>JAANHX010000316.1:0-367447 GCA_011320135.1 Phytophthora betacei | reverse complement strand
TCTGCGCCGTGGTGAACTCAGCGATGGGTACGCCAAAGGCCTGCATTATCCAGTCGGCGGCGGTGGACTCGGCGTCAGCGGATCTAAACACCGAGAGTGATTCGGACGGGGCCACAGCATGCGTCAGGATGTCAGCTATCCCGGAGACGCGTTTGCACGCACGGAAGCTAGTTCTGCCGTCGCAGCCAACTCAGCGGATCAGCTCTCCACGCAACGGAGGACTATGATAGTCGGGAGGTATTACTACATGAAGGAATAAAGCCCAACGACGACCCGGCTACGGCGGACTCAGCGTTGAGACTATGAAGGCTGAAACCGGTCCGGATGTGGTTAGACGGCTTGACGGTGATACCATCTACTCGGAGACAAGTTTGAACACGCAGGAGTCAGATCGGCCATCGCAGTGAACTCAGCGAATACGGGCCATGACGCGGACGACAACTATGATTTACCAGAGGTATCACTGTTGGAAGGTACTATAGCTGAGGTCGGAGTAACGAACTCAGCGGCGACGGTGTTTGACCCCGGCGGAATTGACTACGGTTTAGGACAAGCTGAAGATGATGAGTGCAACTCGACGAGAGACCCAACGGAAACCCTAAGACGACACTACTTGGCTACCGCCGCGACCGAAGACGAGCAAGAGGATGATGTTGACGATGGTAAGACCGACATCTTTGAGCGTAGTGGGACAGATCTGGAGTTGACGGACTACACTCACGAGCTGGCTTTCCTTCCCGACCTCACTGAAGTTGAGCCTACAGAACTCGACTATGGCGCTCCAAACGTCAAGTCGAGTAGTCATACGCCAGCACAGTCGGCTAGGTTGGTGGCAGAGCTGCAAAAGCACGAAGGAATAATGATTTCAAGTGGTAATGCCCTGCCGCCTCCAGTGTACGGAGCATTGTGCGACATCGACGTTCAAGGACACGCACCTATCAAGCAGAGAGCTCGGCGGATACCTCTCCGCCACTTGAGCAAACTGTACGAGTTGTTGAAGGGGCTGCTTCGAGCTGGGTTGATATCATTCTCGGGCAGCCCTTGGGCCTCGCCAGTGGTGATAGTGCTCAAGAAGAATGGTGTGGATATTTGGCTGTGCATTGACTATAAAGTAGTTAATGCGATTACGACGCCGATGGAATACGCTATGCCACTAGTCGATGACCTGCTTACCGAATTGCAGAGTTACTTGTGGTTTTGCTCGCTTGATGCTGCGAGTGGATTCTGGGCAGTCTTGATGACACGCCGAGCTCGGCAGATCTCAGCGTTCGTCTGTGCACTTGGACACTTTTGAATGGTTACGCATGCCGTTTGGATTAAAGAATGCGCCTATGATTTTACCAACGACTGATCGACAACGCTCTATGGGGATACGTCCAACCAAAGGGAGGATGGCAGTTGTTTGCTGAACGAATGGCTATTGCTGAAGCCGAGTCGGGAACTCGGCGAGTCGAGCTCGGCGGAGTCAGCAATTCAACGCAGAGTCAGCTGACGAAGTTTGAAGCGGACCACCAATCACAAGCTGACTGCGATCCGGTCCAAGACTTGGTCAACGGACCGGACGGCGACATGTTCGCTAATGGAGAACCAGACCAGTCTTCTTTGATTCCGGTGTTCAAGCATAGATCGTTTGTCGATGATATCTGTTTTGGAGGGGAGACGTTTGACGCCTGCTTGGAGACACTCGACCGATTACTAGCCCGGTTCACAGAATGTCGAATTAGTATCAGCTTTACCAAGAGTATCTTCGTCCAACCCAAGGTTGATTTCCTGTCGCACGAGATTACGCCGAGTGGCATACGCGCTGATGCGAAGAAGATAGCCGCGATCGCCGAGCTCTCCTTCCCGAAATCAAAGAAAGGGATGCAAGCTTTTCTCGGTGCACTTAACTATTACGGCCGATTCATCCAGAACTTGGCTGTTTATGGAGCGGTACTCTATCAGCTAAAGGACACGGACTTTGGTCCTGGGGTGACTTGGCGTCAGCAAAAGCGTCATTCGCCGAGCTCAAAAGACGGGTAGCAGAAGCTCCAATCTGCGTCATTTCGACTCGACGAAAGAAGTCCACATAATGTTGTACGCCAATGAGTGGGCACTGAGCAGTACATTGATGCAACCGCACGACGACAAGCTGCACCCAGTTCGCTTCTGCGGACACGTACTAAAGGAGAATGAACTCGGCTATCATCCCGCTGAGAAAGAAGTAGTCGCGCTGTTACAATTGCTGAAAGTATGCTACACTCTCTTGACGGGGAAGACGCTACACGTCTACACCCGTTTCTCCACGCTGGAGTGGGTGTTTAAGTCAAAGTCGCTGTACGGCCGCGCAGTCAGTTTCGCAGTTATGTTGTCGCCCTACGATTTGAAGGTGAAGCGAGTACGTGAACGAGATGTAGACTTCGCCCAGTTGCTCCAGGCGTCGATAACCCCGTTTATCGGACTCGACGATTCCTTGAAGCACCTTGCGCCTCCCTCCAAGAACTCGGCGACAGTTCGAATGGACCCAGAACTGCTATACGCCCGCATACCAGCTGACGTTGCGGGATGCGTGCTGTCATTTGATGGCTCAGCGAAGACAGCTAAATACGGCGGGTATGGAAGTTGTTCGTGGATACTGTGGCGCCTTCCGAATTGGGACATTGAGATCGCTGCGAGTGCGTACCTGTCGTCCACCACAGTCAACATCGCCGAGTACACCGGCATGAACAATGGAGTCTTGGCGGCGATTGACCGAGGGATAACCGATCTGATTATCGTGGGTGACTCCCGGCTTGCAATCCAGCAATCCATGGGAGTGATAGCATGCAAGAAGGAAACGTTGCAAGTGGAGATAGCTCGACACAAGGATCTCACGAAGCAACTCAACTCGGTCCGGTATCGACACATAGCGCGACACTATAACGCAGCGGCTGATTCTCTCGCTACATAAGCACTTGAAGCTAAAGCTGGACGAGTAATTCTCGGGACGGATAGGAAAGCAGAACTGAGAATGATTAACCGAGTAGCCGAAGAACTGTACGCCACAGACAACCCAGCGGAAACCCGATTGTCACGGCAGTCACTCGTAGCCGAGTACGCCGAGTCCACTTTGAGGACGAGCTGGATGAAGACTCGGCTAGAGCAAGAGGAGGAAGTCAGGATCACGAAGCCATATCAACAAATCCTGGAGAATCGGCGTTTGAAGCAGTGGAGATGAATTCGAACAAGTCAGCAGGGCGTCGACTCGGCGGACTAACCACACGACCCCGAATGTCGAAACAGGGTCGCAGATGGAGTCAGCCCAGACAGCTCAGAATGTCAACGACATTGATCCAGTGACAGTACAGACTGAGCGGAGACGACGAATCGCGAAGGCACAAGATGAAGAACTCAGGTGGGGCCGATCTGAAGGCGTACCTGAGAGGTGAATTTGAGGACCACCGTCGAGCTCAGAATGCCGGCAAAGTCGCAGAGGTCTTTGTACTCAGCGAAGACGGCCTGTTATACCGCCGAGATGAAGCTCGCCGACTGGGCGAACTCGGCGAGCCGAACCTCTCATTGAGATTGGTGATTCCGTCAGCTATGGTCGACGAAATACTTCATAACTGTCACAACTCGATCGAAGGAGGGCATCAAGGCATCGTCAGAACTTATCACCGAGTCAAGGCCGACTACTACTGGATTGGACTTTACGCCGACGTGGTGAAACATGTTAGGGCCTGCGAGGACTGCAATACCAGTAAGAGCAAGCCGCAGTTGGGAGGTTACTCGCCGGGAAAATGTGGTGTCAGACCATCCATTCCAAGTCGTGTCAATGGATTTCGTGATTCCCCTTCCTCGAACTCAGCGGGGCAATACTGTACTGCTGCTGTTCCAGAACCACTTCACGGGGTTCGTTATCGCTAAGACTATGAATGACACCGGGGCACTCGAAGTGGCCAAGGTATTTGAGGAATGCGTCTTCAGGCAGTTCGGGGCTCCGTCTCTGATACGGCACGACCGAGATCCAAGGTTTATGAGTGAAGTATTCAAGTTATCCGAGATGATGCAGTCGAGATCAAGAGCTACGCTGAGTTACCGACCACAAGCCAACGGTCAACAAGAGAGGTCAGTCAAGACAATGGTTCAGACTATACGGGTCTACGTGGAAGACCCACTTCAAGCCGACTGGGATGACATCGCCGAGAAGATGGTACACGCTATCAACAACTCAAGAGACTCGACTCGGCGAGAAACCCCTTTCTATCTGGTACATGGTTGGGACGCCAAGTCTACACTGAAGGCTATGACGAGCTCAATACGACGGGGACAGGGACGCTCAGCCAACTCGGCGGACGCAGTCGAGTGGCGCCGAGAAGCGAATAGACAACGAGAAGTTGCCCTTCGATTAGCAGCTGAGTTCCGAGTGCGAGAGAAGGCACGACGAGCTCGAGAGCACAACGAAGCACTGAGCAAGAAGGAGAAAGATCCATTCCCAACACAGCAGATAACGAAGATAGAGTTGCAGACCCCGGCGATGAATCTTGTTCAAAGAAGGAGATCAAGTCTGGTTGTTTATGGAGCGAGTCAAGTCGGGCCTGACGAAGAAGTTAGCCCATCGATGGCATGGACCATTCAGGGTGAAGAAGAAGGTGGAAGAATTTGCCTATGAATTGGAGTTACCCGACAAGAGTGGATACAGGTTTTACCCAGTGGTCCACGTATCACGTCTGAAGGCAGTCACCGAACTCGGCGGAAGACCAAAGACGAGGCTAATCGCCGACCTCGAAGAAACTCAGCGATTTGACTTTGACGAAGAATTACTACCCGAAGATAGCTGGGAACCAGACGCAAGTACGAACCAGTATGAAGTCGAAGCAATCCTCGATGACGAGCTACCATTATCCACGAGTACGTCCCGGTCACAACGGAAGATTAAAGTTAAGTGGGTCGGCTACGATGAGCCTACTTGGGAACCACTGTCGAATTTGTCATGTGGAGGTCTCCTGTTTGACTATCTACGACAGAAGAAGCGTGAAAACCGTCTGCAAATGGTGCAAGTTGCAGATGAGGATTAACAGTTATTGCACCAAAAGTTACACCACCTCGGCGGACGACACAGGCCGAGTTGAGATGGAATGCTACTGTGTCGAAATTGCATATACTGAAAAATTACGAAATGGAGTCATGAACGATACTCAGTCGGAAGAAGAAACAAATTAAAAAGAAAGCGATCCGGACTCCAAGAGAGGTGAACCCGTAGGCCATGAACCTCGCCAAGAAGGTCAATTCTTCCCGGCGCTCGTATCCCTGCTGAGTAACCATGATCATGAGGGAATCAAGGCTCACTGGGGCAGCTGAGCGTGACTGACTGTTGGCGCCGGAAGTGGTGTCGCCCGGCAAGATTGGTGGACCAGGGGGCGCGCGCGAGAAGACCCCGCCGACTCCGTGTCAGACTCATGGGAAGTTGTCAGGTCGACCAACCCAGCTTCATGCCGACGAGTCGAGGAATCGACTCAGCGGGCGCGCCTTCACCTCGACGAGGAGCTGGAAGAGACGAATGGTGCCGCGAATTGTGCTGTAGTAACATGCGAGGAGTAAGGAGCTGCCAAGTGAGTGACAGCGGAAGCAACAAACGTACCGAAGAAGGTGGTGGAGAGCCGCGAGACGTCATCAGCCGAGTATGGACCAACGGTGGCAGAACCAAATGAGGGATTAAGACACTCACCAGCTCGGCTCGTATCATAACCGGGGCAGTTGTGGTGTAGGGATTTCCAGATTCGACCATACGCCAACCTACTTTAGATCAAGAATCGGCTCGGTCTGATAACCCAGAGCTTAGGAACAAAGAATCACGGTAAGTACTCGGCGATCTGTCCGGATGATGCTATCCGTATAGCCGCTGAGCTCAACGGTCGCCTGAACCCAGCTGAAGGGTCGGTAGAGATCCGAAACGACTACATTTCACTAGATATTTGTATAAGAAGCATAGGATTAAATAGGGGGAGCCGAAAAGGCTCCCAGAAGATAACAGAGCAGAATTTTCCTAGTCCAAGACACGTGTACACTTTTCCGGTAAGTCCCTGCATAGGGCTGGATTATGCCTGCCGTCAATACTCGGGAGGCATAGCTTGTAGGGTATTGACTGGTAGCGCCAAGAGATTAGGTCGGTCCGGGTAGGACAAAGTCTCGCTACGCGCGAAAGAAAGTCCCGCACACTCAGCGGGCCGGTACGTCGGATAGCCCGGGTGCCGTAACACTTCTAGCTGAGCAGCCTCTGCGCTCGGTGACCTGTAAAAGCACTCGCGCGCCGTCGTCCATCCTTTGGTGGAGGGCACAGGGTTGTGAACGAGCTCAGCCGAACCAAACTCGGCGGAGCCTCGGAAGTGATCTGACTTGGTTAGTCGGAACCGAGTGGAAGTGAGCCACTCGTCTGTCCCGGAAGGGCCGGACCGCGAGGGGATCACCCTCTGCGCAGGCCATACAACCGCCGACCTAACTCGTCGATTCGTTGTGGTTTGTGTAAGGAATCCACATCTGACGGTATTTGTGTGTTCTACTACACCACAGAACAGCCTTGCCTTTTAGCGCACGAGCACCCCCGCCAATAAACAACGTTGGTTTTTCTACTGTGCCAATCACGACCGGGTCTAGCTTGTGCGTACCCGTTGCATTACAACAGAATGCTATTGTGATACGAGCTTTATCGCGTTTCTTTCCTTGTCTGCTCATAGTTGCCAATGTCTGCTGAGTGTGGTGGTGTCATGGTGCGAGCGGGGATTATAAAAGGAATATTGACGGGATTCAGCTGGAATTTAAAAGTGAGAAGGATTCTATGGTGGACGGTCACCTGTCCAGATAGAGAGTTTTACCTCCGGAATTGACTGTCATTTAGCGAATAGAGATGGTTTTAGTCAATTAGAGGGACTGGTATAATGAACCTCATATAGTCTCGTTTGCTTTGAGATACTACATTCAAGTTAAGAGCTAGTGGTCAGTTATAGAGGTTCAAATAAGGAGGTGTGACTGTAAAGAGAACATGGTCAGTTAAAGAGGTTCAAATAAGGAGGTCTGACTGTTTAACCTCCAGCATTTTCAAGAATTTTACTTTGCACAATTTAATAACCTAAAAACCCGGAAAAAATAAACAAGAAGAATCAGTCGCCTTTAGTAGCCCACGATCAAGCGTCGCCATGACCGTCTATAGCTGGGGCCGCGGCGAGGACGGCCAACTCGGGCTTGGCGACACGAGCGACCAGCACCGCCCCGTTCCCATTGATGCACTGGCCGAGCGCCGCATCGTGCAGATCGCGTGCGGAAGCGGCCACACTGTCGTACTCACGGGTGCGTTTTTGTAAAAGCGCTCAAACTAAGATAATGCAGTCTGGACTTAACTTACCGTTTTTAAAATGATTAGAAGAAGGAGAAGTATACACATGGGGCCGCGGTGATGACGGGCGTTTGGGTCACGGAGATAATGGCTGGAAATTCGTGCCGCGCCTCGTAGAGGAGCTACGAGGCAAGAACATTCACCAGGTCACGTGCGGCAGTTACCACACGGCAGCTGTGACGGTATCGGGCGACCTGTATACGTGGGGTGGCGGTATGTACGGCAAACTGGGCCATGGCAACGAGACTGGTCACTCGACCCCATATCTTGTGGAGACGCTAAAGAGCATGCAAGTGCGGCAGGTAGCCTGTGGTAGTCGCCACACGGTCGTGCTCCTGGAGAACAAGGACGTCTACACTTGGGGGGACAAGGAGAACGGTGTCTCAGGCCACGGCGACACCGAGGGACACCAGTACCTTCCGTGTCCTGTCGAGGAGCTTCGTGGCAAGTCTATCGTCCAGATCTCGGCCTGTGGTTTCCACACAGCTGCTCTAAGCGAGTTCGGAGAGGTTTTCACCTTCGGAGAGGGGAAATTCGGGCGACTAGGACACAACTCAGAACGAAACCAACCTGTGGCACGCTTTGTGGATGCGTTGGCGGGTAAACGCGTAAAACAAGTCGCTTGTGGAGGCTTCCACACTGCTGCCGTTACGGAAACAGGAGAGGTATATACGTGGGGAGGAGGTGAGCATGGACAACTTGGACATGGCGACAAGGTGAACAAAACAGTGCCAACACGTGTCGAGAGTCTTTTGGAGAAACTGGTACTGCAAATCACATGCGGATGGAGTCATACAGTCGCATTAACAGATACAGGTGAGGTGTACACATGGGGAAACGGAGACCACGGCAAGCTGGGCCACAATGATACGGCCAAGGTGACGTTGCCAAAGCCGGTGGACGTGCTGGACGGAAAACGTGTGATCAGTGTAGCGTCTTACAACGAGCACACAGTCGCATTGGTGGACCCTGTGGCGATGCTACGTGCTTCCATGCTGACGTCGTCGTATGTAGGCGACATGCGCCAGCTTATTGACAGCGCTGAGTTCTCAGACGTGACTTTTCTCATCGAAGGTCGCGCGGTACATTCCCATCGCGCTATTTTGGCTGCTCGCAGTGACCATTTTCGTGCCATGTTCTCGTCAGGCATGCGTGAATCTCACGAACAGGAGATCCCGTTGTCACATACTCGGGTGCCAGTTTTCCTCGCACTACTGGAGTATATTTATGTGGACTCGATCAATGTGGGCGCTGAGATGGCATTGGAGCTGTACGCCGCCGCCGATCTGTACACATTGGACCGCCTCAAGGGCCTCTGTGAGATTATCGTGCAGAAGAACATCAACGTTGAGAATGCAGCCGTGCTCTTCCAGTCTGCAGATGACCTTCATTCGTACCGACTGCGTGAGATCTGCCTGTCATACATGGTGCAGAACTTCGACATGGTCACAAAATCCGATGGTTTTGCCAGCCTGTCCCGTGATCTCATCCTGGAAGTCTTGCAGAATCGGTAGAAGGACAAGTAGACGACAAACTGCTCACGGCTCACGGCCCGCCACTTTTGCTGTTGAATGTTCGCCACTCCTCCTAATGTACCGGTAAACAAAAAACAAAATCAGCTATCATTATTACTTGAAAAAAACAGCATTGCCCTTCTTCGTGTCCTAAGTTCTTCTTACTCCGTCCTGGTTGGCAATCTTTTGGAAGTTCCAGTCGTGCACCTCGATGCGCTTGCCCACATCCTCCAGGTTTTTCGTCACGACCTTGAGCCAGAACTCGGCCAATCGGAGCTCACCTTCAATCGACACGGACTTCATCTCGGCACGATTGTAATCGCTGTTGCCCTTCAAGTAGGCACGATGGCTTTCGCGTTGGGCCTCCCGCATCTTCTCCAGGACAGGGTTCACAACAACGAGGTGATTTCCATTGCCATCGGATGGCATTGTGGGCGTCAGCGCGCTACTGTGGCCACCGCGTGGAGACGAAACAGTCACTCGATCCAATATTGTGACTGATTTCGGTGGCGTTGACGACTCATGAGGTGCTGCTGGTGAAGACGAAGGCGCGCGGGCATCTGGGAAAGGACGACGGCTCTGCAAGTGCAGGTGGTTGTAGCCAAGGGAGCTACCGTGGTCATCATGACTGCCAGTGGCGGATAAGTGGGGCGGCTCGTCGAAGCTCTTATCTTCAAGCTTAGCAGACTCCTTCACAGCGCGCCGCACGTCGTGCTTCTTATCGGAGGGATCAATAGGTTTTGCCGCAGGGGGACTACCCGCTGACAGCGTCAGAGACGGTTTAGTTTCTAACGGGTTCATAGCCCGCGTGTCGTTGTAGCGGCTGCTACTAGGGCCACGCGATGACCCAGATCGCGAAGCTTCATCTTCACTTCGGCGCCAACGGGAATCCGACCGCGATCTGCTTGCCCGGTCGCGACGTAGGCTACGGCTACGACTGCGCCGACGGCGAGGGCTTACACTACGGTCTTGTGGACTAAAACTGCTGTTCCGCAGACTAAGGCTACGCCGATGAGGGCTCGGACTGTACTGGCGCCTTGGACTTGAGCTACGGCGATGCGGAGATGGACACTGTCTGCGCGGACTTGAGCTTCGTCGAGGGCTTCGACTCCGATGACACGATACGTATTTCTTGTATCTGCGTGGGCTGGGGCTTTGGCGTTGTAGACTGGGGCTGCGCTGGCGTGTATGATAAAGTCTTCGACGTGGACTGGGGCTGCGTCGATGACTCGAGTCCCAGCGACTGACGTCTTGACTTCGATTTATGTCGAGGCTGCGGCTTCTGCTGCGTCTACTCGTGTAGCTTCTTCCGCTACTGCTCACTTCTCGTTCTCTTCGGTACAGACGACGCTCGTGACTGGCGCTGGGGCTCCTACGTCGCGGCTGGTAACGGTCTCCGCTTTGATCGGTATTGACCCACCCCTTTCTAGCCCCCCAATTGAGCGATGCTCGGTCTACGATACTGCGACTTCTGCTGCGACTCGGACTGCGGCTACTACGACGTCTGCGGCGGCGCGGAGAGCGACTCGCGCTGCGTCGGGATCTGTGGCGATCCATCGAGGGAGGCCAAAAAGAAGTTGTGTGTTTAATACACCACAAACACACAAAAAAACATTGTACCATTTCGATGGAACAGTTCCATGTAGAAGGAAACAGTCTGAAACATGGCGCTATTTCAGCAAAAGCAGCAGCCGCAGCGCGCCGCGAGCTCGAGTCCCAACGCGCCGCCGCTACTGGTGGTGGCAATGATAACGCCGTTCTCAGACAACAGGAAGAAGAGCCCCAAACCACGCAAGTCGCTATACCGCCCCAAGGCGGCCAGCAGGAAAACGCCGCCACCGCTGCCATCTCCAGGACCAGAGGCTCTTCGCGTTCCTGTGGAGGACGCTTCGGTGCTGCTGCAGAGGCTCAATACGTGCGAAATACTGCTCAAGACTAGCGGGCAAGTGATAAGAGAACAATAAGTTTTTTTCTACAACGATTTACTTACGTAACGATGATATCACAGTCAAGAACAGAGCGCAGTAGAGTCAGCGCACTCGGGTTTGCGACGTACATGCGTGGAATTAATTTATGCATACCCGAAGACGACCAAGAAGCTGGTCAGTACAGGTTTATTTCAGTTGTTGATATATACGGTAAACTGACGATCAGTTTGTGCAGAACATCAACGAGAAACTGTGGAGAAGCTGGTACCGTGACATTGAGGGCCAGTCGTTGTTGGTGTTGAAAGCTTGCTCGGCGTTCTACTCGAGTCTTATGGACGGCCTACAGAGCTCATTGCGAACACGTGGCCGCCAGCCGGAACATCTAGATGGGTTAAAGCACTCGTTACAGCAGTCGCTAATTGCTCTTGGAGATGTGGCGAGATACGAGCAGAACCAATTTGGGAAAGAACGTCGGGACTGGAGCGAGGCTCGGACATATTACCAGCAGGCCTTGGAAGTGGCCCCGTCCAACGGCAAGGTGTACAATCAACTAGGATTGCTCGCAGTGCTTGAAGGAAAACTGCTGAATGGAGCTTACCTGTACGCTCGTAGTCTCACGTGCGCGAATCCTTTTGCCACTAGTGGCAACTTACTTCATGTGCTGCAGCGTGGGAGGGATGCAGGGAAGCAGCTTCAAGTCCAACAAGAGACACCAGGAGGTTCTTATAATACTTGTGAGGCGATGGAGACCTACTCGACACGTGTGCTTTCGTGTCTTCATATGATTCAGATTGGAGAAGGTGGCAAGAAGGAGTGGAACGCAGCCTTGGAACGTAAGCAATCTGCGCTTATTCAGCTACTGAATGCCTGCGATGAAGAAGACGAGACGATGCCGATTGATGGTCCTCTGTTAGAGGCATTATCCAGGATGCTGACTCGAACTGTGTGCTTGTCAATCGTGCTCGCTCACAACAACGTTGGGAAAACGAGTCGCCAAACGCTCGACGACGCCTTTCAAAGATTGAGTAAGAGTGAATTGACCAAGAAGGCGCTGGCAGTCGGCCACGTGACGGGTTGCGGTTTGTTGTCTAAACTGACTGCAGTGCTGTCTGCTTCAGCGGAATCTACTCGGACCAAGTACTTCGCTAATGCTCTATTGCCAGCACTGAATATTTTCCTGGATTGGCTGCATCTGCACCAAGGTCTCGTGCTCGAGCCAAACGCGTCTTCAAAAGCGCTACAGGAAGGATGCGTGGCGTTGTCCCGCATCTTGTCAGCGAATGGGTTCATTGAGCGCAGCTTGTGTTGCGCACAGAAGCGTGAAGGTGATCTGTTCAACGCCATATTGCCAGAAGATCGCGAGCTGAATGGATTTTTGCCTTACAAGAAGGCTCTTTATTCTCGATTCCCTGAAGAACTCACACTAGAAACGAAGGTGTCTCGACAACTGACGGAAGAGGATCGGCTGGTGCTACGTGCAACGCGATTCATGGCTTCTAGCGAGAAGTTTGTGTTGTCTAGAGAAACGCCAGCCCCGATTTATTCTGTGCAGGCTGGGGATACTCGCAAGCCACGCAGTTCCAAGAACTCAGGGCTAAAAACTCCATCAAAAGCGACAAAGACGATTACGAAAGCGGATCCGCTTGCGATCGATCCTGTCCTCGCAGGTCGCCTGTGCATCTCGTGCAGCAATACCAGCTCATTTTCAGATGGAGAGTGCGAATATTGTGGTTACGAAGACGACATTGACGCTACGTCAAACGACGGAAAGGATGCAGTGCAGCAACCTTCGTGGGTCCAGGGGTACGACTTGGCGTACAACAATTACGATTCTAGTCCGAAAAGGATTTCAGCGTCGCCTCGTTCTTCACCCGCTCGTGGCACACGCCCCATTTCCTCGGCCTCGTCTACCCCAGCTTCGTCTCCCCAGTCGGACTCCTCATATTCACCACCACAAAAAGTCGAGCCGGACTTTAAGACTATCATGTCCATCGGAGCTGAGTATGCTGACTTCCGAGACACTTTGAATGCTAACAAGGATCACCAGCACTTGATCGTGATTGACGCGCCTAATGTTGCAATGCGTCATGGCAAGGGCAAAGTCTTCTCGTGTACTGGGATTGAGCTGGCTGTCAACTATTTTCAAGCGCTTGGTCACCGTGTAGTCGCGTTCATCCCCGATTATATGCTGCAGTCCGACGAAGAGCGTGCCGAACGCGAAGAGCAGGGCGAGGTCCTCACCACCGCGAAAATCCCTGATGATGTTGCGTTACTGGAGCGTCTTATGCACAAAGGGGTGCTGATCCCCACGCCACCGCAGGATTACGATGACTCGTACACGATCCAGTACGCTGGCCTACACAGCGGATATGTAGTGACGAACGACTTGTTCCGAGACCACATTGTCAACATGGCGGGGCCTCGAGAGCGCAAAGTGGCCATGCGTGCGTGGCTGCGAACCCACCAGATCTCGTACTCGTGGGTACGAAACGAGTTTTTGCCCAACCCAAACTTTCGGTACAAATGTAAAATGTGCTATAGTGGACGATCGATTTTACCAATTTGATGTTCACTTGCTGTTAGCTTTCCCGATGGTGCGTTCTGAAGTTCACGAACACGCCAAAACCGGCTTGAGACGAGCCACCTGATCACTTCAAGGTGAGAATGCATCCTGTGGGCATCCGCTAGGGTACGCGAGGTTAGGCTCAGGCCCGGACTGTCGCTATAATAGTGAGACTGGAGAGGCAAACCATTTCCCAACCGCCGAAGCCCTCTGGCCAAACACATGTAGTGGTCCAAGTGAGGACGACGACCCGATTCCATTCGACCCCAGACACTCACACTACTCCAGTACATGCATGTAAAGCAGTAGCTTCTTACAAGTCAAGTTCAATACACTCCAGCACTTGAATATGAAAAGTGACCAGTGCTTCGAGAGGTTGCTGGACGTTGGTTCATGAAAACTTTTGTCGAAATTACATACTATGTGTATCAGCACCCACACATCTGCCCGCCTGCCTGCCTGCCAGTGAGTTTTTTTGCCTATCGCTCTGCGTCTAATGGAACAGCTGCGACACCGATTTCTTGCCGTGGATGTTCTGGATAGCCTGCGCCAGTAATGGGGCAATGTCCAGCTGCACGATCTTCTCGTTACCTTCGCAGCTCTTCGGCAGCGGCGTGGTGTTGACGACCACGACCTCCTTGAGCGCCGACTTCTTGATGCGTTCATTAGCGGCGCCGTTGAACAGACCGTGGGACGCAAAGGCGTACACGTTGCGAGCACCATGGTCAGCCAAGTGCTGCGCGGCCTTGCACAGTGTGCCGGCCGTGTCGATCATATCGTCGACGATGATGCAATCGGAGCCCTCGACTTGACCCACGAGGTCCATGCGGTCGATCTCGCCGGCCTTGATACGCTGCTTGATGATCATAGCCAGACCAGTGTTGGGAAGACCATACTTGCCCACAAGCCACTCGCGGAACTTCTTAGCACGAGCGACGCCGCCAGCGTCAGGAGACACAACAACCGGGTTCACAAGCTCGTGGTTGCCGAAGTATGACACACCCACGAGACCACCGTCCAGGTTGTCCACAGGCACATGTGGGCCGAAGAATCCCTGAATCTGACCGCAGTGGAGGTCGACAGCGATGACGCGGTCCACGCCCATAGCCTCGAGCAGACGCGCGACATCAGCGGCTGAGATAGGCACACGAGCTGCCATCTTGCGGTCCTGGCGGGCGTAGCCGTAGTACGGTATGACTGCAGTGATACGACGAGCAGAAGAGCGACGCATAGTGCTGACCATAAGCAGCAGTTCCATGAGGTTCTCGTTCACTGGCACACACGTAGGCTGCACAATGTACACGTCCTTGCCACGCACGTTCTCGTGCACCATGAGATTAACTTCTCCATCCGCGAAGCGTTCGACTGTAATTTTGCCCAACTGCACACCCACGAGCTTGGCCACATTAGAAGCGAGCTCGTGGTTAGCGTTGCCGCTGAAGATCTTGAGTCCATTGATCTTGGGCTGCTTTGCCACGGGAGCGGGTCGCGGGAACGCGTCCTCTGCATGCGCCACCGACGACTGCGACTGCTGCTGCTGCGCACCCAGCGCGACACCCGCGGCCGCAAAACCCATCGCCAGAGCGGTCGAGGAAAACTTGCCGTGGCGAGTTACCAGGTGGCGGAACATTGCTACTGGTAGGAACAGAGGAACTTTAAAAATGTACGATGGAGATGGCTGGCCGCGACAATGCTTGTGTGGTGCACATGTTTCAGATATGACGTACGCAGCGTCACCCACAACCTCGTGCTAGTGACAGTAGTGGCTGTACAAACGGCAAGATAGTTTATCGCAGTTCCAATTCAGACGAATGCAGAACCAAGGCGGGACCCAAGATGGCGACTTGCCCTCGTCGCTGCCCTCGTACATGCCTACATCATCGCAGGGTGCGTCGACAAGCCTTCCTTTTGGCTACAATATTTTAAACCAGTCAGGTGTCAAGCCCGGTGCTGATGCGGCGCAGCACCAGTGGAAGGGTCCGGTTCAGAATCAGCTCATGTACATGGGTAACAGCGCTCGACCTGCTGGCTTAGTGGCCACCAAGAACACAGGGCTCGCTGGAGCCCAAGCCAGTCCGTCTGAGGGGGTGCGAGGCATTACATTTCAGGAAGGAGGGAGCTATCAGATGATGGCAGCGGACGGGAAAGCGGCAGCGCCAACTGCCGCTGGAATGCCCGTAGCGCTTAAACTGGGCCGCCAGGACGGCACACCGGCCTCTCAGATCTCAGCGGCACAGTTTGCTGCAAGTACAGGAGGCTTGGCCATGGACACGGCGCTACTGGCGCGCGTTAGTGGTACAGATCCGTCACTTATGGGCTCGGAGGAGATCAAACAGATCATGCGTACGCCCGACCTGTTATCTATATACCAGAAGTTGCAGGAGGAGGACGATAGAAGACAGAGACGGCTCGAGCGCAACCGAGCATCTGCACGAGTGCGACGTGAGAAGAAGAAAGGTATGGTGGAGACGTATGAGACGGAAGTATCCAAGCTCGAGAGCTCGCTAAATATGCTTAAAAGCCACGAGTTTGGCACAGGCAATGCACAGGAATTAGCAACTGCACTAGGTGGGGCTGGTGTGTATGTAGAGCGGAAGCTTTTAAGTGCGTAACTATCGATGTTGATCGTCGTTGAGCAGAATACAGTTCGGGGGAACATCTTCGTCACGCACAGATGTCTAAGGAAGCCAAGATGGAGTTGATGGCCAGAATTCTAGGTCAACACTCATGCAACGCGGACGCGGTACGATTTCCTCTTTCTGTTGGTTTATGTAGTCTGGATCGGGATATTGACGCATTTCGTTTGCTGTGCTAACATCCAGATCCGTCGATCTAATGCTGAAAACCAAGCGCTGATCGCGGTAGCTGTGGACAACTCGGAGTTTTCTCGAGCCTTACGCGCTCAACTCGGTCTCACTCCAGAACAATGTCAGCGGCTGGCTTCCTTGGCTGTTCCTACCTGCCAAGAAGCACGAAAGCTGGATGCTATTCGGAAATGCTTTTCGGCGTTGCGAGCCCACGATTGGCTTTACGTCCCTGGTATTGAGGTATGAAGATATCCGAAGGCTACACTGCTGTATATCCAAGAAAGTTGACGATGGCCTTTGTGTTGTAGACTGTTCTGCACCAATCGCGAAACACGATGACTTCGCACCAGTTTCAAAAATTTCTGTCTTGGTCTGTCGAGAATCGCGCATCGATTGATCGGTTGCAGGTGCGTGCGCATTCCAGCATAGCTACTGGGATTCTAGCTCAAATGCTGACTTGGTGCTTGTTCTGTGTAGTTTGTACCGACGTCATCAGCCGAGGCGGAAAAGGACTTAGAATTTATCTTTTCGGAGGACTAATACGGCTGCTGCAGTCTAAGTCTATGGCAGTGATGAGCTCACGGTCATCTTTCTATTTTGCTCCAATTTTTTTGCATCGTTTTTGCGTAGTAGGTCAACGGCGTCGGTAGTTTAACCCCGCGAGTCAAGAGTCTAAATCTTTTGTGTGGTAAGCAACCGGAATCTTAGCTAAGTGCTCGAATTGTTACCGTATTTTTGCGTAAGGTGGACTGTCGTCTCGTCCCCTGTCGTTCACAGGTCGAGGAAGTTCTGGATGAGTTTAAGACCGTCCTCGGTAAGGATGCTCTCTGGGTGGAACTGCCAGCCCTCGACTTTGTACTGCTTGTGTCGCACGCCCATGATCATGTTGGTGCCCTTGACAGTGGCCGTCACCTCGAGTGCGTCGGGTAGCGTCTCCGGCAGCCCCACAAGTGAGTGATAACGGATTGCTTTGAACTCGGGTGCCATACCCTTGAATAGGCCCTTGCCGTCATTTACCATGACCGAAGCTTTGCCGTGCACGATCTCGCCGGCGTGGTCCACCTTGCCGCCGAAGACTTCGAACATGCACTGGTGGCCCAGACACACGCCGGCAATTGGGATTTTACCAGCGAATTCGCGGATCACATCGCACGACACGCCCGCATCCTTGGGGTAGCCCGGACCAGGAGATATCATGATACGGTCCGGGTTCATGTCGCGGATCTCGTCCACAGTGATCTGGTCGTTGCGCTTCACATCCACGTGGGCGCCGAGCTGGGCCATGTACTGGACGGAGGCATCAGACCACAGAAGTGTTAGGCGGAGAGGGCTACTATGATACACAGATACTACGGTGGGCTACTGACCTGGAAGATGTTATACGTGAACGAATCGTAGTTGTCGATGAGCAGCACACGGGTCGTCATTGTAACCAGCGGGCTGTTGTCGGAGTGGTCAAAGGAGCCCTACTGTTGTTCCTTTTCGCTGGGGTTTAGCTACATTTTTTAGCATTTTAATTTAAAAAAAAAATAATTGTACAATTTGTTTTCCATATTTGGTATGGCTTAGCGGTAATACAATAATAGTATTCCACAAGGAAAAGTAGTACTGTTGCAGGGCAGAGAAAATTGATGTCGGATATACGCTGATAATATTTACGAGATATTTACTAATTAAAATACCTCTATACTTTGTTGATATATTTCGTAAGGGTATTGTTATTTGGAAAGGATGGTCATTGTCAATCCGTCGACGAGATTCTTTCCAGCTTCTTCACAACTGCAAATTCTCAGTGAGCTCACCTACTGCGGTGGCCTTTGCCCAACATGGGCCATGCTTTGTTGAAGATCAGGCCAGCGCCATGGCAGGTGAAGCGATACCGGCGTTCGACACAGATTGAGGTATGAGAGGCGGCGCGGGACATGGAGACTTTGTAGGATACGCTAACAGGAATCTGGGACTAGTAGGAGCTCTCGCTCAAGCCGCTTAACCCCAGTGAAATTTATCCTAAGAGAAAGGATCAAACATTTCCGAGCCAAAAATAGGCTGCTTGATTTTATCCTATGGCTCCTTTTGCGATAGGATAAAATTGTCTACATTCACTCTTCATCGCCCCCTTCAACTCAAGCGATTCCGCGCGGATTGCTCCAACTAGCATGGCCGACTCCTATACTGAAGAATTGCTATCGGAGCGTGAAGAAGACGGCGAGCTTGATAGTTCGACCATCTCGAAGTGGAAATGCGTCGAAGAGACGTCATTAGAGCTCGGGATTGATGATGTGGAGCAATACCTTCTCGCGAAGGCAAGACTAGAGGTCCCCCGGGTGGCTGAGCGTCTGATGGCGCGTATGTACGGCAAACGTTCACGTCCTCTCCAACCTGAACTTACTGTTGAGGACATCGTACAATTGTGGCTAGATCCGACCGTGCTGATGCTGACAATGCAGCATATCAATGCAAATCTGGATACCAGCGAGTTTGCAACGGTGAATGAAGTAAAAAAATTGCTTGAAGTGGAGCTGTGGTTGTGCTTCTACAGTATTTCGCCGACAAAGTTCTATGCTGAAGAAAACAAGAGGTACTATCCTCCTGCAAACAAAGCAATGAATCCTAGGCGTTATTACACGTTGTTGAATGCACTTGGGACCCCAAGTGCGGCTATTTCTACTTCTTCAGACTTTTGGAATGCCCCATTTTCACCGGACCGCCACTTATCTCAAGCAATGGATGCAGTGCGTCGAGTGTGCTCCGAAATTGGATTTGTAAACGAAGTTTCGATTGCCAGTCTGGATGATGATTTGCTGAGACTTCGCTCGAAATCGGTTGATGATCTCGGGCTGACAAGAACTCGAAATCCAGCAAAAGGGTAAGCATGTAACGCACATGTTGCTATATATGCTGATAGTACGCACTGACACGATCATGTGCCTAAATTCGGTCCTGTGCAACACGGCATCGCTGGTCACCGGATTATTCTTGTGTAGTCATGTGGCGTCCAGAGGTGAGACTGTGGTTGACGTGCTGCGAATTCTGATGCGATCGCTCTGTGGTGTATCCTCGGATAGCCAAATTAAACTTCCGGGAGTTGTCTTTGCTTTGGATCGTGGATATCAGTCCAAGGAAGTAAACCGCCAAATTATGGAGTGTGGCGGCATAGTTATCGGGACTCATAACGTGATCGCAGCTTTCCGTTCACATACGGAAAACTTGGTACTCAGAGGCAGACAGTGATGACGGAGAAAGGTGTCAAAACTACAAAATGGGCTACCATGAAGCACTCTGTCAAATCTACAGAGAGCACTTCTACGATGTGCGCTTTGGCTTATCGTTCTGGGCTTGGTAGTGTTGTACTATGCAACACTTCACTTAAATCGGCTGGTCCTGGAAAATGATCGTATATTCCATTGCCTAGACCACAACAAGCTCATCGTGACATCCAAGGAAATGAATTTACGAGTTTTGAAAGACGTGTGCTTATTCTGACGGAATGTCAGAGAACTCCCGACTGGTTTCTCATGCGCCAATTTCGCATTACTGGATTTGTTGCAGCTCAAATTCTCCGCGCAATTGCTAAGGCTTCTGAGAGTCCTGACGAGCTAGAACAAGCCTCCGAGAATCGGTGCAGTGTTTATCACAACTTGGCGCAGCAGACTTCCATTCAACTGGTGCAGAAAATATTAGGTATTATGGCCGATTCAATCCCTGGTGCATCTCGATCTTCAACTGGTAGTGAGATTCCATCAGAGTCGGCTCTCAGCAAAATGAAAAACAAGGAATTGCAACAACTGTGTCGTGATCAAGGACTCACAGTGTCAGGAAACAAACGTGAGCTTATCGGCCGTCTTTTGAACGGGGAAAGTGACACATATTCGAAAAAGAACACGATTAAATCTCCCGCTGCAGCGCTACTTAGCGCTTGGTTCTTAGCTCCAATATCGTCTACGGACATGAAAGTTGGATCTAAAAACGAGGAAAACATTTGCTCACGTGTACCAAGGTTTCTTGAAGCACACTCAAACTTTCGCATTCTTCACACGAAGTCTTATGGTCTGCTTTGTTGGTACGTTGAACGACTGCCACAGCTACGTACCATTATTGATTTGTGAGAATGATGCATGATACAGCCCTGACGAGCGCTATTTGGCATTTTCTCCGGATGATATCGCATTGGTAACTCGGCCTTCTAGTAATGATTCGTTTTTTGCTGTACTGGAGTATAAAACGAAGACTAGAGGCAATACTGTCGATACAGAGCGAAATATTGCAGTGCGATGCGGTAACTTCGCAACTGTAGAGCTGAATTCCCATTGTGATAGTCGGTACTTGAAGACGTTGATTCCCGACCAAGGGCACCAATCTCAGCTGCTACACAACATCATTTCTGGGTCTCTAAGAGATGGATTCATTGTGTGCGTCGTCAACAGCAATACTTCGTGTCGTTCACGTTGTAATTGGTGACGATATTGTGGATGCTTATCGACTTGCTCTCCGGAATATGAAAGAAGCATGCATGGACTGGATCTACACACCCAACGCTCCCGTACAACCGTTTACAGTAGACGAATTAGGACATTGTGGAGACGTATCAACGCTGAAGCAGCATCTCGCGTTATGGCGAATAGTTGTGGCTAAAACCGAAGAACGTGGAGGCCCACTACCTGCAGCAAAGCACATAATCCCCAGCGTGATAGCGATCTGGAATCGAGTCAAAGGAGGAATCGACGTATATTCCCGGCACCTGAAGAATATAAAGCCATCGCACGAGCATTTACCACCCCTCGCTGCTATTTGGCTGCGGTTTTTGATGACTTTAGTTTACAACGCGTTCCAGTCAGCCCAGTTACTCAGCGTACGTTGTACATGTGATCAATACACTGTACATGTACTCATTTCTGCGTATGTTTTGCTTAATATAGGGAGCCGCGTTCTTAATGGACGAAGATAGGTGCAAGTCCTACAGTAACTACCAACAACACAAAAGTGAAAATGCATCATTTCGAGATTTTTGCCGAGATGCCGCAAGCTGTTTGGGAGGAAACGCTTATGACGACGACAGTATCGATGCACCAAGACGGCCGCTTTCTAAGGTTGATACAAATGTCTTGAGCGCGAATGAGCTGGGAAGCATTGTTTTGAAGCCGCATTCGTTTGCGTACCGGGTACGTGATCATTTTGACGATGACCCCGAATGGCGGAAGCTTCGAAAGTCCAGTCGAGAGCTTCACAACGAGGTATGATCAGTTCATTCATTATGTGTTTGTGGAGCTAGAAAATTGACACTAACTACGTTTCTTCAGAGGTTGCTGCTTTCAGGAAAACAACTTCGATGTGTGCTGTGCTGTGAACGAGATCATGGTGAAGAGAGCACTACCCACCATCGACTAGGATACAAGACTAGATACGAATGCTCCTTATGCAAGGTTGCTCTTTGCCACACGTCACGCTGGGAGAACGATGAATCTTGCTTTGACAAATTTCATTCATCGGCCAAGCTGCCCGATGCATGTCAGCAAACAGCAACAAAGACCAGGCAAATTCGTGCTCCACCCCCATTGCGTAAAAGATCACAAGCATCGGCTGAACAGTTTGAGCGACGAGTCACCCGACACAAATCAAAGCCACTGCGGCGATCGGTAAGATTGTCTACTGAGTCCGCCGCATAATAGTTTATCCTAGGAACTAGGATAAAACTCTATCTTTAGCAAAGATTAAGCGTCACACTTAAGCTTGTCTTTACAACATCAATGTGCATGCGTTTGGGCTGAGGTCCTCGAACCTTGCTAAACGAAGTCTTGACGTCATGATGAGCCTAAATGTTTTTCAATTTGTGCTCTGGTTGCTCCAAGAGAGGCCATCAAAAATTGATCCTTCCATTTATCCTACCAAAATAGCTCACTGGGGTTAAGGGAAATCTATTCATTCTTACATTTCAGTCGTTGTGAGCACGTCATCTTGACAGCGAGTGCACTTTTTATAAGAGGGTTAGGAGCCCAATCTGCGGAACTTCCAAATGAGATTCGGAAACTGCTCAAGATGGCGGAGCGGCTCAAGTACAACAACGACAGTGTACCCAAGAACTGGGATGGCAAGGACTGGTACACGTACAAGTGGGTCATGTAGGCGGTTTTCGGGGAGAAGCAGCTGGCGGATATCGTGAGCGGCAAGATCGATCGCGACCAGCTCAGCGCAAGGCCGATTTCGACCTGAAGCATAAGCAAATTCGGCGGATGATTGGAGTGTCCGTGCCTCCGGAAATCCTGAACAGATTAAGGACATGGCGTCCGGGGCAGACATCTGGGCAGCGTTAGTGGATCTGTTTGAAAACAAGACCAACGAGACCGTGAAAGTTCACACAACAAGACATTTGGTGAGCGAGCTGTGGAGCATAAAGCTGGCACTGTAATGGGCCCAACTCCAATTACATAAGTAGGTAGATATTTCCTTAGTTATTACATAAGTAGGTAAAGTGGTACACGGGTAGCGTATGCCAAGGTGTCATCATCTGATTGGTTGATAGTGAGGAGCCAGACTCACTTATTGACCAATCAGGTATAGACATGTGTTTGAGTGGCTCACATGAGGCCAGGGGTAGCCGCCCTGGTCCTAAATAAATCAGAGCTGAATTTGACACAAACCTAATACTTGGTTTTACTATTGCGAGCTTCCTCCATACTATAGTGTAAGCTAGTGACGGTATATCTTACCCCGTTACACCTGGTAGCACTTTGTAGTCCTTCCAACGACCAAGTCTACGATGAGCCAAGTCCAGACCTCCGGGGCGACCCTGGAGCATGCTGCATTCCCCCATCTCACTCGCGTGGAGTGGGAAGCGCTTCACCGCCTCGTGGTGGTGTCCGGAGATGCCGTTGTCGCATCGCTGCTGAGCTCAGCGACGCCCGACCAGCAACATCTTGCAGCACAAGAGTTCATGGAACGCGATCTCGCCGATGCGAATCGGCGGGTGTCAACTCCCTCGCGTCCATCCCAGAATGACGTCGTCAAGATGGAGACGTCTACGTATTCTGGCGCCGGTGAAAACCGGCTCCCGCTAAACCGGTGGTTCCGCGAGATCGACATCGCTATCGCCTCGCGACGCATCGAGTCGTCATCCGCCAAGATGAACTTCCTCCTCTCCCGGTTAGCCGGGAAGGCCAAAGAATGGGCCCTAGGGAAGCTGGCTGTCGACCCCGAGGCTTTCCCGACTCTGGAAGCTCTCCAGAGTGACTTCCGCCTTGCGTTCGAGCCCCCGCAAGATGAGTCTCGCGTTCGCGCAGAGTTCTTCGCTCTTCGGCAAGGGAATATGTCCATGCGCGATTACGTCCAGAAGACGCGACATCTGGCGTCATGCATCGTGACCAAGCCAATCGACATGGCCTCGCAAGTCCACGTATTCGTGTTCGGCATGCGCGAGGGTATGACCCGTTACTGCCTCACCAGAGCTGAGCCCTCCTCTCTCTCGAGGAGGTTTTTGCACTCGCGATTTGCGAGGATTACATGGTCGCTGCATCGTACACCGCAGCCATACCTACGGAAGCCCGAGAGTCTACCCCCGAGCCCATGGAGATCGACGCCATCAATGCGTCGAGCGAACAACGTCGCGGGTCCTACCGCGGTAGCGCTGGACGAAGCAGTCGTTCCCTCATTTGCTTCCGCTGTGGGAAGAAAGGTCACCGCGCGGCGGAGTGCCACGCGCCAGCTCCCGTCGTCGCTCACGCCGATGCGGAACATTCCTCGGTCGCTCATTAAAACCCCCCCACCAGGACCAGTAGGTGCGGGGCGCCCTACTGGATTTAACGAAGGACCGGGCCCTCCGGTGGCAGCCCAACCTTCGAGCCCTCCCGTGCTCCTAGCACACATCAATGCCACCACTACGCCGGGCGACTCGAGACTGATCATCGTCAGCCTCCACGTCACCGGTGCCCGGTGACCACTGCGCGCGCTCCTTGACTCAGGAGCGACCAACAACTTCTTTCGCGCGTCGTGTTTGTCGGTACTACCCAAGAATACCCGCGTCCGGAATGGTCCGGGCGAGATTCAAGTCAAACTCGCCGATGGTAAGGCTCGCCGCGTTGCGCGGCGTGACGTGTCCTTATCGTATACGTTCGACGGCTTCCGTAGCAAGAACGACTTCTTGGTGATCGATATGAACTATGCGTTTGACCGCATCCTGGGCATTCCTTCGCTTGCGCGATATCAGCCAGAGATTGACTGGCTGGCCCAATCGGTCAAGCGTCGACGTGGATTCGACGTGAGCGAGGTGTTCACACATCTCTTGGTGGCGCCAAGAGACTGGCCCCACGTCACAGTCGTGGACAAAACAGCAACGATGTGGTGAAGTGCTTTCTCAAAAATAAAAGAATGAACCTAACGCGGTGTCACTACCCCGAATCAGTGACAATTTCAAGTGATTAGAGAGGATTCGGATCGTCCGGCGCGGATGCAAGTTGCCTGGGGTGGATTAGCCGAGCAGCACCCCGTATGAGACGACGATGGATCTGGTATGGGTGACGTATGGGAAGGCAAGATCTACCAAGGAAAGACTCGGATCCACCCTCACCTGAGTTCACTTACGGGGATATGGGATATACTATGTACGGATGGATCGAGTGTGGATCTTATGAGGGAATGATGGAAGGTGTCATCTGAAGGTGGATCTGGTATCAGCGACTAACGAGAAGTCAAGATCCACCACGATATGTCCCAGATCCCATACTTCCGAGTCCGGATCCAAAGGGGTGAGGATCTCACACGGAGTGACCGGGATCCAGGATATGGGGACAGTGGATGCAGTGGATCTCGAACTTTCGTGGAACAATGGAGATCACAGACGGTCGCGAGACGATGTTGGAGGATGGGAGAGCTCAGATCCATGACGAGTGTACACTTACAATGAAGTTGATCAAAGCGACCAGGATCCGAATGAGTGTACCCATAATATGGCGACCATAATGATTACGCCATAGATCCGGTGGATCTGAGGATAATACAGCTGGGATTATGGGTCAATGAGAAAAAGGACATGCAGTCGAGCCTGGTAGGGGATTTAGCAGGTAAAATACATAGAAGGTAGAAATCCAGGCAGGTATAGGCTTAAATATCAATACAGAACCCAATTTGCACAGTATCACACAAGTGCCTTCCTGCCCTCAAGAATCGGAACTACATTGGCCGTACGAGCTCGGAGAAGGTTGGGAATTGCGAATCTAGTGTTGGTAGTGATAACTGGATAATATACTGCCCAGATCTTACAACCCAGTGAGCTTTTCCTCTACACGTGCAGATCCGACAGGTTGACCGGATTTACTACTTGGCCGGGTATACCCAAGAAGATCTCAACTCTCAAGATCCCGTCACAGGAGGCGGCAAGTACAACGCAAAGGAAACGCAAAGACAAGGGAACACACCCGCGAGGCAACCCTAAGGCCAGATCCACGATCTAGGCCCTGGATCCATAAGCTCGAATATTCGCTTAGGATTCGGAACCATCCACGGACGCAGAGTGAAGATTTTCCACTGCTGCTCCACCCCATCCCCACGTCTCGCCAAGACACTCAAGCTTCACCACTTGAGCTCTTCGGAAGTTGCCGAGAGAGCAAGATCCCGCCCTACCGACGGGTACACAAGGTGAGGAAAGTTCAGCAGAACACGGACCATCGGGGGACCCCCTCCGTTAGTCGGTGTCTGGGCGCAGTTGGTAAGTTGGATCCAGCAATCTCGCAGATTTTGCTGATCCCGCTACACCACAATGGCGCGCGTGCCCGGATTTTTTGGTGACTCGGGATTTCACCGTGAGTCCCAAGAAGATGCTCAAGTGAAGATTGAGCCAGGGGAAGAGGCGTCGTCGGAGGTCGGATCGAAGAAGACGCTGCTGAATGAAACAAGATCCGCGGATCATTGGAGTCCTGGGAGGAACTCACCCGTAAGGCAACCCTACGGCCAAATATACGTGCTAGGCCCTGGATCCACCAAGCTCCAATATTCGCTTGGGATCCAGAACCAACCACGGACGCAGAGTGAAGATATTACCACTGCTGCTCCACCCCATCCCCACGTCTCGCCAAGACACTCAAGCTTCACCACTTGAACGCTTCGGAAGTTACCGAGAGAGCAGATCTTGCCCTACCGACGGGTACACAAGGTGAGGAAAGTTCAGCAGAACACGGATCATCGGGGAACCCCCTCCGTTAGTCGGTGTCTGGGCGATGTTGGTAAGTTGGATCCAGCAATCTCGCAGATTTTGCAGATCCCGCTACGCCACAATGGTGCGCGTGCCCGGAACTTTTGTTGAGTCGGGATTTCACCGTGAGTCCCAAGAAGATGCTCAAGTGAAGATTGAGCCAGGGGAAGAGGCGTCGTCGGAGGTCGGATTGACGAAGACGCTGCAGAATGAAACAAGATCCGCGGATCGATGGAGTCCTGGGAGGAACTCTATCCTCCCCAGGTCCCCTCGGGGACCCCTGCGGATCTTGACTTGCGTCAAGATCCGCTAACAAAACAAGGGAAAGTGAAGGCGAAACGGTATGCATTTGCAGATTCACCGGTTAAGCCAGCACCGTACCTAAACCCAAGCCCGCTAGTCGAAAAAACGAGAAAGAAGACGAAAACGAGTAAGACTACGCGGAAGAAGATGCAAGCTCCAGAGTCGGAAGAAGACCAAGCTGGATCCAGGTCAAGCTGGTCCGACAAATATCTCGAGTTTGTGTATCACCACCGAGCTCTACGCGATTTTCTGCATCAAGATCCTGTCATGCAGATCCTGAATCCACGACAGATCGAAGATCCAAGGGAACCGGTGAGAGCACCAACGAAAACGGCGAACAAGTTGGTGGCAGTCAAAGATCTATTACGTTTGCTTACGGAGTCAGGCATCGTAGCTGGTGTGTTCGACGCAGAGGATATCTTCGAGCTAGACCTGGATCTCATAGTATTCGCGACGCGGGACCTCTTTGCCAGATTTAAGTCCATCACCGGAGAAAGGTCGCGCTCTATGGATCCAGTGTCGTCACCGGGGGTCAGCCAAGCTGCGCCCTCGAACTACGAATCCGCGGCGTAAGATGGATCCGACACGTCGTCCGAGCCCCGACACATGACTTTAGGACCCTCCGGAGCATCCATGCTGGAAGCGCGGGCGATGACCCGGGGACAGGAAGTCCCTTTGAACGTGAAGACTCGAGATCCAGTACGCCCTACCCGTGATCTGATACAATCCAGCCAGGATCGAGCCAGATCCGGCAAGAAGCCAGTGGGGTTATCGTCAGATCGGGCTCAAGGTAATCGCCTCACAGATCCTGACTCGCCAGTGGACCAGACGGCCACAGGCTCTTCCGACACTTCCTCGGTCACCCTGCAGCGACACTTCAAAGCTGCGATGAGTCGTTTCCTGGCCGAACAGGGTATGAGAGCGCCCGTGCCACAAGCGCAAGTGCTCCACGAACATGGGGCACGAGACGTGGAGATGGAGTCAGTGGAGGGAAACAACTCCCATGATGAGTTCGACCCAGATGATCTGGATGGCCCATGCCCTTCATCAGCGGTGGTAGCAACAGCCGCAGCCGGGGCGGGTGGATCGTCCATGATCCAGAGGGTACGGATCTCAGCCATATCGGATCTGAAGGAGTTCACGGGCAAGGATCAAGACGAGGACCGAGCGAGAACATGGATCAGCAAAGTCAAGTCGGCCCTCATGAGAGATCAAGCGTCGGATGCTGAGAAGTGTCTGACCTTTGCGGATCTGCTAGCGGGACCAGCCAGGAATTGGTATCGGCAGCTGGGCAGATCCACCAGGAACAAGTGGCCAGATTTGTTGCGCAGTTTCCAGCCAGTACTGTGGATTGGGAGTGTCGGTTGCACGACAATACTACCATGATCGCCGCAGATCGGATGAATCCCCGCTGGAATACCTACATCGACTAAATGTGGCCGGTCTACGGGCCAAGCTGAAAATCAATGATGGGGGGGGTCCAAGGTACTACGGGAACATGTGGATCATTTCATCGAGACGTTGGGAGATGTAGATCTGGCCGACAGGCTGACACTATTACGCCTTCCAGACGCAGATGAGCTTGAAGAAGTGCTGCGGGCTGTGGATCGCGCGAAGCACCGCCAGAAGAAGGCGGCGGTCGGATCCGGCAAGTATCGCCAAAAAGCTCCGACGCCCACGGCTCCAGCTCGACGTGTCCACCAAGTCACGGCGCCCGACTCAGGAACTGAATCAGGATCCGACGGTTCCGACTCTGACCCAGAGGATTACTGCCGAGTCTGTCTCACCGCACCTAACGATCGTACGGCGAAGACCGGAGACAACTCTCGATCGGGGGATACCGTACCCGGGGACCGTGGAATATACAGATCCCGAGATCTCATGGACGGGACAGCGCAAATCAGGTGTTCGCAGTGCGGATCCCGGAAGCACACAGAAGCTGGATGTTGGAAACATCTGGTCTGTGAGAAGTGTGGCAAGAAAGGTCATCCCGGGGATCATTGCTTCTACGTGTGTCGTGGTTGTGGCGAGATTCACGACGTCGGCAAGTGTCCGATGGAGGAGTTCTACAACCAGATCCGCCAATGGTTTGATCCTGCCAAGCACAGAGGGATGTTGCCAGAAGTGGCCGAGAAGATGTTAAACTAGGACGCTCGCCGGGTTTGAATCCGGTACGAGCCGAGCGTTCTAGGTATTGCATTTATGCATTTGTGAACAAGACATCGCTAGATCCAGGTAGCAGGACCATAGATCCAGTCGATAATACACGTGATCGACATGAAGTGTCAGTTGCCAAGATTTCTAGTTTGCGCCAAGTGGATGAATTTGCCAGATCCAAAGTCTCTTCAACCCTGTATCTACAAAGGGGAGAAGCGCGCGGTTATTGGGAGAAACGACAACATGGTCGATGGTTTGAGCCTACCAAGGGTGAGGTCACTGCAGATCCACCTAAGGTCTGTCAGGTCACTGGATCCCGTGGGTCTGAAGAGAGTGGATCCATGGATCTGCTGACAGGGGAGTCCCGTGGATACTGGAAGTACCATGACCCAGGAAAGTGGTTCAGACAAGCCAAGGTAGGGGGCAAGATCAACAATGAAAAAGCAATCATACTCCTAGATAGTGGTGCCGAGGTATCTATACTAGATACCGCCTTTGCTCGTAAGGTTGGGTGCCAATTGGATGGGAGTCGGATCCAAGATTGTGTTGGGATTGGTGAAGGCGTGTACCGTACGAATGGGAGGACTCGGATCAAGATCACGCTGGCAGGTTGTTTGGTATACTGGTTCGATATTTGGGTTGGAGATCTCGCTTGTCAAGACGCCATCCTCGGGATGGATTTCATGGTACCAGCCGGAGTGAGGTTGGATCTGGCGGATGGGACACTGTGTTTCCCCGACGAGATGCGGATCCAGCTCAGCGGACGGCGACCGTTGTACGGGGCGAAGATGAGGATCATAAGGGCGGATAAGACGACCTGGATCGAGCCCAGAGAAACCTGGGAATTGCCAGATCGGTTGAAGTGGGTGGAACATGAGAAAATGTGGGTCACTCGGGGTGAGAAATGGGTGCCTACAGTAATCCAAGGACCAGGTCGATAACAATACCTCCGGGTCACGAACGTCAGCAACAAGAGACTATTACGGGACCACTATGAGGAAATTGGGCGATGGTTGGCGAAGGACGGTATCCCTAGGCGACCTGGATATGTGTCAGTGGGATCCCGTCGGTACAGAGAATGGCAGAATCTGGCGTACGAGGCGACTACCGAGATCGAATCTCTCGGAGAAGGGGAGCTCCCGGCGGAACCAACTGGCCCTTGGTAGATCGGCCTTCATACCCAACTCCGCGGAAGATCCTACAGAGGGATCGTCATATTGGGATCCAAGTGATAGAGGTTGGATCCAAGACCGGGAATGATCCCCGGAGGAGGTCCGCAGATAACCCAGCGTCGGTGGATGTGGGATTGCAGAGGACTGAAGCCGGGTCGCCAGATCCTGCTAGCCCACAAGTGGATCCTAGCTTTTCATGGGACAAAGTGCCTGGATCCTTGTCGAGAGTGGCTACACTAGCCAAACAGGAACCGTCGTGTGTAAACTCACCAGGGGATCAAGCCGATTCAACAAGTGACTTCCCCGGTACCAGGATACCCGGCCTCCCGAAGACAGAAGGGAGGACGGTGGAAGGAGAGTCGCGGTGCTTGAATCCAATGGTGGATCCGACAAAGACTGAAGATGAGTAAGTCTGCTACCATGAAGGCGGGGATCTACACGCCGAGGATCTTGGAGAAGGCATGGCGGTGATCCCGGAGGTACCTCTGATCACAGAGGAGGTCACGATTGACGATATTCAAGTGGATCCAGGGGCGAACATACCCGCCGAAGTGGATCGGTTACGTCAGAAGATCTGGGAAAGCCGACATCTGCTGATTGGTAAAGGTAATGCATTACCGCCCGCTGCCCGCGGAGTCAAATGTGACATCGATGTCGGCGACGCGAAGCTGATCGCTCAAAGGGTGCGGAAGGTGGCGCCTCAGTTCCGAGAAAAACTATCGGATCTGATTAAGGACCTGCTGCAAGCCAAGATCATCAGTTTCTCAACGTCCCCGTGGGCATCTCCGGTGGTTATCATCATCAAGAAGAACGGGGTGGATATACGTCTGTGCATTGATTACCGGCTAGTCAACGGCTTGACCCGATTGATGGTGTATCCAATGCCTCTAATCAATGAGCTATTGGAGGATTTGGATAAAGTACTCTGGTACTGTTCGCTTGACATGGCCAGTGGTTTCTGGGTGATGACTATGACGGATCGAGCTCGCGCAATATCCGCATTCATCACACCGTTTGGACTGTTCGAATGGAACCGGATGCCGTTTGGATTGAAGAATGCGCCCCAGATCTACCAACGCCTGATCGATAATGCCCTCTACGGATTCACCCGAATACCGGAACCCGAAAGGGGTGGATCCGGGGAAGACCATACGAAAGTGGATCCATTCGAAGCAGGAGAGCCAGGGGATCCTGGGACCCCATCTGTGTTAGGACGCAGATCTTATATTGACGACATTCTAATCCCGGTAGAATCGTGGGATCAGTTGTGCGAGAGAGTGACATCCCTACTGGAGGCGTGAACTAAGTGGAATCTCTCTATCAGCGTGGTGAAGAGCTATTGGGGAATGCGCAAGGTGGATTAATTAGGTCATCGAGTCTCCAAGGAGGGACTGGAGGCGAATCCTAAGGACCTGTCTTCGTTGGCAGACTTGTCCTTCCCACAGTCGTTACGGGCGATGCAATCCTTCTTGGGCAGTTTAAACTACTACATTCGATTCATCGAGGATTACGCACTGTTTGCTGCGGTACTTTTTGAATTGAGAGAGGTAGATTTTGCTGCGATGACCACTTCAGCTGTCCGGATCAAACCCAACAAGCTCTGGCCCTGGTGATATCGGATCCACGAAGGGATCCAAGTAGCACGACGCCCGAAGAGGACCTAAAACAGGAGCTGGATCCACCCCGGGACCAACGGAAAGAGGATCCAATTTGGATAGAGACGACGGAAGAGAACTCGGAAAAGATGGAGCCTCGGTGGATCCGAGATCAGCACGCGTTCGTGGAGCTAAGGAACAGGATCGCGACGGCGCCCATCCTCCGCCATTTCGATCCGGAACGTCAACCTACGGTGATAGTTTATGCCAGTGACTGGGCAGTCTCAGTAGCCTTGGTACAAGAACATGAAGGGATCTGTCATCCGGTCACCTTCGTCAGCCGAACGCTAAAGCCGAATGAGCTGAATTACGGAGCGGTGGAGACGGAGATACTCGCACTCTTGCGGGTGTTGGATCTCAATTACAACCTGCTGGTGGGAAGATCCATCCGGATCTTGACTCGATACTCTACGCTCGCTTGGTTGTTCAATTCGGCCGGTCTACAAGGGCGGTGGGGACAATGGGCAGCTTTACTTTCACCTTGGACACTGGAGATCGTGAAATGTTCGAAAGGGGAAGACGAGATCCTGGGAGTGTTGGCCGCGAGCATCACACCCAGAGCCAAGATGGACGAAGCGCTGACTAGAATCGCTCCTAAGAAAGAGCCCAAACGCCGGGTCCAGATCCCGATCCCGACGGTACAAGTGGATGAGGATCTGTACGTCCTGAGTTTCGATGGATCTGCTCGCGTGCGACGCGGTGGAGGAGCATACAGCGCAATACTGTGGAAACTGTCCGGATGGGATGTTGTACGGGCCAGATCCACTTATGCGGAGGGCCTCACCGTCAATGAAGCAGAGTATAACGGGCTCCTGCTGGGTTTGGATCTACTAAAGGGACAGGATCCGAAAAGGCTGGTGATTGGTGGGGATTCAAACTTGGTGATCAGACAGGTGCGAAGTGAGATTGACTGCAAGGCCTCGGCTCTAACGCTGTTACGGCAGAAGGTGATGGTCCACCTGCGTGGTTGGATGAATCACGAGTTTGTGCATGTCAAGCGAGATTGAAATACCAGTGCAGATAGCTTGGCCAGTGCCGCTTTACGGAATCAATGTGGTGTCGAAGTGGAGAGAGAGGCTGAGCATCAGAATCTCGTTACGTTGAACCGACTAGATGAGGTGGTGGTGGTTGGATCCGGGAAAAGGACAGTCCAGGTAATGGCTGTCACAAGGTCCAGAGGACGGATTGGATCCAGCCCCCAAATTCTCGATGAAGCATTTGTGAAGGGAGTCCGCATTGAGCGGATCCTTAAAGCACAGAACGAAGAAGCGTGGATCTTGGAACTGAAGAAGTATCTGATGGGGGATGTGCGAGATCTAAGTCGGGAGGATACCAAATCCTACAGTATCATCGCTACCGATTATGCAGTGGATCTGAATGACTTGCTCTTTTATTGTCCCCCTACGAAGAGCGTCAACTAGGATCGGGATGGATTGATGAGACTGGTGATGCAGGAAACCTTACAACAGGATGTCCTGCATCACTATCACGCTAGTTTAGAAGGTGGACATCAGGGAATTGGTCGGACCTACCAACGGATCCGGGAATGTTTCCACTGGAGGGGACTATTCAAGAGTGTGCAACGATATGTCGGTGAGTGTGTGGATTGTGAGACAGGCAAGGGCAGGCCCACAATCGAAGGGGAGTCACCTGGAAATGTCCAAGCGACTTACCCGTTCCAAATCATAGCCATGGATCACATCCCCTCGTTACCCAAGTCGTTCAAAGGAAACACCGAATTGTTGATCTGGGTGGATCTGTTTACCATACGTGATAGCCAAAGCTAGCGCGTCTAGAGCTGCACAAACCATCGCCGAATCGTACGAGGAGTGCGTTTTTCGAAAATTTGGAGCTAGTGAGATGATTCGGCATGATCGGGAGCCAGGCTTTATGTCTGATTTCTTTCGAGCCTTCAACCGGATCCTGGGGCAGAGACAGCGGGCGACTATGATATATCGTCCCCAAGCCAATGGATCGGCCGAACGCATGGTACAGACGATCACGAGAGCGCTCATAATATATGTTCAGGATTTAAATCAGAGGGATTGGGATGAGTACGCAGAACGACTCACCTTCGCGATGAACACCGCCCAAGACAGGATCCGAGGTGACACCCCATTTTACTTGGTACATGGGTGGGATCCTAAATCCACCCTAGAAGCGGCCATTCCGGTATGTAGCACCAAGAAGAGAAACCGAGATCCCAGACGATGGCGACACCAAGTCCAGAAATATTACCAGCAAGCCAGATCCCAAGTGAACGAACGACTACGAAGTGCGATACAGGATCGAGCGGATCGACACAACGAAGACGCTCGTCCCCATCAAATCCAAGTGGGATCGCAGGTGTGGCTATATTTAGATCGGGTGAAGGAAGGGTACGCCCGCAAATTGGCCCATCTATGGCACGGACCGTTCCGGGTAAGGGATAAGATAGGGGAACACGCTGTGAAGTTGGAAACGACAGGTACCGGATATCGCTTGATCCCTGCGTATCCAAGCTGAAGCTGGTCAAGGAGTATCCGGACCGGCCGCAAACCCGTATTTCGGTGGATTTATCCAATCGGGTGGATTTCGACGAAGTCCTCCTACCGGAAGATAGTTGGAATGGGGATCTCGAAGCCGACGAGTTCGAAGTCGAGAAGAACGTCGATATAAAGTCAGGGAAGCGAACTATTGTCCTGGTCATTAAAGAAGATACAACTCAGAAATGGTTTTTTTTACATGGCATCAAAATTGCTAATATTTTCGTCAGTTTTGACCTTGGAGAACCTGGAGTCCTTCAGATTCTATTTGAAGGAGTACATGTTTATTTAAAGAACGTTCAGGGCGGCTAACGGAGTGTCATTACGAGAAAGAATGGGTCGAGGCAAGCCGCTGACCCCTCAAGAAAAGTGCATGATTGTGCAGGCTCATGCATATTTCATCGCCGAGGAAAAAGCAGGACGTTCTGGGGGCGTGGAGACCCGGGATCCTGAAGCCGTGTGTCTTGGCATCTCAACCGCCACTGTTGCACGCGTCATGGCGTTCTGGAACAAGAATCCCGGCACCAAGTTCGACGATGTTTGTTGAATTTTCGTGCTTTGATATTATTGTGATTATTAACGGTTAAATAACACTTACCTATATAATTTTATATTTTGTTAAAGCCGCAAAATACTAAGCGTGGGGCCGTCAACAAGTACTCATCACCAGAGCTGAAGGGGATAATCCGGGAATTTGTGATAGCCGAAAACGAAGCGACTCGCCCAATTACAGCTCAACTGATTACAAATCACGTGGCAAAAGTCATGGGCAGAAAAATAAGATTCCAGCTCGCAGTATGCGCCGATTGCTCAAACAAATGGTTTTTTTTCATGTCCGGGGCAAAAATCGCAGTTTTCTAGCAGAGAAGGAGAATGATGTAGCTTTTCGCGCTACCTATTTACAAAAAAAACTTTCAAACCGAGACTCAAACAAGAATCCAGTACGGCCGGAGATGTTTCTGGACGAGTCTTACGTCAATGTCAACCACGTTGCCAACAAAACGTGGCTGACAGAGGACAAACTAAGAAAATCCAAAAGCGGGCGTGGAGCTAGGTAATGTTTGATTTGCTTTTATTTTTTTTATTTTTTCTAACATTCGTATTTTATTACTGATTTTTAGAATTGTAATTGTAGCTGCAGGTATAATTACTTGCGACGAATATGCTCGTACAGGAACAACAACACGTTCCCAAAGTGGCATTCACGGACATTTTATCGGGGAATCCATTAAACATTGGGATTCTTCATCAAAAAAGCGGAAAGGGGCAGATCCAATCGACTACCACGGCAATTTCGACTCGCAGATTTTTGAGTCTTGGGTTTTGAAACTTTGCATCACGCTTAAGGATAAATTCGGTCTGTGCAACATCATATGGACGGGGCCTCATATCACAAGCGGATAACCAGCCCCTCTCCAGCCAAAAAGTGGAAAAAGGCTGCCATTCAGGCGTGGTTGAAAGAACGCAGTAAGTTTATTGTTATTTTCTAAGTTTATTGTTATTTTTTGAGCACTAATATTGTTAATCACATATGTACATTTAGAAATCGACTTCAACGAGAGTGATACCATTGCGCAGTTATTGATGCGTGTTCAGCCACACCGACCTGCCCCGATTTATGAGGCACAACGGCTTGCATCACTACACGACCATTTATTATACTACACCCCCCCTTACCATCCCGAACTTCAACCGATCGAGATGGTTTGGGGGTTGATGAAGAACCGAATAGCCCTAGATCCATCTAACAATGCTCGAGAGCTGGACGGTAAGGTGGACGTGGAGATCGCTAAAGTTACGGACGAAAATTGGCAAAATTTCTACCGACATGTCCAGAAATTTGAAGATCACTACTTCAAAGCACTTGACACCTGTCCCATGGTGCCAGATGACGATGAGAATGACGGAGGAAGTGAAGTGGACAACATGGAGTCCAGTAGTGACGAGATCGAAGGTGGTGTCGTTGAACAAACTGTCGCAGTTCAAGATGACAACGTCGTGATTTACAGTTTTTAGATATTTTTATAACTTAATATACGCCCCGTCTCATACTGATTGTGGTTATAATGACTTGTATCTTCTTCAGTGGCCGCTCGATAAAAAGGCATATGTTTTTAATTCAGCCAATGGCTGTTGACTATTTCGTGGGCTATCCACATTGAACACTCGCGCGTTTTCAGCCCCTACGAAAGGTCTTAATAACGCATAAACAGCTTCGAAATGAGTAAATACAAGCCCAAAATGAGATGTAAAACCGAAAATCGCACCCTATAGTGACTTGGTGAGCTTGAAAAGTTAGTAGGGATTGGTGTAGCGCTCCTGATAGAGTTGTATCTTCTTCAATGGCCAGGACAATAGATACGGACGAATTTACCGCGAATTTCTGGTGTATTGGCGTGGATATGACGAACCCAGTTGGGTAGACGAGGCAGATCTGAACTGTGGAGCATTACTCTATGATTTCTTGCGGGATCGTACGAATCGTAACATATTCGGCGTGATGCAGTCTCATGAAGAAGAGTAGGGAGAGGATCCATGGGTGTGAGTCGGTCATGTCGATGGGAGGATGAAGAAGGACCCACAGGAAGGGTGTGGGCCAGGAGGAGGAGGAGGATCACTGATGTGAGCTGGTCACATTGGGAAGAAAGAGAAGACGAATCCACATGAGGGGTGTGGATCAGGCGGAAGGAGTGAATGTTTATGCATAAAGCGTGCCGTTTTACGTGCGAAGAGTCCCGAACCAAGCGCGCGTTTTTCGGGGGCTCGAACCATACTAGTCTAATTGAGACTGGGTCGTAGGAGCTGGATCCGGCTCAAATCAAGCGCGGATCCAACCCGGATCCAGAAATTAGCCCAGATCCAGGCGTACGCTGAAAGGGTGGATCCAGCTTAGATCCAGGTGTACGCTGAAAGGGTGGATCCAGCCCAGCTCCAGGCGTACACTGAAAGGGTGGATCCCGCCCAGATCCAGGCGTACGCTGAAAGGGTGGATCTAGCCCAGATCCAGGTGTACGTCGGAAGGCTCTGACATGACTCCTCAATCAACAAGAGAATGTTAAAGACATATTCAAGTAACGAAGAGTGGATTAGAATAGCTTATGCAAAAAGGCTAGCTCGACCCAGCTTCCAGCCGCTAATTACTACTACGAAGCGGATCCACGAAGACTGAAACTGGGGGCGTAGCGTGAAAGAGCGATCGAGATCAGGTGGTCTTGGGCTGAACATTGAAGAACTTACCCACCAGACGCTGGATCTCGTGTCCTGGGTACTGGCTCGGGTCCCCCCGAAACTGGATACGCCAAGGCTCGGCTTCATCGATCTCTTGCAGAGCCTCCAGTATGTTCGTGGATTCTGGGCGGTGGAGGTTGGGATCCTCCAAGTTGGCTTGACGGGATACGGATCCCGGGAGCCATGTTACCTTATCCCCGCGTCGAGGAAGGTGCAAGAAGGATGGATCCAACAAAATATCCACGTCACACCAACCGTCCTTGATCGCCAACACGAGGATCACGAGAACCTTCTTCCAAGCCCGACCGGAGTGACTACGTCTGTTGCCGCGCTGCTTGTTGAAGTTCGACAACCATGTCGAACCCCGCAGTTGGGTGCGAGAGACAGGGAACCGATGGGTGCCTTCCCAGATGGCAATCCGGTGCTTGGAAACGAAATGCCGGAAGGCACGAACGAACAACCCGAGACGTCCACCAACGTCACTTCGGAAGCTAACAGGAACCACCAGCGTGGTCGTCAGCGTATCGCATGGTGCAGCATTGTGCAATTCTTCCACATGAGGTCTTGTGACAAGCGAATTCACGTACTCGGACGTCGGGATGACATCCTCTTCACGAGGGAATATCCACTCAGCACGGAACGGCAGCTCAGGGAATAGGACGGTGATCTTCATCGTGACGATGGCGACCCGATTCAGCTTCTTGGCGGACCAAGGCTCGATATCCCTTGTAGCGAAAGCCACAGGGGCGTGCCGACCGGGAATGAAGACATCATCCGGACCAAACGGAGCCACGGGGAGCATACCTGGCAGGGAAGAGTTGGGAGGAGCGGGGATCAAGACAGATCCAGGGGATCCGCCACCGTGAGGTGATCCCCCTCCACCATCACTACCCGTTCCATCGTCACTGTCAACCTGGATCGCGGATCCTGCAGTGCCGGCCCCGGATCTGGGCGCGCCAGCGACTTGCGGGGGTAGTGTCGAGAGAGAGAGATCTCCGCCGGGCTTCGGATCTGAATTGGGACAAGGCCCATCGCGTGTCTTCCTCCAAAGCATCCTCAGAGACTCGGGCCTCCTCTGAATCCTCCGGACTTTCGTCGTCGTCATCGTCGTCAGAACTGAAGGAATAATGGCCGGTGGACAGCTTACGCTTCGAGGATGATCGGATAGGAGGCCCCGAACCGTCGGACCAATCCGATCCCTCTTCCTCATCGTCCTACGAGCTGCCAAGTCCACAACCAGTGGGGATGACACGTTTGGCTTTCCCCTTCCCGGATCCAGTTCCGACAGGCGGAGAGCCGGTAGAGGCTGGACGAGGAACGGTAGACACCGTCAGCGAAGGGTCAGCGGTGGATCCCGACTGAGACGAGCCGGGCTTGGCTGTGGATGTGACTAACCCCGTCGTAGAAGAGGCAATTGTCGTGGATCCGGTCGTAGTCGCTGCCTTGGACGATGGCGCGATAGTGGATCCGGTCTTGGACGCCGATCCCGACTTGGATACAGCGACAGATCCAGCTTTGGCAGTCGATCCAGACTTGGATGCCGTGGATCCCGTCTTGGACGCAGCCACAGATCCAGCCTTAGCAATTGACACGGACTTGGACGCCGTGGATCCAGTCTTGGACGCCGATCCCGACTTGGATACAGCCACGGATCCGGCCTTCGCAGTCGATCCAGACTTGGATGCCGTGGATCCCGATTTTGATGCAGCAGCAGTGGATCCAGCCTTGGACGCCGATCCCGACTTCGATGTAGCCACGGATCCGGACTTGGATCCGGCACCAGACTTCGAAGGGGAGGCGGATAGCTTGAAGTGGATGTGGATCCCGCTTTGGAGACTGTCTTAGAGGCCGAACCGGTTTTGGGCGTGGCCTTGGGAGAAGTTCGGGCCTGCTTGTGAGGCCGGGGGGATCCAGTACCAAGAGCAGGGGATGCACTACGCGGCCGTTTCGCGGCCGACGGACCCGCTCCACTTGGAGACTGCGGAGCAGCTGAGACGCTAGCGGCAGGAGATGATCCAGCCAGGGGAGAGAGTGGATCCGAAGATCCCGGGAGAGGAGAAAGGGGATCTGAGATAGCAGCGGCCACTAAAGTCAGTCGTCGACGCGCCAAGTCCCGCTCCGATAAACCGCGATCGCGCTCTAGAACCGGCTGCTGGTGCTGAGCATGAGCAGCAGCGAGCCGATCCCGTAGTTTTGTTGCAGTTGTCTCGGCATCCTTCAATCTGTCACCTGGATTGACATAACGAGTGAATATGAGGTTACTGGGAGGGGACAAAAGAAGATCCACGTACTCATGCGACGGAGCTTGGATTCTAGTTCCGTTTGCGTTCGCTTGGCATCTGCCCACTCGGTAGCTGCCTTGTCACGCTGAAGCTCGGTATCCGCCAGCTTAGCCTGGATCTCGTCACGGACTTGAGTCATGCGTACGAATTCCTCAAGCGCATAATCTCGCCCAGCCGATGCTTTCTCGAGCGACTCTTTGGTATCTTTCAGCTCCTCGGAAAGACGAGCCAGAGCCACATCCGGCGACGAGGGAGGTGGATTCGGCACGGGGGACTCTCCGCGCGCCGACGCTAATGCGGATCCACCATGGGTGGATCCCACATAATCGTTGGTCACCACCTCTTCTTGAGTCAGGCGCAACTCGTCGCGGAGCCTTCCAAAGTTCTCGTCCGCGGCCGCGCTAGCAGTTAGGGAATCTTCCAGATCCCGCTCGAGGTCGTGGATCCGGGATTGGAGCTGGTGGATCTCGGATCCGGCGAGCGCCATCTCCCCAAGGAGATGGTCGTTATCGTCTCGCATGCCATCCCGTTGACGGAAGGCGCGATCCAGCCGTCCAGTCAAGTCACGGATTTCGACGGCTTGTTCGGCCAACAAGAGTCGCAGATCCTGCGAGCGAGAGGCCGCACGGTGCTCCCACCTTTGGATCTCCATAGCCTGGACATGGACCTGGGCTCGCAGAGTTTGGAGTTGGGTGGCGTGTGAAGAGGTGGATAAGGACTGATAGGCCTGCTGAGCCACTGCCTCTGCGCGTTGAGCTTGGTCCCGAGCATCTTGGGCCGTCTGGAGCTCCGCCGTCAGGGTTCGAGCCTGATCGGAAAGAGCTTGAGCTAAAGCCCGCAGATCGGTGGGCGACGTAGAGGGGCTGACTTGTGGAGTGGTGGATGGGGCCTTGCCCGGCGATTTGCTAGTACCCTTGGCGGGAGACATATGTCACGTAGAGGAGGAAGCTGTTGGAGAAGCAGGGACGCTGGGAGTGTACGTCATGAACGCTGTTGTGCAGCGCCGACCACGTACAGGAGGCGATTGTGGTGAAGTGCTTTCTCAAACAATAAGAGAATGGACCTAACAAGGGGTCACTATCCCGAATCAGTGACAATTTCAAGTGATTAGAGAGGATTTGGATCACCAGGCAGGGATTCACGTTGCCTGAGGTGGATTGGCCATGACGAGCGTCATCCCGTATGAGCCGGCGATGGATCTGGTATGGGTGACGTATGGGAAGACAAGCTCCACCAAGGAAAGACTCGGATCCACCCTCACCTGAGTTCACTTAGGTGAATATGGGATATACTATGTACGGGTGGATCGAGTGTGGATCTTATGAAGGAATGATGGAAGGTGTCATCTGAAGGTGGATCTGGTATCAGCGACTAACGAGAAGTCAAGATCCACCACGATATGTCCCAGATCCCATACTTCCGAGTCCAGATCCATAGGGGTGAGGATCTCACACGGAATGACCGGGATTCAGGATATGGGGACAGTGGATGCAGTGGATCTCGAACTTTTGTGGAACAATGGAGATCACAGACGGTCGCGAGACGATGTTGGAGGATGGGAGAGCTCAGAGATATGACGAGTGTACACTTACAATGAAGTTGATCAAAGCGACCTGGATCCGAATGAGTGTACCCATAATATGGCGACCATAATGATTACGCCATGGATCCGGTGGATCTGAGGATAATACAGCTGGGATTATGGGTCAATGAGAAAAAGGACATGCAGTCGAGCCTGGTAGGGGATTTAGCAGGTAAAATACATAGAAGGTAGAAATCCAGGCAGGTATAGGCTTAAATATCAATACAGAACCCAATTTGCACAGTATCACACAAGTGCCTTCCTGCCCTCAAGAATCGGAACTACATTGGCCGTACGAGCTCGGAGAAGGTTGGGAATTGCGAATCTAGTGTTGGTAGTGATAACTGGATAATATACTGCCCAGATCTTACAACCCAGTGAGCTTTTCCTCTACACGTGCAGATCCGACAGGTTGACCGGATTTACTACTTGGCCGGGTATACCCAAGAAGATCTCAACTCTCAAGATCCCGTCACAGGAGGCGGCAAGTACAACGCAAAGGAAACGCAAAGACAAGGGAACACACCCGCGAGGCAACCCTAAGGCCAGATCCACGATCTAGGCCCTGGATCCATAAGCTCGAATATTCGCTTAGGATTCGGAACCATCCACGGACGCAGAGTGAAGATTTTCCACTGCTGCTCCACCCCATCCCCACGTCTCGCCAAGACACTCAAGCTTCACCACTTGAGCTCTTCGGAAGTTGCCGAGAGAGCAAGATCCCGCCCTACCGACGGGTACACAAGGTGAGGAAAGTTCAGCAGAACACGGATCATCGGGGAACCCCCTCCGTTAGTCGGTGTCTGGGCGCAGTTGGTAAGTTGGATCCAGCAATCTCGCAGATTTTGCTGATCCCGCTACACCACAAATCAGTTGGTGGAAGAAACTGTGTTGCTGCTAAAGGCGATGGTCTATCGGTGCAACAGCCGACCAAACAGCCTCATCATGTCCGACTAGAGTCTAACCCGTGCCGGAGCTGAGCTATGGCAATGGAAGAAGAGGTTGAGAGTGGCGTTTGGATTGGAGAAGGTCCCTGGTGGAACGAAGCCGGTGTACAGCCGAGTAGCCGGGTTCAAGGCACTCGGCGAAGACCCAAGCAAAATTCCTTTGCCGAAGACCCCGGAGACGAAGAGACGTATAGTGTCCCGCGCTACGCAAGGCACTCCATACTTCGATAACTCCCACATGCTGACTCCGGTGAAGATCAACCTGACTCACCGGGCGCCGAGTCATGGACAGCGGAATGCAGGTCGCTACCGTGAACTGTACGACGCTGCAGACGAAGCTGAAGCCCACAAGGAGGATGAAGAGGATGATGACCCGTTCGATGTGAAAGGAAAACGCGAAGAGACTGTGAAGGACTACATCCGACACCTGAGCTTCGACGCGGCAGAAGAAGACTCGACTCAGTACCTGGAAGTTCGGACCCATGCTTCACTCGGCAAAATCGCCGAATTCGAAGGCAAACGATACCGTTCTGACGCATCGCTTCAGTGGATCAAGCGTTTTATCTACGAGATGAAGAGCACAAGGATGCCCCAAAGTGCCTGGTGCGAGCCATTTTCGCTATGCTTGGGACGCACGGCGAAGCGTTGGTATAGGCAAATGCCGAAGTAACTCAGCGACGCTGGAAACTACTCAGCGAGGCGTTCCTGGATTATTATTGCTCACAGTTCGACCAATCCGCCCGCACTCGTTACTACTCGGCGAGACGTAAAGGCAACGAACCGAACTGCGACTTCCTGATCCGACTCAACGGGTATGCTCGGACAGCCAAGATCCAGTACGAGAAGGGTGGCGCCGACGCGGCTGACCATGTCGAACACTTCTTGCTGCATTGTGGTGATGACGATGTGATGGATTTGATGTACCCCTTGCAGTTGGAAGACATCAGTAAGGTGGAGCAGGTAATCAATCGTCGGATCCTCGGTGAAAAGTGCAAGAAGCAACGCGACCGACTCGTGATCGCACGAGGCCGATACGATAAGCGGAAGGATCAAAGCCGTCGCGATGAACGCCGAGATGGACGTCGAGATGAGAAGCGCAGTCGCAAGGAAGAGAACCGCGACCGCCGGGTCACTGTCGTAGACGCTGACTCTGACGGGGAAGAACTCCTCGATCAGAACCCGCCGAGTGCGTACAACTCCGAAGACGAATGGGATGATTAGGACCTGTCCGGAGGATACGACTCAGCGGAAGACGACGACTACATAGACGCCGGCGTTTCCAATGATAAGGGAAATACACCAGACCGCCGAGAGAACTCGGCGGGAGACCAGAAAGGCTCGAATCGAAGTTGGGGAAACTCAGCGAACCCACCTCCGCGACCGTACAACCAACGAGAACAGTCGAACCGTGGAGATGGATCACGCGACAACTCACAGCGTGGACCTTGTGCAGCTTGTGGAAGAACGGGGCATACTGTCGGCGACGCTGCAAATTCTGCAGACAAGCCCATGAAGTCGGCCAGTGCGAGCTGTTTCGTAAGTACGAGAAGCTGGCTGCGTTCGTGAAAAACTCTGTCGACAAATCGCAAGTGCCGGAAGACCTGCAAAACCTTTACACGCCGAGTGATTTAAACTCGGCGGCCCGCCAACGCTGACTGGGTTGGACTATGCCGGGCTGCCACAGTCAGCTGAACCTGCAGTTAAGGCGAACTTCTTGTTTGCCTTCGTAGGCGAAGCAGGACGGCCCGAGGGATGAAGCGGGATGGCAATTGGATGTGTGAAATCGACGGAATTGAACGTGAGCTCGGTGAGTTAGATGATAACCACCGAGCGATTGCAAGTGTAACTCGGCAGTCAGACCAGGCTGTGCATCGAACCAGAATCATGAAGCTGCTTCCGGGAGAACGGCTGGGATGGTGGTCAGCACAGACGTTTGATCGCCGAGTTAGAATGAGAGCTCTCGTATTGGGTGCAGTGAACGACCGAAGGACCAAGATATTATTGGACACCGGAGCAAATGTCGCGGCGATTAGTGAGTACTTCGCGAGGAAACTGCGTCTCAAGAGAGTGGCCCGCCGAGATAAGCGAATCGACATACAAGGAATAAGTGAGGACAGAATGGTGACAACGTCACGAGCAGTTGTAAAGGTGACACTCGGCTGGGAAGTGGCATACGAGTTTGAAGTATGGATAATGCCTCATCATGCCGGAGTCGATTTGATTCTCGGCACTGACTTCATGATCCCAGCTGGGATCCGTCTGGATCTGTACAACTCGGCTGTCAAGTTACCTGATGAGATGGTGATCCCACTCATCCGATCAAGTAATGCGCCGACGAAGTCCGAATTCGGACCAAATGCCCCATGTGGGCCACCAGACGGGTTAACAATCGAAAGTCGAATGGCCACTGAGTTCAAATTGCCCAGGCGGCAACCCAGTAAGTCGACGCATGACTTGTGGGTGCGACGGACGAAGGGTTGGAGTCCCACGGTTGTTTTTAATTGTCGAGGAAGACCAACCCATGTACTGATTACAAATGTACGACCCAAGTCAGTCTGGTGTCCATGGTGTAGTAGAACACACAAATACCGTCAGATGTGGATTTCTTACACAAACCACAACAAATCGCCGAGTTAGGTCGGCGCTAGTATGGCCTGCGCAGAGGGTGATCCCCTCGCGGTCCGGCCCAGCCGGGTCAGACGAGTGCTCGGTTCCGACTAACCAAGTCAGAGCAATTCCGAGGCTCCGCCGAGTTTGGCTCGGCGGAGCTCGTTCACAAACCCTGTGCCCTCCACCAAAGGATGGACGACGGCGCGCGAGCGCTTTTACAGGTCACTGAGCGCACAGGCTGCTCAGCTAGAAGTGTTACGGCACCCGGGCTATCCGACGTACCGACCCGCTGAGTTTGCGGGGCTTTCTTTCGCGCGTAGCGAGACTTTGTCCTACCCGGACCGACCTAATCTCTTGGCGCTACCAGTCAATACCCTACAAGCTATGCCTCTCGAGTATCAACGGCAGGCATAATCCAGCCCTATGCAGGGACTTACCGGAAGAGTACACGTGTCTTGGACTAGGAAAATTCTGCTCTGTTATCTTCTGGGAGCCTTTTCGGCTCCCCCTATTTAATCCTATGCTTCTCATACAAATATCTAGTGAAATGTAGTCGTTTCGGATCTCTACCGACCCTTCCGCTGGGTTCAGGCAACCGTTGAGCTCAGCGGCTATCCGGATAGCATCACCCGGATAGATCGCTGAGTATTTACCGTGATCCAAGCTCTGGGTTATCAGACCGAGCCGATTCTTGATCTAAAGTAGGTTGACGTATGACCGAATCTGGAAATCCCTACACCACAACTGCCCCGGTTATGATACGAGCCGAGCTGGTGAGTGTCTTAACCCTTCATTTGGTTCTGCCACCGTTGGTCCATACTCGGCTGATGACGTCTCGCGGTTCCCCACCACCTTCTTCGGTACGTTTGTTGGCTCCGCTGTTGCTCACTTGGCAGCTCCTTACGCTCCTCGTCTGTTTCTCCAGCACAATTCGTGGCGCCATCGTTTTCCACCAACTCCTCGTCGAGGTGAGGGCGCGTCCGCTGAGTCGATTCCTCGACCCGTCGGCACTCGTGGGGTCAGCAACCGGCATGAAGCTGGGCTGGTCGACCTGACAATTTCCCACGAGTCTGACGCGGAGTCGGCTGAATCTTCTCGCGCGCGCCCTCCTGGTCCACCGAGCTTGCCGGGCGACACCACTTCGGGCGCCAACAATCAGTCGAGCTCGGCTGCCCCTGTGAGTTTTGACTCCCTCATGACCATGGTTACTCATCAGAGATACGAGCGCCGGGAGGAATTGACCTTCTTGGCGAGGCTCATGGCCTACGGGTTCACTCGCTCCTTGGGGTAACACTGTGGCATATCCGCATCTCGAGCTAGAATCTTTTACCGATCCGGTGGTGCAGTGGTTATACACTGAACTTCTGATCGAGAGGTTGCGTGTTCAAACGTCGGCGCGTCGGATAATTCCGATTCGATTAAGTACGAATCCATGGCCGCATAACATGGGGTCGCAGCCGGTAGCTGATGTAAAGCAAGCGTGTACAAGGTACGTCACGGAGGCGAAGTGTTTAGGAAAGAAGCCGCGGTTGGTAAACCAAGTAGAGACTCTACCAGCAAAACAGCAGCCCCAAACTTTCGAGGATTTGATAATCGAGGAAGCTCTAGTGTAGGAAGACATCAGAAAGACTATGTAAGGGGGACCTACTGCAGGTGCACCTGCAGCTCCTGGAACCCCGGCACCATGACTTGTCAGAAGTAAGTTGCCGACTTCACTTTCCACAAGACTACAGAAGAATTTGAAACCCTCACTCTATCACATCAACATTAACAATACGCTCCTTAACAATTAGGCAGCAGTGATTTAAATAAAACAGAGGATAATTCTCATTCTAATTCGTCACTACCATCTGGGAATGTAATATCCTTTCTTTTTCGATTTGAGCCTTTTACGCCCTTAGTAAAAATTGGCAAGTACTTGATGGGTTCATCGCGGCTGCCATACAGTTGTCAAGACAAACAAAAGTACTAAACTGGCGCTCCCCCAATTTGGAGTTGCTATTTTCATTTGAAAAAGAGCAGTCATTAATACGATCCTGTCAAAACCAGATAGGCCTGTCTAGAACACGAATATCTTCTATTTCCTTTCATATGCCGCAAGATACAATCCGCGTCGTAGACCAAAAAAAATGCGGCTGTGGTAAAGTCGGCTTTCATATTTTTCTCTCTTAAAACTGGCGCGCTACCTACTTACAAGCTCTCGTTTTACTCTTTTCACTGACGCAACCCCAAAACAGCATAACACATTTGGCCAATCAGAATCGAATGGTCTATTTAGCTAGCATCAGCCAATTTGGATAAGTAAGAATTACTGCAGTGGGGCTGCTGTAGCTTTAGCGATGGTCAAATCACCGGAACCTAGTCTACAGTTGGTGGCTCGTGCTCCGAGGATTTTTCATGCGCCACGTATGGCACAATCGGAAGCGTCCGGCGCTCAACCGATCAGCCCTGTATGCCGGTACAGTGGCAGCCGGAGTGCGTCCCAAATGTGCGGTGAGTTTACGATCCATGTATCGTCGCAGTCACACACTTCATGTCACGGCAGAGGACCTACAGAGAGCACTCGATCTACTGGTGTCGGAAGGTTCGGGCCTCTTGCCTTCATCCCTCCTGTCTGATGTCCCATACAGACCAATGATAACACTGTGGCATATCCGCCTCCCGAGCTAGAATCTTTTACCGGTCAGGTGGTGCAGTGGTTATACACTGAACTTCTGATCGAGAGGTTGCGTGTTCAAACGTCGGCGCGTCGGATAATTCCGATTCGATTAAGTACGAATCCATGGCCGCATAACATGGGGTCGCAGCCGGTAGCTGATGTAAAGCAAGCGTGCACAAGGTACGTCACGGAGGCGAAGTGTTTAGGAAAGAAGCCGCGGTTGGTAAACCAAGTAGAGACTCTACCAGCAAAACAGCAGCCCCAAACTTTCGAGGATTTGATAATCGAGGAAGCTCTAGTGTAGGAAGACATCAGAAAGACTATGTAAGGGGGACCTACTGCAGGTGCACCTGCAGCTCCTGGAACCCGGGCACCATGGCTTGTCAGAAGTAAGCTGCCGACTTCACTTTCCACAAGACCAGAGAAGAATTTGATACTCTCACTCTATCACATCAACATTAACAATACGCTCCTTAACAATTAGGCAGCAGTGATTTAAATAAAACAGAGGATAATTCTCATTCTAATTCGTCACTACCATCTGGGAATGTAATATCCTTTCTTTTTCGATTTGAGCCTTTTACGCCCTTAGTAAAAATTGGCAAGTACTTGATGGGTTCATCGCGGCTGCCATACAGTTGTCAAGACAAACAAAAGTACTAAACTGGCGCTCCCCCAATTTGGAGTTGCTATTTTCATTTGAAAAAGAGCAGTCATTAATACGATCCTGTCAAAACCAGATAGGCCTGTCTAGAACACGAATATCTTCTATTTCCTTTCATATGCCGCAAGATACAATCCGCGTCGTAGACCAAAAAAAATGTGGCTGTGGTAAAGTCGGCTTTCATATTTTTCTCTCTTAAAACTGGCGCGCTACCTACTTACAAGCTCTCGTTTTACTCTTTTTACTGACGCAACCCCAAAACAGCATAGCACATTTGGCCAATCAGAATCGAATGGTCTATTTAGCTAGCATCAGCCAATTTGGATAAGTAATAATTACTGTAGTGGGGCTGCTGTAGCTTTAGCGATGGTCAAATCACCGGAACCTAGTCTACAGTTGGTGGCTCGTGCTCCGAGGATTTTTCATGCGCCACGTATGGCACAATCGGAAGCGTCCGGCGCTCAACCGATCAGCCCTGTATGCCGGTACAGTGGCAGCCGGAGTGCGTCCCAAATTTGCGGTGAGTTTACGATCCATGTATCGTCGCAGTCACACACTTCATGTCACGGCAGAGGACCTACAGAGAGCACTCGATCTACTGGTGTCGGAAGGTTCGGGCCTCTTGCCTTCATCCCTCCTGTCTGATGTCCCATACAGACCAATGATAACACTGTGGCATATCCGCCTCCCGAGCTAGAATCTTTTACCGGTCAGGTGGTGCAGTGGTTATACACTGAACTTCTGATCGAGAGGTTGCGTGTTCAAACGTCGGCGCGTCGGATAATTCCGATTCGATTAAGTACGAATCCATGGCCGCATAACATGGGGTCGCAGCCGGTAGCTGATGTAAAGCAAGCGTGTACAAGGTACGTCACGGAGGCGAAGTGTTTAGGAAAGAAGCCGCGGTTGGTAAACCAAGTAGAGACTCTACCAGCAAAACAGCAGCCCCAAACTTTCGAGGATTTGATAATCGAGGAAGCTCTAGTGTAGGAAGACATCAGAAAGACTATGTAAGGGGGACCTACTGCAGGTGCACCTGCAGCTCCTGGAACCCCGGCACCATGACTTGTCAGAAGTAAGTTGCCGACTTCACTTTCCACAAGACTACAGAAGAATTTGAAACCCTCACTCTATCACATCAACATTAACAATACGCTCCTTAACAATTAGGCAGCAGTGATTTAAATAAAACAGAGGATAATTCTCATTCTAATTCGTCACTACCATCTGGGAATGTAATATCCTTTCTTTTTCGATTTGAGCCTTTTACGCCCTTAGTAAAAATTGGCAAGTACTTGATGGGTTCATCGCGGCTGCCATACAGTTGTCAAGACAAACAAAAGTACTAAACTGGCGCTCCCCCAATTTGGAGTTGCTATTTTCATTTGAAAAAGAGCAGTCATTAATACGATCCTGTCAAAACCAGATAGGCCTGTCTAGAACACGAATATCTTCTATTTCCTTTCATATGCCGCAAGATACAATCCGCGTCGTAGACCAAAAAAAATGTGGCTGTGGTAAAGTCGGCTTTCATATTTTTCTCTCTTAAAACTGGCGCGCTACCTACTTACAAGCTCTCGTTTTACTCTTTTTACTGACGCAACCCCAAAACAGCATAGCACATTTGGCCAATCAGAATCGAATGGTCTATTTAGCTAGCATCAGCCAATTTGGATAAGTAATAATTACTGTAGTGGGGCTGCTGTAGCTTTAGCGATGGTCAAATCACCGGAACCTAGTCTACAGTTGGTGGCTCGTGCTCCGAGGATTTTTCATGCGCCACGTATGGCACAATCGGAAGCGTCCGGCGCTCAACCGATCAGCCCTGTATGCCGGTACAGTGGCAGCCGGAGTGCGTCCCAAATTTGCGGTGAGTTTACGATCCATGTATCGTCGCAGTCACACACTTCATGTCACGGCAGAGGACCTACAGAGAGCACTCGATCTACTGGTGTCGGAAGGTTCGGGCCTCTTGCCTTCATCCCTCCTGTCTGATGTCCCATACAGACCAATGATAACACTGTGGTATATCCGCCTCCCGAGCTAGAATCTTTTACCGGTCAGGTGGTGCAGTGGTTATACACTGAACTTCTGATCGAGAGGTTGCGTGTTCAAACGTCGGCGCGTCGGATAATTCCGATTCGATTAAGTACGAATCCATGGCCGCATAACATGGGGTCGCAGCCGGTAGCTGATGTAAAGCAAGCGTGTACAAGGTACGTCACGGAGGCGAAGTGTTTAGGAAAGAAGCCGCGGTTGGTAAACCAAGTAGAGACTCTACCAGCAAAACAGCAGCCCCAAACTTTCGAGGATTTGATAATCGAGGAAGCTCTAGTGTAGGAAGACATCAGAAAGACTATGTAAGGGGGACCTACTGCAGGTGCACCTGCAGCTCCTGGAACCCCGGCACCATGACTTGTCAGAAGTAAGTTGCCGACTTCACTTTCCACAAGACTACAGAAGAATTTGAAACCCTCACTCTATCACATCAACATTAACAATACGCTCCTTAACAATTAGGCAGCAGTGATTTAAATAAAACAGAGGATAATTCTCATTCTAATTCGTCACTACCATCTGGGAATGTAATATCCTTTCTTTTTCGATTTGAGCCTTTTACGCCCTTAGTAAAAATTGGCAAGTACTTGATGGGTTCATCGCGGCTGCCATACAGTTGTCAAGACAAACAAAAGTACTAAACTGGCGCTCCCCCAATTTGGAGTTGCTATTTTCATTTGAAAAAGAGCAGTCATTCATACGATCTTGTCAAAACCAGATAGGCCTGTCTAGAACACGAATATCTTCTATTTCCTTTCATATGCCGCAAGATACAATCCGCGTCGTAGACCAAAAAAAATGTGGCTGTGGTAAAGTCGGCTTTCATATTTTTCTCTCTTAAAACTGGCGCGCTACCTACTTACAAGCTCTCGTTTTACTCTTTTCACTGACGCAACCCCAAAACAGCATAACACATTTGGCCAATCAGAATCGAATGGTCTATTTACCTAGCATCAGCCAATTTGGATAAGTAAGAATTACTGCAGTGGGGCTGCTGTAGCTTTAGCGATGGTCAAATCACCGGAACCTAGTCTACAGTTGGTGGCTCGTGCTCCGAGGATTTTTCATGCGCCACGTATGGCACAATCGGAAGCGTCCGGCGCTCAACCGATCAGCCCTGTATGCCGGTACAGTGGCAGCCGGAGTGCGTCCCAAATTTGCGGTGAGTTTACGATCCATGTATCGTCGCAGTCACACACTTCATGTCACGGCAGAGGACCTACAGAGAGCACTCGATCTACTGGTGTCGGAAGGTTCGGGCCTCTTGCCTTCATCCCTCCTGTCTGATGTCCCATACAGACCAATGGTAACACTTCGGTATATCCGCCTCCCGAGCTAGAATCTTTTACCGGTCAGGTGGTGCAGTGGTTATACACTGAGCTTCTGATCGAGAGGTTGCGTGTTCAAACGTCGGCGCGTCGGATAATTCCGATTCGATTAAGTACGAATCCATGGCCGCATAACATGGGGTCGCAGCCGGTAGCTGATGTAAAGCAAGCGTGCACAAGGTACGTCACGGAGACGAAGTGTTTAGGAAAGAAGCCGCGGTTGGTAAACCAAGTAGAGACTCTACCAGCAAAACAGCAGCCCCAAACTTTCGAGGATTTGATAATCGAGGAAGCTCTAGTGTAGGAAGACATCAGAAAGACTATGTAAGGGGGACCTACTGCAGGTGCACCTGCAGCTCCTGGAACCCGGGCACCATGGCTTGTCAGAAGTAAGCTGCCGACTTCACTTTCCACAAGACCAGAGAAGAATTTGATACTCTCACTCTATCACATCAACATTAACAATACGCTCCTTAACAATTAGGCAGCAGTGATTTAAATAAAACAGAGGATAATTCTCATTCTAATTCGTCACTACCATCTGGGAATGTAATATCCTTTCTTTTTCGATTTGAGCCTTTTACGCCCTTAGTAAAAATTGGCAAGTACTTGATGGGTTCATCGCGGCTGCCATACAGTTGTCAAGACAAACAAAAGTACTAAACTGGCGCTCCCCCAATTTGGAGTTGCTATTTTCATTTGAAAAGGGCAGTCACTTATACGATCTTGTCAAAACCAGATAGGCCTGTCTAGAACACGAATATCTTCTATTTCCTTTCATATGCCGCAAGATACAATCCGCGTCGTAGACCAAAAAAAATGTGGCTGTGGTAAAGTCGGCTTTCATATTTTTCTCTCTTAAAACTGGCGCGCTACCTACTTACAAGCTCTCGTTTTACTCTTTTTACTGACGCAACCCCAAAACAGCATAGCACATTTGGCCAATCAGAATCGAATGGTCTATTTACCTAGCATCAGCCAATTTGGATAAGTAATAATTACTGTAGTGGGGCTGCTGTAGCTTTAGCGATGGTCAAATCACCGGAACCTAGTCTACAGTTGGTGGCTCGTGCTCCGAGGATTTTTCATGCGCCACGTATGGCACAATCGGAAGCGTCCGGCGCTCAACCGATCAGCCCTGTATGCCGGTACAGTGGCAGCCGGAGTGCGTCCCAAATGTGCGGTGAGTTTACGATCCATGTATCGTCGCAGTCACACACTTCATGTCACGGCAGAGGACCTACAGAGAGCACTCGATCTACTAGTGTCGGAAGGTTCGGGCCTCTTGCCTTCATCCCTCCTGTCTGATGTCCCATACAGACCAATGGTAACACTTCGGTATATCCGCCTCCCGAGCTAGAATCTTTTACCGGTCAGGTGGTGCAGTGGTTATACACTGAGCTTCTGATCGAGAGGTTGCGTGTTCAAACGTCGGCGCGTCGGATAATTCCGATTCGATTAAGTACGAATCCATGGCCGCATAACATGGGGTCGCAGCCGGTAGCTGATGTAAAGCAAGCGTGCACAAGGTACGTCACGGAGACGAAGTGTTTAGGAAAGAAGCCGCGGTTGGTAAACCAAGTAGAGACTCTACCAGCAAAACAGCAGCCCCAAACTTTCGAGGATTTGATAATCGAGGAAGCTCTAGTGTAGGAAGACATCAGAAAGACTATGTAAGGGGGCCCTACTGCAGGTGCACCTGCAGCTCCTGGAACCCCGGCACCATGCCTTGTCAGAAGTAAGCTGCCGACTTCACTTTCCACAAGACCAGAGAAGAATTTGATACTCTCACTCTATCACATCAACATTAACAATACGCTCCTTAACAATTAGGCAGCAGTGATTTAAATAAAACAGAGGATAATTCTCATTCTAATTCGTCACTACCATCTGGGAATGTAATATCCTTTCTTTTTCGATTTGAGCCTTTTACGCCCTTAGTAAAAATTGGCAAGTACTTGATGGGTTCATCGCGGCTGCCATACAGTTGTCAAGACAAACAAAAGTACTAAACTGGCGCTCCCCCAATTTGGAGTTGCTATTTTCATTTGAAAAGGGCAGTCACTTATACGATCTTGTCAAAACCAGATAGGCCTGTCTAGAACACGAATATCTTCTATTTCCTTTCATATGCCGCAAGATACAATCCGCGTCGTAGACCAAAAAAAATGTGGCTGTGGTAAAGTCGGCTTTCATATTTTTCTCTCTTAAAACTGGCGCGCTACCTACTTACAAGCTCTCGTTTTACTCTTTTTACTGACGCAACCCCAAAACAGCATAGCACATTTGGCCAATCAGAATCGAATGGTCTATTTACCTAGCATCAGCCAATTTGGATAAGTAATAATTACTGCAGTGGGGCTGCTGTAGCTTTAGCGATGGTCAAATCACCGGAACCTAGTCTACAGTTGGTGGCTCGTGCTCCGAGGATTTTTCATGCGCCACGTATGGCACAATCGGAAGCGTCCGGCGCTCAACCGATCAGCCCTGTATGCCGGTACAGTGGCAGCCGGAGTGCGTCCCAAATTTGCGGTGAGTTTACGATCCATGTATCGTCGCAGTCACACACTTCATGTCACGGCAGAGGACCTACAGAGAGCACTCGATCTACTAGTGTCGGAAGGTTCGGGCCTCTTGCCTTCATCCCTCCTGTCTGATGTCCCATACAGACCAATGGTAACACTTTGGTATATCCGCCTCCCGAGCTAGAATCTTTTACCGGTCAGGTGGTGCAGTGGTTATACACTGAACTTCTGATCGAGAGGTTGCGTGTTCAAACGTCGGCGCGTCGGATAATTCCGATTCGATTAAGTACGAATCCGTGGCCGCATAACATGGGGTCGCAGCCGGTAGCTGATGTAAAGCAAGCGTGCACAAGGTACGTCACGGAGACGAAGTGTTTAGGAAAGAAGCCGCGGTTGGTAAACCAAGTAGAGACTCTACCAGCAAAACAGCAGCCCCAAACTTTCGAGGATTTGATAATCGAGGAAGCTCTAGTGTAGGAAGACATCAGAAAGACTATGTAAGGGGGACCTACTGCAGGTGCACCTGCAGCTCCTGGAACCCCGGCACCATGACTTGTCAGAAGTAAGCTGCCGACTTCACTTTCCACAAGACCAGAGAAGAATTTGAAACCCTCATTCTATCACATCAACATTAACAATACGCTCCTTAACAATTAGGCAGCAGTGATTTAAATAAAACAGAGGATAATTCTCATTCTAATTCGTCACTACCATCTGGGAATGTAATATCCTTTCTTTTTCGATTTGAGCCTTTTACGCCCTTAGTAAAAATTGGCAAGTACTTGATGGGTTCATCGCGGCTGCCATACAGTTGTCAAGACAAACAAAAGTACTAAACTGGCGCTCCCCCAATTTGGAGTTGCTATTTTCATTTGAAAAGAGCAGTCATTTATACGATCTTGTCAAAACCAGATAGGCCTGTCTAGAACACGAATATCTTCTATTTCCTTTCATATGCCGCAAGATACAATCCGCGTCGTAGACCAAAAAAAATGTGGCTGTGGTAAAGTCGGCTTTCATATTTTTCTCTCTTAAAACTGGCGCGCTACCTACTTACAAGCTCTCGTTTTACTCTTTTTACTGACGCAACCCCAAAACAGCATAGCACATTTGGCCAATCAGAATCGAATGGTCTATTTACCTAGCATCAGCCAATTTGGATAAGTAAGAATTACTGCAGTGGGGCTGCTGTAGCTTTAGCGATGGTCAAATCACCGGAACCTAGTCTACAGTTGGTGGCTCGTGCTCCGAGGATTTTTCATGCGCCACGTATGGCACAATCGGAAGCGTCCGGCGCTCAACCGATCAGCCCTGTATGCCGGTACAGTGGCAGCCGGAGTGCGTCCCAAATTTGCGGTGAGTTTACGATCCATGTATCGTCGCAGTCACACACTTCATGTCACGGCAGAGGACCTACAGAGAGCACTCGATCTACTGGTGTCGGAAGGTTCGGGCCTCTTGCCTTCATCCCTCCTGTCTGATGCCCCATACAGACCAATGGTAACACTTCGGTATATCCGCCTCCCGAGCTAGAATCTTTTACCGGTCAGGTGGTGCAGTGGTTATACACTGAGCTTCTGATCGAGAGGTTGCGTGTTCAAACGTCGGCGCGTCGGGATAATTCCGATTCGATTAAGTACGAATCCGTGGCCGCATAACATGGGGTCGCAGCCGGTAGCTGATGTAAAGCAAGCGTGCACAAGGTACGTCACGGAGGCGAAGTGTTTAGGAAAGAAGCCGCGGTTGGTAAACCAAGTAGAGACTCTACCAGCAAAACAGCAGCCCCAAACTTTCGAGGATTTGATAATCGAGGAAGCTCTAGTGTAGGAAGACATCAGAAAGACTATGTAAGGGGGACCTACTGCAGGTGCACCTGCAGCTCCTGGAACCCCGGCACCATGACTTGTCAGAAGTAAGCTGCCGACTTCACTTTCCACAAGACTAGAGAAGAATTTGAAACCCTCACTCTATCACATCAACATTAACAATACGCTCCTTAACAATTAGGCAGCAGTGATTTAAATAAAACAGAGGATAATTCTCATTCTAATTCGTCACTACCATCTGGGAATGTAATATCCTTTCTTTTTCGATTTGAGCCTTTTACGCCCTTAGTAAAAATTGGCAAGTACTTGATGGGTTCATCGCGGCTGCCATACAGTTGTCAGACAAACAAAATTACTAAACTGGCGCTCCCCCAATTTGGAGTTGCTATTTTCATTTGAAAAGAGCAGTCATTCATACGATCTTGTCAAAACCAGATAGGCCTGTCTAGAACACGAATATCTTCTATTTCCTTTCATATGCCGCAAGATACAATCCGCGTCGTAGACCAAAAAAAATGTGGCTGTGGTAAAGTCGGCTTTCATATTTTTCTCTCTTAAAACTGGCGCGCTACCTACTTACAAGCTCTCGTTTTACTCTTTTTACTGACGCAACCCCAAAACAGCATAGCACATTTGGCCAATCAGAATCGAATGGTCTATTTACCTAGCATCAGCCAATTTGGATAAGTAAGAATTACTGTAGTGGGGCTGCTGTAGCTTTAGCGATGGTCAAATCACCGGAACCTAGTCTACAGTTGGTGGCTCGTGCTCCGAGGATTTTTCATGCGCCACGTATGGCACAATCGGAAGCGTCCGGCGCTCAACCGATCAGCCCTGTATGCCGGTACAGTGGCAGCCGGAGTGCGTCCCAAATTTGCGGTGAGTTTACGATCCATGTATCGTCGCAGTCACACACTTCATGTCACGGCAGAGGACCTACAGAGAGCACTCGATCTACTGGTGTCGGAAGGTTCGGGCCTCTTGCCTTCATCCCTCCTGTCTGATGTCCCATACAGACCAATGGTAACACTTCGGTATATCCGCCTCCCGAGCTAGAATCTTTTACCGGTCAGGTGGTGCAGTGGTTATACACTGAGCTTCTGATCGAGAGGTTGCGTGTTCAAACGTCGGCGCGTCGGGATAATTCCGATTCGATTAAGTACGAATCCGTGGCCGCATAACATGGGGTCGCAGCCGGTAGCTGATGTAAAGCAAGCGTGCACAAGGTACGTCACGGAGGCGAAGTGTTTAGGAAAGAAGCCGCGGTTGGTAAACCAAGTAGAGACTCTACCAGCAAAACAGCAGCCCCAAACTTTCGAGGATTTGATAATCGAGGAAGCTCTAGTGTAGGAAGACATCAGAAAGACTATGTAAGGGGGACCTACTGCAGGTGCACCTGCAGCTCCTGGAACCCCGGCACCATGACTTGTCAGAAGTAAGCTGCCGACTTCACTTTCCACAAGACCAGAGAAGAATTTGATACTCTCATTCTATCACATCAACATTAACAATACGCTCCTTAACAATTAGGCAGCAGTGATTTAAATAAAACAGAGGATAATTCTCATTCTAATTCGTCACTACCATCTGGGAATGTAATATCCTTTCTTTTTCGATTTGAGCCTTTTACGCCCTTAGTAAAAATTGGCAAGTACTTGATGGGTTCATCGCGGCTGCCATACAGTTGTCAAGTCAAACAAAAGTACTAAACTGGCGCTCCCCCAATTTGGAGTTGCTATTTTCATTTGAAAAGGGCAGTCACTTATACGATCTTGTCAAAACCAGATAGGCCTGTCTAGAACACGAATATCTTCTATTTCCTTTCATATGCCGCAAGATACAATCCGCGTCGTAGACCAAAAAAAATGTGGCTGTGGTAAAGTCGGCTTTCATATTTTCTCTCTTAAAACTGGCGCGCTACCTACTTACAAGCTCTCGTTTTACTCTTTTTACTGACGCAACCCCAAAACAGCATAGCACATTTGGCCAATCAGAATCGAATGGTCTATTTACCTAGCATCAGCCAATTTGGATAAGTAAGAATTACTGTAGAGGGGCTGCTGTAGCTTTAGCGATGGTCAAATCACCGGAACCTAGTCTACAGTTGGTGGCTCGTGCTCCGAGGATTTTTCATGCGCCACGTATGGCACAATCGGAAGCGTCCGGCGCTCAACCGATCAGCCCTGTATGCCGGTACAGTGGCAGCCGGAGTGCGTCCCAAATGTGCGGTGAGTTTACGATCCATGTATCGTCGCAGTCACACACTTCATGTCACGGCAGAGGACCTACAGAGAGCACTCGATCTACTGGTGTCGGAAGGTTCGGGCCTCTTGCCTTCATCCCTCCTGTCTGATGTCCCATACAGACCAATGGTAACACTTCGGTATATCCGCCTCCCGAGCTAGAATCTTTTACCGGTCAGGTGGTGCAGTGGTTATACACTGAACTTCTGATCGAGAGGTTGTGTGTTCAAACGTCGGCGCGTCGGGATAATTCCGATTCGATTAAGTACGAATCCATGGCCGCATAACATGGGGTCGCAGCCGGTAGCTGATGTAAAGCAAGCGTGCACAAGGTACGCCACGGAGGCGAAGTGTTTAGGAAAGAAGCCGCGGTTGGTAAACCAAGTAGAGACTCTACCAGCAAAACAGCAGCCCCAAACTTTCGAGGATTTGATAATCGAGGAAGCTCTAGTGTAGGAAGACATCAGTAAGGGGGACCTACTGCAGGTGCACCTGCAGCTCCTGGAACCCCGGCACCATGACTTGTCAGAAGTAAGCTGCCGACTTCACTTTCCACAAGACCAGAGAAGAATTTGATACTCTCACTCTATCACATCAACATTAACAATACGCTCCTTAACAATTAGGCAGCAGTGATTTAAATAAAACAGAGGATAATTCTCATTCTAATTCGTCACTACCATCTGGGAATGTAATATCCTTTCTTTTTCGATTTGAGCCTTTTACGCCCTTAGTAAAAATTGGCAAGTACTTGATGGGTTCATCGCGGCTGCCATACAGTTGTCAAGTCAAACAAAAGTACTAAACTGGCGCTCCCCCAATTTGGAGTTGCTATTTTCATTTGAAAAGGGCAGTCACTTATACGATCTTGTCAAAACCAGATAGGCCTGTCTAGAACACGAATATCTTCTATTTCCTTTCATATGCCGCAAGATACAATCCGCGTCGTAGACCAAAAAAAATGTGGCTGTGGTAAAGTCGGCTTTCATATTTTTCTCTCTTAAAACTGGCGCGCTACCTACTTACAAGCTCTCGTTTTACTCTTTTTACTGACGCAACCCCAAAACAGCATAGCACATTTGGCCAATCAGAATCGAATGGTCTATTTACCTAGCATCAGCCAATTTGGATAAGTAAGAATTACTGTAGAGGGGCTGCTGTAGCTTTAGCGATGGTCAAATCACCGGAACCTAGTCTACAGTTGGTGGCTCGTGCTCCGAGGATTTTTCATGCGCCACGTATGGCACAATCGGAAGCGTCCGGCGCTCAACCGATCAGCCCTGTATGCCGGTACAGTGGCAGCCGGAGTGCGTCCCAAATTTGCGGTGAGTTTACGATCCATGTATCGTCGCAGTCACACACTTCATGTCACGGCAGAGGACCTACAGAGAGCACTCGATCTACTGGTGTCGGAAGGTTCGGGCCTCTTGCCTTCATCCCTCCTGTCTGATGTCCCATACAGACCAATGGTAACACTTCGGTATATCCGCCTCCCGAGCTAGAATCTTTTACCGGTCAGGTGGTGCAGTGGTTATACACTGAACTTCTGATCGAGAGGTTGCGTGTTCAAACGTCGGCGCGTCGGGATAATTCCGATTCGATTAAGTACGAATCCGTGGCCGCATAACATGGGGTCGCAGCCGGTAGCTGATGTAAAGCAAGCGTGCACAAGGTACGCCACGGAGGCGAAGTGTTTAGGAAAGAAGCCGCGGTTGGTAAACCAAGTAGAGACTCTACCAGCAAAACAGCAGCCCCAAACTTTCGAGGATTTGATAATCGAGGAAGCTCTAGTGTAGGAAGACATCAGAAAGACTATGTAAGGGGGACCTACTGCAGGTGCACCTGCAGCTCCTGGAACCCCGGCACCATGACTTGTCAGAAGTAAGCTGCCGACTTCACTTTCCACAAGACCAGAGAAGAATTTGAAACTCTCACTCTATCACATCAACATTAACAATACGCTCCTTAACAATTAGGCAGCAGTGATTTAAATAAAACAGAGGATAATTCTCATTCTAATTCGTCACTACCATCTGGGAATGTAATATCCTTTCTTTTTCGATTTGAGCCTTTTACGCCCTTAGTAAAAATTGGCAAGTACTTGATGGGTTCATCGCGGCTGCCATACAGTTGTCAAGACAAACAAAAGTACTAAACTGGCGCTCCCCCAATTTGGAGTTGCTATTTTCATTTGAAAAGGGCAGTCACTTATACGATCTTGTCAAAACCAGATAGGCCTGTCTAGAACACGAATATCTTCTATTTCCTTTCATATGCCGCAAGATACAATCCGCGTCGTAGACCAAAAAAAATGTGGCTGTGGTAAAGTCGGCTTTCATATTTTTCTCTCTTAAAACTGGCGCGCTACCTACTTACAAGCTCTCGTTTTACTCTTTTTACTGACGCAACCCCAAAACAGCATAGCACATTTGGCCAATCAGAATCGAATGGTCTATTTACCTAGCATCAGCCAATTTGGATAAGTAAGAATTACTGTAGTGGGGCTGCTGTAGCTTTAGCGATGGTCAAATCACCGGAACCTAGTCTACAGTTGGTGGCTCGTGCTCCGAGGATTTTTCATGCGCCACGTATGGCACAATCGGAAGCGTCCGGCGCTCAACCGATCAGCCCTGTATGCCGGTACAGTGGCAGCCGGAGTGCGTCCCAAATTTGCGGTGAGTTTACGATCCATGTATCGTCGCAGTCACACACTTCATGTCACGGCAGAGGACCTACAGAGAGCACTCGATCTACTGGTGTCGGAAGGTTCGGGCCTCTTGCCTTCATCCCTCCTGTCTGATGTCCCATACAGACCAATGGTAACACTTCGGTATATCCGCCTCCCGAGCTAGAATCTTTTACCGGTCAGGTGGTGCAGTGGTTATACACTGAACTTCTGATCGAGAGGTTGCGTGTTCAAACGTCGGCGCGTCGGATAATTCCGATTCGATTAAGTACGAATCCGTGGCCGCATAACATGGGGTCGCAGCCGGTAGCTGATGTAAAGCAAGCGTGCACAAGGTACGTCACGGAGGCGAAGTGTTTAGGAAAGAAGCCGCGGTTGGTAAACCAAGTAGAGACTCTACCAGCAAAACAGCAGCCCCAAACTTTCGAGGATTTGATAATCGAGGAAGCTCTAGTGTAGGAAGACATCAGAAAGACTATGTAAGGGGGACCTACTGCAGGTGCACCTGCAGCTCCTGGAACCCCGGCACCATGACTTGTCAGAAGTAAGCTGCCGACTTCACTTTCCACAAGACCAGAGAAGAATTTGAAACTCTCACTCTATCACATCAACATTAACAATACGCTCCTTAACAATTAGGCAGCAGTGATTTAAATAAAACAGAGGATAATTCTCATTCTAATTCGTCACTACCATCTGGGAATGTAATATCCTTTCTTTTTCGATTTGAGCCTTTTACGCCCTTAGTAAAAATTGGCAAGTACTTGATGGGTTCATCGCGGCTGCCATACAGTTGTCAAGACAAACAAAAGTACTAAACTGGCGCTCCCCCAATTTGGAGTTGCTATTTTCATTTGAAAAGGGCAGTCACTTATACGATCTTGTCAAAACCAGATAGGCCTGTCTAGAACACGAATATCTTCTATTTCCTTTCATATGCCGCAAGATACAATCCGCGTCGTAGACCAAAAAAAATGTGGCTGTGGTAAAGTCGGCTTTCATATTTTTCTCTCTTAAAACTGGCGCGCTACCTACTTACAAGCTCTCGTTTTACTCTTTTTACTGACGCAACCCCAAAACAGCATAGCACATTTGGCCAATCAGAATCGAATGGTCTATTTACCTAGCATCAGCCAATTTGGATAAGTAAGAATTACTGTAGTGGGGCTGCTGTAGCTTTAGCGATGGTCAAATCACCGGAACCTAGTCTACAGTTGGTGGCTCGTGCTCCGAGGATTTTTCATGCGCCACGTATGGCACAATCGGAAGCGTCCGGCGCTCAACCGATCAGCCCTGTATGCCGGTACAGTGGCAGCCGGAGTGCGTCCCAAATTTGCGGTGAGTTTACGATCCATGTATCGTCGCAGTCACACACTTCATGTCACGGCAGAGGACCTACAGAGAGCACTCGATCTACTGGTGTCGGAAGGTTCGGGCCTCTTGCCTTCATCCCTCCTGTCTGATGTCCCATACAGACCAATGGTAACACTTCGGTATATCCGCCTCCCGAGCTAGAATCTTTTACCGGTCAGGTGGTGCAGTGGTTATACACTGAACTTCTGATCGAGAGGTTGCGTGTTCAAACGTCGGCGCGTCGGATAATTCCGATTCGATTAAGTACGAATCCATGGCCGCATAACATGGGGTCGCAGCCGGTAGCTGATGTAAAGCAAGCGTGCACAAGGTACGCCACGGAGGCGAAGTGTTTAGGAAAGAAGCCGCGGTTGGTAAACCAAGTAGAGACTCTACCAGCAAAACAGCAGCCCCAAACTTTCGAGGATTTGATAATCGAGGAAGCTCTAGTGTAGGAAGACATCAGAAAGACTATGTAAGGGGGACCTACTGCAGGTGCACCTGCAGCTCCTGGAACCCCGGCACCATGACTTGTCAGAAGTAAGCTGCCGACTTCACTTTCCACAAGACCAGAGAAGAATTTGAAACTCTCACTCTATCACATCAACATTAACAATACGCTCCTTAACAATTAGGCAGCAGTGATTTAAATAAAACAGAGGATAATTCTCATTCTAATTCGTCACTACCATCTGGGAATGTAATATCCTTTCTTTTTCGATTTGAGCCTTTTACGCCCTTAGTAAAAATTGGCAAGTACTTGATGGGTTCATCGCGGCTGCCATACAGTTGTCAAGACAAACAAAAGTACTAAACTGGCGCTCCCCCAATTTGGAGTTGCTATTTTCATTTGAAAAGGGCAGTCACTTAATACGATCTTGTCAAAACCAGATAGGCCTGTCTAGAACACGAATATCTTCTATTTCCTTTCATATGCCGCAAGATACAATCCGCGTCGTAGACCAAAAAAAATGTGGCTGTGGTAAAGTCGGCTTTCATATTTTTCTCTCCTTAAAACTGGCGCGCTACCTACTTACAAGCTCTCGTTTTACTCTTTTTACTGACGCAACCCCAAAACAGCATAGCACATTTGGCCAATCAGAATCGAATGGTCTATTTACCTAGCATCAGCCAATTTGGATAAGTAAGAATTACTGTAGTGGGGCTGCTGTAGCTTTAGCGATGGTCAAATCACCGGAACCTAGTCTACAGTTGGTGGCTCGTGCTCCGAGGATTTTTCATGCGCCACGTATGGCACAATCGGAAGCGTCCGGCGCTCAACCGATCAGCCCTGTATGCCGGTACAGTGGCAGCCGGAGTGCGTCCCAAATTTGCGGTGAGTTTACGATCCATGTATCGTCGCAGTCACACACTTCATGTCACGGCAGAGGACCTACAGAGAGCACTCGATCTACTGGTGTCGGAAGGTTCGGGCCTCTTGCCTTCATCCCTCCTGTCTGATGTCCCATACAGACCAATGGTAACACTTCGGTATATCCGCCTCCCGAGCTAGAATCTTTTACCGGTCAGGTGGTGCAGTGGTTATACACTGAACTTCTGATCGAGAGGTTGCGTGTTCAAACGTCGGCGCGTCGGGATAATTCCGATTCGATTAAGTACGAATCCATGGCCGCATAACATGGGGTCGCAGCCGGTAGCTGATGTAAAGCAAGCGTGCACAAGGTACGTCACGGAGGCGAAGTGTTTAGGAAAGAAGCCGCGGTTGGTAAACCAAGTAGAGACTCTACCAGCAAAACAGCAGCCCCAAACTTTCGAGGATTTGATAATCGAGGAAGCTCTAGTGTAGGAAGACATCAGAAAGACTATGTAAGGGGGACCTACTGCAGGTGCACCTGCAGCTCCTGGAACCCCGGCACCATGATTGTCAGAAGTAAGCTGCCGACTTCACTTTCCACAAGACCAGAGAAGAATTTGATACTCTCACTCTATCACATCAACATTAACAATACGCTCCTTAACAATTAGGCAGCAGTGATTTAAATAAAACAGAGGATAATTCTCATTCTAATTCGTCACTACCATCTGGGAATGTAATATCCTTTCTTTTTCGATTTGAGCCTTTTACGCCCTTAGTAAAAATTGGCAAGTACTTGATGGGTTCATCGCGGCTGCCATACAGTTGTCAGATCAAACAAAAGTACTAAACTGGCGCTCCCCCAATTTGGAGTTGCTATTTTCATTTGAAAAGGGCAGTCACTTATACGATCTTGTCAAAACCAGATAGGCCTGTCTAGAACACGAATATCTTCTATTTCCTTTCATATGCCGCAAGATACAATCCGCGTCGTAGACCAAAAAAAATGTGGCTGTGGTAAAGTCGGCTTTCATATTTTTCTCTCTTAAAACTGGCGCGCTACCTACTTACAAGCTCTCGTTTTACTCTTTTTACTGACGCAACCCCAAAACAGCATAGCACATTTGGCCAATCAGAATCGAATGGTCTATTTACCTAGCATCAGCCAATTTGGATAAGTAAGAATTACTGTAGAGGGGCTGCTGTAGCTTTAGCGATGGTCAAATCACCGGAACCTAGTCTACAGTTGGTGGCTCGTGCTCCGAGGATTTTTCATGCGCCACGTATGGCACAATCGGAAGCGTCCGGCGCTCAACCGATCAGCCCTGTATGCCGGTACAGTGGCAGCCGGAGTGCGTCCCAAATTTGCGGTGAGTTTACGATCCATGTATCGTCGCAGTCACACACTTCATGTCACGGCAGAGGACCTACAGAGAGCACTCGATCTACTGGTGTCGGAAGGTTCGGGCCTCTTGCCTTCATCCCTCCTGTCTGATGTCCCATACAGACCAATGGTAACACTTCGGTATATCCGCCTCCCGAGCTAGAATCTTTTACCGGTCAGGTGGTGCAGTGGTTATACACTGAACTTCTGATCGAGAGGTTGCGTGTTCAAACGTCGGCGCGTCGGGATAATTCCGATTCGATTAAGTACGAATCCGTGGCCGCATAACATGGGGTCGCAGCCGGTAGCTGATGTAAAGCAAGCGTGCACAAGGTACGTCACGGAGGCGAAGTGTTTAGGAAAGAAGCCGCGGTTGGTAAACCAAGTAGAGACTCTACCAGCAAAACAGCAGCCCCAAACTTTCGAGGATTTGATAATCGAGGAAGCTCTAGTGTAGGAAGACATCAGAAAGACTATGTAAGGGGGACCTACTGCAGGTGCACCTGCAGCTCCTGGAACCCCGGCACCATGACTTGTCAGAAGTAAGCTGCCGACTTCACTTTCCACAAGACCAGAGAAGAATTTGATACTCTCACTCTATCACATCAACATTAACAATACGCTCCTTAACAATTAGGCAGCAGTGATTTAAATAAAACAGAGGATAATTCTCATTCTAATTCGTCACTACCATCTGGGAATGTAATATCCTTTCTTTTTCGATTTGAGCCTTTTACGCCCTTAGTAAAAATTGGCAAGTACTTGATGGGTTCATCGCGGCTGCCATACAGTTGTCAAGTCAAACAAAAGTACTAAACTGGCGCTCCCCCAATTTGGAGTTGCTATTTTCATTTGAAAAGGGCAGTCACTTATACGATCTTGTCAAAACCAGATAGGCCTGTCTAGAACACGAATATCTTCTATTTCCTTTCATATGCCGCAAGATACAATCCGCGTCGTAGACCAAAAAAAATGTGGCTGTGGTAAAGTCGGCTTTCATATTTTTCTCTCTTAAAACTGGCGCGCTACCTACTTACAAGCTCTCGTTTTACTCTTTTTACTGACGCAACCCCAAAACAGCATAGCACATTTGGCCAATCAGAATCGAATGGTCTATTTACCTAGCATCAGCCAATTTGGATAAGTAAGAATTACTGTAGAGGGGCTGCTGTAGCTTTAGCGATGGTCAAATCACCGGAACCTAGTCTACAGTTGGTGGCTCGTGCTCCGAGGATTTTTCATGCGCCACGTATGGCACAATCGGAAGCGTCCGGCGCTCAACCGATCAGCCCTGTATGCCGGTACAGTGGCAGCCGGAGTGCGTCCCAAATTTGCGGTGAGTTTACGATCCATGTATCGTCGCAGTCACACACTTCATGTCACGGCAGAGGACCTACAGAGAGCACTCGATCTACTGGTGTCGGAAGGTTCGGGCCTCTTGCCTTCATCCCTCCTGTCTGATGTCCCATACAGACCAATGGTAACACTTCGGTATATCCGCCTCCCGAGCTAGAATCTTTTACCGGTCAGGTGGTGCAGTGGTTATACACTGAACTTCTGATCGAGAGGTTGCGTGTTCAAACGTCGGCGCGTCGGGATAATTCCGATTCGATTAAGTACGAATCCGTGGCCGCATAACATGGGGTCGCAGCCGGTAGCTGATGTAAAGCAAGCGTGCACAAGGTACGTCACGGAGGCGAAGTGTTTAGGAAAGAAGCCGCGGTTGGTAAACCAAGTAGAGACTCTACCAGCAAAACAGCAGCCCCAAACTTTCGAGGATTTGATAATCGAGGAAGCTCTAGTGTAGGAAGACATCAGAAGACTATGTAAGGGGGACCTACTGCAGGTGCACCTGCAGCTCCTGGAACCCCGGCACCATGACTTGTCAGAAGTAAGCTGCCGACTTCACTTTCCACAAGACCAGAGAAGAATTTGATACTCTCACTCTATCACATCAACATTAACAATACGCTCCTTAACAATTAGGCAGCAGTGATTTAAATAAAACAGAGGATAATTCTCATTCTAATTCGTCACTACCATCTGGGAATGTAATATCCTTTCTTTTTCGATTTGAGCCTTTTACGCCCTTAGTAAAAATTGGCAAGTACTTGATGGGTTCATCGCGGCTGCCATACAGTTGTCAAGTCAAACAAAAGTACTAAACTGGCGCTCCCCCAATTTGGAGTTGCTATTTTCATTTGAAAAGGGCAGTCACTTATACGATCTTGTCAAAACCAGATAGGCCTGTCTAGAACACGAATATCTTCTATTTCCTTTCATATGCCGCAAGATACAATCCGCGTCGTAGACCAAAAAAAATGTGGCTGTGGTAAAGTCGGCTTTCATATTTTTCTCTCTTAAAACTGGCGCGCTACCTACTTACAAGCTCTCGTTTTACTCTTTTCACTGACGCAACCCCAAAACAGCATAGCACATTTGGCCAATCAGAATCGAATGGTCTATTTACCTAGCATCAGCCAATTTGGATAAGTAAGAATTACTGTAGAGGGGCTGCTGTAGCTTTAGCGATGGTCAAATCACCGGAACCTAGTCTACAGTTGGTGGCTCGTGCTCCGAGGATTTTTCATGCGCCACGTATGGCACAATCGGAAGCGTCCGGCGCTCAACCGATCAGCCCTGTATGCCGGTACAGTGGCAGCCGGAGTGCGTCCCAAATTTGCGGTGAGTTTACGATCCATGTATCGTCGCAGTCACACACTTCATGTCACGGCAGAGGACCTACAGAGAGCACTCGATCTACTGGTGTCGGAAGGTTCGGGCCTCTTGCCTTCATCCCTCCTGTCTGATGTCCCATACAGACCAATGGTAACACTTCGGTATATCCGCCTCCCGAGCTAGAATCTTTTACCGGTCAGGTGGTGCAGTGGTTATACACTGAACTTCTGATCGAGAGGTTGCGTGTTCAAACGTCGGCGCGTCGGGATAATTCCGATTCGATTAAGTACGAATCCGTGGCCGCATAACATGGGGTCGCAGCCGGTAGCTGATGTAAAGCAAGCGTGCACAAGGTACGTCACGGAGGCGAAGTGTTTAGGAAAGAAGCCGCGGTTGGTAAACCAAGTAGAGACTCTACCAGCAAAACAGCAGCCCCAAACTTTCGAGGATTTGATAATCGAGGAAGCTCTAGTGTAGGAAGACATCAGTAAGGGGGACCTACTGCAGGTGCACCTGCAGCTCCTGGAACCCCGGCACCATGATTTGTCAGAAGTAAGCTGCCGACTTCACTTTCCACAAGACCAGAGAAGAATTTGATACTCTCACTCTATCACATCAACATTAACAATACGCTCCTTAACAATTAGGCAGCAGTGATTTAAATAAAACAGAGGATAATTCTCATTCTAATTCGTCACTACCATCTGGGAATGTAATATCCTTTCTTTTTCGATTTGAGCCTTTTACGCCCTTAGTAAAAATTGGCAAGTACTTGATGGGTTCATCGCGGCTGCCATACAGTTGTCAAGTCAAACAAAAGTACTAAACTGGCGCTCCCCCAATTTGGAGTTGCTATTTTCATTTGAAAAGGGCAGTCACTTATACGATCTTGTCAAAACCAGATAGGCCTGTCTAGAACACGAATATCTTCTATTTCCTTTCATATGCCGCAAGATACAATCCGCGTCGTAGACCAAAAAAAATGTGGCTGTGGTAAAGTCGGCTTTCATATTTTTCTCTCTTAAAACTGGCGCGCTACCTACTTACAAGCTCTCGTTTTACTCTTTTCACTGACGCAACCCCAAAACAGCATAGCACATTTGGCCAATCAGAATCGAATGGTCTATTTACCTAGCATCAGCCAATTTGGATAAGTAAGAATTACTGTAGAGGGGCTGCTGTAGCTTTAGCGATGGTCAAATCACCGGAACCTAGTCTACAGTTGGTGGCTCGTGCTCCGAGGATTTTTCATGCGCCACGTATGGCACAATCGGAAGCGTCCGGCGCTCAACCGATCAGCCCTGTATGCCGGTACAGTGGCAGCCGGAGTGCGTCCCAAATTTGCGGTGAGTTTACGATCCATGTATCGTCGCAGTCACACACTTCATGTCACGGCAGAGGACCTACAGAGAGCACTCGATCTACTGGTGTCGGAAGGCTCGGGCCTCTTGCCTTCATCCCTCCTGTCTGATGTCCCATACAGACCAATGGTAACACTTCGGTATATCCGCCTCCCGAGCTAGAATCTTTTACCGGTCCGGTGGTGCAGTGGTTATACACTGAACTTCTGATCGAGAGGTTGCGTGTTCAAACGTCGGCGCGTCGGGATAATTCCGATTCGATTAAGTACGAATCCGTGGCCGCATAACATGGGGTCGCAGCCGGTAGCTGATGTAAAGCAAGCGTGCACAAGGTACGTCACGGAGGCGAAGTGTTTAGGAAAGAAGCCGCGGTTGGTAAACCAAGTAGAGACTCTACCAGCAAAACAGCAGCCCCAAACTTTCGAGGATTTGATAATCGAGGAAGCTCTAGTGTAGGAAGACATCAGTAAGGGGGACCTACTGCAGGTGCACCTGCAGCTCCTGGAACCCCGGCACCATGATTTGTCAGAAGTAAGCTGCCGACTTCACTTTCCACAAGACCAGAGAAGAATTTGATACTCTCACTCTATCACATCAACATTAACAATACGCTCCTTAACAATTAGGCAGCAGTGATTTAAATAAAACAGAGGATAATTCTCATTCTAATTCGTCACTACCATCTGGGAATGTAATATCCTTTCTTTTTCGATTTGAGCCTTTTACGCCCTTAGTAAAAATTGGCAAGTACTTGATGGGTTCATCGCGGCTGCCATACAGTTGTCAAGTCAAACAAAAGTACTAAACTGGCGCTCCCCCAATTTGGAGTTGCTATTTTCATTTGAAAAGGGCAGTCACTTATACGATCTTGTCAAAACCAGATAGGCCTGTCTAGAACACGAATATCTTCTATTTCCTTTCATATGCCGCAAGATACAATCCGCGTCGTAGACCAAAAAAAATGTGGCTGTGGTAAAGTCGGCTTTCATATTTTTCTCTCCTATAACTGGCGCGCTACCTACTTATAAGCTCTCGTTTTACTCTTTTCACTGACGCAACCCCAAAACAGCATAACACATTTGGCCAATCAGAATCGAATGGTCTATTTACCTAGCATCAGCCAATTTGGATAAGTAAGAATTACTGTAGAGGGGCTGCTGTAGCTTTAGCGATGGTCAAATCACCGGAACCTAGTCTACAGTTGGTGGCTCGTGCTCCGAGGATTTTTCATGCGCCACGTATGGCACAATCGGAAGCGTCCGGCGCTCAACCGATCAGCCCTGTATGCCGGTACAGTGGCAGCCGGAGTGCGTCCCAAATTTGCGGTGAGTTTACGATCCATGTATCGTCGCAGTCACACACTTCATGTCACGGCAGAGGACCTACAGAGAGCACTCGATCTACTGGTGTCGGAAGGCTCGGGCCTCTTGCCTTCATCCCTCCTGTCTGATGTCCCATACAGACCAATGGTAACACTTCGGTATATCCGCCTCCCGAGCTAGAATCTTTTACCGGTCCGGTGGTGCAGTGGTTATACACTGAACTTCTGATCGAGAGGTTGCGTGTTCAAACGTCGGCGCGTCGGGATAATTCCGATTCGATTAAGTACGAATCCGTGGCCGCATAACATGGGGTCGCAGCCGGTAGCTGATGTAAAGCAAGCGTGCACAAGGTACGTCACGGAGGCGAAGTGTTTAGGAAAGAAGCCGCGGTTGGTAAACCAAGTAGAGACTCTACCAGCAAAACAGCAGCCCCAAACTTTCGAGGATTTGATAATCGAGGAAGCTCTAGTGTAGGAAGACATCAGAAAGACTATGTAAGGGGGACCTACTGCAGGTGCACCTGCAGCTCCTGGAACCCCGGCACCATGATTTGTCAGAAGTAAGCTGCCGACTTCACTTTCCACAAGACCAGAGAAGAATTTGATACTCTCACTCTATCACATCAACATTAACAATACGCTCCTTAACAATTAGGCAGCAGTGATTTAAATAAAACAGAGGATAATTCTCATTCTAATTCGTCACTACCATCTGGGAATGTAATATCCTTTCTTTTTCGATTTGAGCCTTTTACGCCCTTAGTAAAAATTGGCAAGTACTTGATGGGTTCATCGCGGCTGCCATACAGTTGTCAAGACAAACAAAAGTACTAAACTGGCGCTCCCCCAATTTGGAGTTGCTATTTTCATTTGAAAAGGGCAGTCACTTATACGATCCTGTCAAAACCAGATAGGCTTGTCTAGAACACGAATATCTTCTATTTCCTTTCATATGCCGCAAGATACAATCCGCGTCGTAGACCAAAAAAAATGTGGCTGTGGTAAAGTCGGCTTTCATATTTTTTCTCTCTTAAAACTGGCGCGCTACCTACTTACAAGCTCTCGTTTTACTCTTTTCACTGACGCAACCCCAAAACAGCATAACACATTTGGCCAATCAGAATCGAATGGTCTATTTACCTAGCATCAGCCAATTTGGATAAGTAAGAATTACTGCAGTGGGGCTGCTGTAGCTTTAGCGATGGTCAAATCACCGGAACCTAGTCTACAGTTGGTGGCTCGTGCTCCGAGGATTTTTCATGCGCCACGTATGGCACAATCGGAAGCGTCCGGCGCTCAACCGATCAGCCCTGTATGCCGGTACAGTGGCAGCCGGAGTGCGTCCCAAATTTGCGGTGAGTTTACGATCCATGTATCGTCGCAGTCACACACTTCATGTCACGGCAGAGGACCTACAGAGAGCACTCGATCTACTGGTGTCGGAAGGCTCGGGCCTCTTGCCTTCATCCCTCCTGTCTGATGTCCCATACAGACCAATGGTAACACTTCGGTATATCCGCCTCCCGAGCTAGAATCTTTTACCGGTCCGGTGGTGCAGTGGTTATACACTGAACTTCTGATCGAGAGGTTGCGTGTTCAAACGTCGGCGCGTCGGGATAATTCCGATTCGATTAAGTACGAATCCGTGGCCGCATAACATGGGGTCGCAGCCGGTAGCTGATGTAAAGCAAGCGTGCACAAGGTACGCCACGGAGGCGAAGTGTTTAGGAAAGAAGCCGCGGTTGGTAAACCAAGTAGAGACTCTACCAGCAAAACAGCAGCCCCAAACTTTCGAGGATTTGATAATCGAGGAAGCTCTAGTGTAGGAAGACATCAGAAAGACTATGTAAGGGGGACCTACTGCAGGTGCACCTGCAGCTCCTGGAACCCCGGCACCATGACTTGTCAGAAGTAAGCTGCCGACTTCACTTTCCACAAGACCAGAGAAGAATTTGAAACTCTCACTCTATCACATCAACATTAACAATACGCTCCTTAACAATTAGGCAGCAGTGATTTAAATAAAACAGAGGATAATTGTGGTGAAGTGCTTTCTCAGAAATAAGAGAATGGGCCTGACGCGGGGTCACTATCCCGAATCAGTGACAATTTCAAGTGATTAGAGAGGATTTGGGTTGTTTGGCACGGGTGCAAGTTGCCGGTGGTGGATTAGCCATGACGAGCGGTAGCCCGTATGGAATGACGAAGGATCTGGTATGAGCGATGTACGAGAAGGCAAGATCCACCAAGACTTATCTCGGATCCACCCCTTACCTGGATCCACTTAGACGGATATGGGATATACTATATAAGAGTGGATCGAGTGTGGATCCTATGAAGGAATGATGGTAGGTGCCACCTGAAGGTGGATCTAGTAGCCACGGTTAATAAGAAGTCAGGATCCACCGCGAGGTGCCCCGGATCCCATACTTCCGAGTTCGGATCCAAGGAGGGAAAATTCCGCATAGAAGGACCTGGATCCAGGGTACAGGGATGAGGGATGCAGTGGATATGGAACTTTCGTGGGACAATGGAGATCACAGACGGTTGCGAGATGATGTTGGATGATTGGAGAGCTCAGATCCACGACGAGTGTACACTTACAGTGAAGTGGATCCAAGCGACCTGGATCCGGATGAGTGTACCCATAATAGGGTGACCATAATGATTACGCCATGGATCCGGTGGATTTGAAGATAATACAGCTGGAATGATGGGTCAAGGGAAGAAGGGACATGCAGCCGAGCCTGGTAAGGGATTTAACGAGGGAAAGACATAGAAGGTAGAAATCCAGGCAGGTATAGGCTTAAGTATCAATACAGAACTCAATTTGCACAGTAACACGCAAGTGCCTTCCTGCCCTCAAGAATCGGAACTCCATTGGCCGTACGAGCTAGAAGAAGGTTGGGAATTGCGAATCTAGTGTTGGTAGTGATAACTGGATAATACATTGGCCAGATCCTACAACCTAGTGAGCTTTTCCTTTACTTGTGCAGATCCGACAGGTTAACCGAATTTACTACTTGGTCGGTTACACCTTAGAGGTTCTCAACTCTCAAGATCCCGTCACAGGAGGCGGCAAGTACGACGCAAAGGAACTACAAAGGCAAGGGAACACACCCGCAAGGCAACCCTACGGTCAGATCCACGATCTAGGCCCCGGATCCATAAGCTCGAATATTCGCTTAGGATTCGGAACCATCCACGGACGCAGAGTGAAGATTTTCCACTGCTGCTCCACCCCATCCCCACGTCTCGCCAAGACACTCAAGCTTCACCACTTGAACACTTCGGAAGTTACCGAGAGAGCAAGATCCCGCCCTACCGACGGGTACACAAGGTGAGGAAAGTTCAGCAGAACACGGATCATCGGGGGACCCCCTCCGTTAGTCGGTGTCTGGGTGCAGTTGGTAAGTTGGATCCGGCAATCTCGTAGATTTTGCTGATCCCGCTACACCACAATGGTGCGCGTGCCCGGATCTTTTGGTGACTCGGGATTTCACCGTGAGTCCCAAGAAGATGCTCAAGTGAAGATTGAGCCAGGGGAAGAGGCGTCGTCGGAGGTCGGATCGACGAAGACGCTGCTGAATGAAACAAGATCCGCGGATCGATGGGGTTTTGGGAGGAACTCTGTCGACGGAAGAGAGGTGGATCCGGATCTAGAAGAGAAACCTCTCTATCCTCCCCAGGTCCCCTCAGGGAACTCTGCGGATCTTGACGCAAGTCAAGATCCGCTAACAAAACAAGGGAAAGTGAAGGCGAAACGGTATGCATTTGCAGATTCACCGGTTAAGCCAACACTGTACCTAAACCCAACCCCGCTAGTCGAAGAAACGAGAAAGAAGACGAAAACGAGTAAGACTACGCGGAAGAAGACGCAAGCTCCAGAGTCGGAAGAAGACCAAGCTGGATCCAGGTCAAGCTGGTCCGACAAGGATCTCGAGTTTGTGTATCGCCACCAAGCTTTACGCGACTTCCTGCATCAAGATCCTGTCATGCAGATCCTGAATCCACGACAGACCGAAGATCCAAGGGAACCGGTGAGAGCACCAACGAAAACGGCGAACAAGTTGGTGGCAGTCAAAGATCTATTACGTTTGCTTACGGAGTCAGGCATCGTGGCTGGTGTGTTCGACGCAGAGGATATCTTCGAGCTAGACCTGGATCTCATAGTATCCGCGACGCGGGACCTCTTTGCCAGAGTTAAGTCCATCACCGGAGAAAGGTCGCGCACTATGGATCCGGTGTCGTCGCCGAGGATCAGCCAAGCTGCGTCCTCGAACTACGAATCCGCCGCTGAGGATGAGTCAGACACGTCGTCCGAACCACGACGCATGACTTTAGGACCCTCCGGGGCATCCATGCTGGAAGCGCGGGCGAGGATCCGAGGACAGGAAGCCCCTGTGAACGTGAAGGCTCGGGATCCAGTACGCCCTACGCGTGATCTGACACAATCCAGCCAGGATCGAGCCAGATCCGGCAAGAAGCCAGTGAGATTATCGTCAGATCGGGCTCAAGGTGATCGCCTCACGGATCCGGTCTCGCCAGTGGACCAGCCGGCCACAGGCTCTTCCGACACTTCCTCAGGCACCCTGCAGCGACATTGCGAAGCTGCGATGAGTCGCTTCCTGGCCGAACAGGGTATGAGAACTCCTGTGCCACAAGCGCAAGTGCTCCACGAACATGGAGCACGAGACGTGGAGATGGAGTCCGTGGAGGGAGACAACTCCCATGATGAGTTCGACCCAGATGATCTGGATGGCCCATCCACTTCGTCGGCAGTGGTAGCAACAGCCACAGCCGGGGCAGGTGGATCGTCCATGATCCAGAGGGTACGGATCTCAGCCATATCGGATCTGAAGGAGTTCACGGGCAAGAATCAAGATGAGGACCGAGCGAAGACATGGATCAGCAAAGTGAAGTCGGCCCTCATGAGAGACCAAGCGTCGGATGCTGATAAGTGTTTGACCTTTGCAGATCTGTTAGCGGGGCCAGCCAGGAACTGTATCGGCAGCTGGGCAGATCCACCAGGAACAAGTGGCCAGATTTGCTGCGCAGTTTCCAGACACAGTACTGTGGATTGGGAGTGTCGGTGGCACGACAATACTACCATGCTCGCCGCAGATCGGATGAATCCCCGCTAGAATATCTACATCGACTAAATGTGGCCGGTCTACGGGCCAAGTTGAAGATCAAGGATGGGGGATCCAAGGTACTGCGGGAACACGTGGATCATTTCATCGAGATGTTGGGAGACGTGGATCTGGCCGACAGGCTGACCCTGTTACGACTTCCCGACGCAGACGAGCTTGAGGAAGTGCTGCAGGCTGTGGATCGCGCGAAACACCGCCAGAAGAAGGCGGCGGTCGGATCCGGCAAGTATCGCCAAAAGGCTCCGACGCCTACGGCCCCAGCTCGACGTGTCCACCAAGTCACGGCGCCCGACTCAGGAACTGAGTCAGGATCCGACGGTTCGGTCTCCGACCCTGAAGATTACCGTCGAGTCTGTCTCACTGCGTCCAACGATCGAACGGCGAAGACCGGAGACAACTCTCGACCGGGGGATACCGTACCCGGGGACCGTGGGATGTACAGATCCCGAGATCTCATGGACGGGGCAGCACAAGTCAGGTGTTCGCAGTGCGGATCCCGGAAGCACACTGAATCTGGATGCTGGAAACATCTGGTCTGTGAGAAGTGTGGCAAGAAAGGTCATCCCGGGGATCATTGCTTCTACGTGTGTCGCGGGTGTGGCGAGATTCACGACGTCGGCAAGCGCCCGATGGAAGAATTCTACAACCAGATCCGCCAATGGTTTGACCCAGCCAAGCACAGAGGGATGTTGCCAGAAGTGGCCGAGAAGATGTTAAACTAGGACGCTCACCGGGTTTGAATCCGGTACGAGCCGAGCGTTCTAGGTACTGCATTTATGCATTTGTGAACAAGACATCGCTAGATCCAGGTAGCAGGACCCTAGATCCAGTCGATAATACACGTGATCTACATGAAGTGTCAGTTGCCAAGATCTCTAGTTTGCGCCAAGTGGATGAATTCGCCAGATCCGAAGTCTCTTCAACCCTGGATCTACAAAGGGGAGAGGCACGTGGTTACTGGGAGAAACACCAACATGGTCGATGGTTTGAGCCTACCAAGGGTGAGGTCACTGCGGATCCCCCTAAGGTCTGTCAGGTCACTGGATCCCGTGGATCTGAGGATGTGGGATCCATGGATCTGCTAACCGGGGCGTCCCGTGGATACTGGAAGTACCATGCCCCAGGAAAGTGGTTCAGACAAGCCAAGGTAGGGGGCAAGATCAACAATGAAAAAGCAATCCTACTCCTAGATAGTGGTGCCGAGGTGTCTATACTGGATACCGCCTTTGCTCGTAAGGTTGGGTGCCAAGTGGATGGGAGTCGGATCCAAGATTGTGTTGGGATTGGTGAAGGCGTGTACCGCACGAATGGGAGAACGCGGATCAAGATCACGCTGGCAGGTTGTTTGGTGTATTGGTTTGACATTTGGGTTGGAGACCTCGCTGGTCAAGACGCCATCCTCGGGATGGACTTCATGGTACCAGCCGGAGTGAGGTTGGATCTGGCGGATGGGACACTTTGTTTCCCTGACGAGATGCGGATCCAGCTCAGTGGACGGCGACCGTTGTACGGGGCGAAGATGAGGATCATAAGGGCGGACAAGACGACCTGGATCGAACCCGGAGAGACCTGGTAACTGCCAGATCGGTTGAAGTGGGTGGAATATGAAAAACTGTGTGTCACGCGGGGTGAGAAGTGGGTGCCTACAGTAATCCAAGGACCAGGTCGATCACAGTACCTCGAGGACACGAATGTCAGCGATAAGAGACTATTACTGGACCATTATGAGGAGATTGGGCGATGGTTGGCGAAGGATGGTATCCCTAGGCGACCTGGATATGTGTCAGTGGGATCCCGTCGTTATAGAGAATGGTAGAATCTGGCGTATGAAGCGACTACCGAGATCAAATCCCTCGGAGAGGTGGAGCTCCCGGCGAAGCCAACTGGACCCTTGGTGGATCGGCCTTCATACCCAGCTCCGCGAAAGCTCCTACAGAGGGATCGTCGGATTGGGATCCAAGTGGTAGAGATTGGATCCAAGACCGCTGGTGATACCCAGAGCCGGTCCCTAGATAACCCAGGGTCGATGGATGAGGGATCGCAGAGAACTGAAGCCGGGTCGCCGGATCCTGCTGACCCACAAGTGGACCCAAGCTTTGCATTGGACAGGGGGCCTGGATCCTTGTCGAGAGTGGCAACACTGGCTAAACCGGAACCGTCGTGTGTAAACTCACCAGAGGATCAAGTCGATCCAAAAGGTAGCTTTCCCGGTACCAGGATACCCGACCCCACGAAGACAGAAGGAATGACGGAAGAAAGGGAGTCGTGGTGCTTGAATCCAGTGGTGGATCCGACAAAGACGGAAGATGAACAAGTCTGCTACCGTGAAGGCGGGGATCTACACGCCGAAGATCTTGGAGAAGGCATGGCGGTGATCCCGGAGGTACCACTGACCACAGAAGAGGTCACGATTGATGATATCCAAGTGGATCCAGGGGCGAACGAACCCACTGAAGTGGATCGTCTACGTCAGAAGATCTGGGAAAGCCGACATCTGCTGATTGGTAAAGGTAATGCGTTACCGCCCGCTGCCCGCGGAGTCAAATGTGACATCGATGTCGGCGACGCGAAACCGATCGCTCAAAGGGTGCGGAAGGTGGCACCTCAGTTCCGAGAAAAACTATCGGATCTGATTAAGGGCCTACTGCAAGCCAAGATCATCAGCTTCTCAACGTCCCCGTGGGCATCTCCGGTGGTAATCATCATCAAGAAGAACGGGGTGGATATACGTCTGTGCATTGATTACCGGCTGGTTAACAGCCTGACTCGATTGATGGTGTATCCGATGCCTCTAATCAATGAGCTGTTGGAAGATTTGGATAAAGTACTCTGGTACTGCTCTCTTGATATGGCCAGCGGGTTTTGGGTAGTTACTATGACGGATCGAGCTCGCGCGATATCCGCATTCATCACACCGTTTGGACTGTTCGAGTGGAACCGGATGCCGTTTGGATTGAAGAACGCACCCCAGATCTACCAACGTCTGATCGATAACGCCCTCTATGGATTCACCCGAATACCGGAACCCGAAACGGGTGAACCCGGGGAAGGCAATGCAGAAGTGGATCCATTCGAAGCAGGAGAGCCGGGGGATCCTGGGACCCCGTCTGTGTTAGGACGCAGATCTTACATCGACGACATTCTAATCCCGGCGGAATCGTGGGATCAGTTGTGTGAAAGAGTGACATCCCTACTGGAGGCGTGTACTAAGTGGAATCTCTCTATCAGTGTGGTGAAGAGCTATTGGGGGATGCGCAAGGTGGATTACTTGGGCCATCGAGTTTCCAAGGAGGGATTGGAGGCGAATCCTAAGGACCTCTCTTCGTTAGCCGATTTGTCCTTCCCACGGTCGTTACGGGCGATGCAATCCTTCTTGGGCAGTTTGAACTACTACAGCCGGTTCATCGAGGATTACGCACTGTTTGCTGCGGTACTATATGAATTGAGAGAGGTAGATTTTGCTGCGATAACCGCTCCAGCTGTCCGGATCAAAATCCAACAAGCTCTGGCCCTGGAGATGTCGGATCCACGAAGGGATCCAAGTAGCACGACGCCAGAAGAGGACCTAAAACAGGAGTTGGATTCACCCCGGGACCAAAAGAAAGAGGATCCAATCAGGATAGAGACGACGGAGGGGAGCTCGGAAAAGGCAGAATCTCGGTGGATCCGAGCTCAACACGCATTCGTGGAGCTGAGGAACAGGATCGCGACCACACCTATCCTCCGTCATTTCGATCCGGAACGTCAACCTACGGTGATAGTTTATGCCAGTGACTGGGCAGTCTCAGCAGCTCTGGTACAAGAACATGAGGGGATCTGTCATCCAGTCACCTTCGTCAGTCGGACACTGAAGCCGAACGAACTGAACTACGGAGCGGTGGAGAAGGAAATACTCGCGCTCCTGCGCGTGTTGGATCTGAATTACAACCTGCTGGTGGGAAGATCCATCCGGATCCTGACTCGACACTCTACACTAGCCTGGCTGTTCAAGTCGGCCGGTTTACAAGGACGTTTGGGACAGTGGGCAGCTTTACTCTCGCCTTGGACACTGGAGATTGTGAAATGTTCGAAAGGGGAAGACGAGATCCTGGGAGTCTTGGCCGCAAGCATCACACCTCGAGCTAAGGTGGATGAGGCGCTGACTAGGATCGCTCCTAAGAAAGAGCCCAAACGCCGGATCCCGATCCCGACAGTACAGATGGATGAGGATCTGTACGTCCTGAGTTTCGATGGATCCGCTCGCGTACGACGCGGAGGAGGAGCATACAGCGCAATACTGTGGAGACTGCCCGGATGGGAAGTTGTACGGGCCCGATCCACTTACGCGGAAGGCCTCACCGTCAATGAAGCGGAGTATAACGGGCTCCTTCTGGGTTTGGATCTACTAAAGGGACAAGATCCAAAAAGGCTAGTGATTTGTGGGGATTCAAATTTGGTGATCAGACAGGTGCGAGGTGAGATTGACTGCAAGGCCCCGGACCTAACACTGTTACGGCAGAAAGTGATGATCCACCTGCGCGGTTGGTTGAATCACGAGTTGGTGCATGTCAAGCGAGATTGGAATGCCAGTGCAGATAGCTTGGCCAGTGCCGCTTTACGGAATCAATGTGGTGTTGAAGTGGAGAGAGAGACCGGGCATCAGGATCTCGTCACGTTGAACCGACTAGACGAAGTGGTGGTAGTTGGATCCGGGAAAAGGACAGTCCAGGTAATGGATGTCACTAGGTCCAGAGGAAGGATTGGATCCAGCCCCCAGATTCTCGAGGAAACATTTGTGAAGGGAGTCCGCATTGAGCGGATCCTCAAAGCACAGAATGAGGAAGCATGGATTTTGGGACTAAAGAAGTATCTGATGGGGGATGTACGAGACCTGAGTCGGGAGGATGCCAAATCCTACAGTATTATCGCTACGGATTACGCAGTGGATCTGAATGACCTGCTCTTCTATTGCCCCCCTACAAAGAGAGTCGACGAAGATCGGGATGGATTGATGAGACTGGTGATGCCGGAAACCTTACAACAGGATGTCCTACACCACTATAACGCTAGCTTGGAAGGCGGACATCAGGGTATTGGTCGGACCTACCAACGGATCCGGGAATGTTTCCACTGGAGGGGACTATTCAAGAGCGTACAACGATATGTCGGTGAATGCGTGGATTGTGAGACAGGCAAGGGCAGGCCCACAATCGAAGGGGAGTCACCTGGGAATGTCCAATCGACTTACCCTTTCCAAATCATAGCCATGGATCACATCCCCTCGTTGCCCAAGTCGTTCAAAGGAAACACAGAATTGTTGATCTGGGTGGATCTGTTTACCGGATACGTGATAGCCAAAGCTATTGCGTCTAGAACTGCACAAACCATTGCCGAATCGTACGAGGAGTGCGTTTTCCGAAGATTTGGGGCTAGTGAGATGATTAGACATGATCGGGAGCCAGGATTTATGTCTGATTTCTTTCGAGCTTTCAACCGGATCCTGGGGCAGAGACAGCGGGCAACCATGGCATATCGTCCCCAAGCTAACGAATCGGCCGAGCGCATGGTGCAGACGATCACGAGGACACTCAAGATGTATGTCCAGGATTTGGATCAGAGGGATTGGGATGAGTACGCAGAACGACTCCCCTTCGCGATGAACACCGCCCAAGACAGGATCCGGGGTGATACCCCATTTTACTTGGTACATGGGTGGGATCCCAAATCCACCCTAGAAGCGGCCATTCCAGTATGTAGCACCAAGAAGAGAAACCGAGATCCAAGGCGATGGCGATACCAATTCCAGAAATACTACCGGCAAGCCAGATCCCAGGTGAACGAACGGCTGCGGAGTGCGATACAGGATCGAGCGGATCGACACAACGAAGACGCCCGTCCACATCAAATCCAGGTGGGATCGCAGGTGTGGCTTTATTTGGATCGAGTGAAAGAAGGGTACGCCCGCAAATTGGCCCATCTATGGCATGGACCGTTCCGGGTGAGCGAGAAGATTGGAGAACATGCGGTAAAGCTGGAAACGGCAGGTACCGAATATCGCCTGTTCCCTGTAGTACACGTATCCAAGCTGAAGTTGGTCAAGGAATATCCAGATCGGCCGCAAACCCGTCTTTCGGTGGATGGATCCGACCGGGTAGACTTCGACGAAGTCCTCCTACCGGAGGATAGTTGGAATGTGGATCTCGAGGTCGACGAGTTCGAGGTCGAGAAGGTCACCGACATGAGGTCAGGGGAGCGAACTAGATACGGGCGGATTTACCACGAATTTCTGGTGTATTGGCGTGGATATGACGAACCCAGTTGGGTAGACGAGGCAGATCTGAACTGTGGAGCATTACTCTATGATTTCTTGCGGGATCGTACGAATCGTAACAGATTCGGCGTGATGCAGTCTCATGAAGAAGAGTAGGAGGGGGATCCATGGATGTGAGTTGGTCATGTCGATGGGAGGATGAAGAAGGGCCCACAGGAAGGGTGTGGGCCAGGAGGAGGAGGATCGCTGATGTGAGTTGGTCACATCGGAAAGAAAGAGAAGCCGAATCTACAGGAGAAGAGTTGATTACAAGGAAGAAGAAAATGTTTATGCATAAGAGTGACGTTTACGTGCGAGGAGTCCTGCTTGATCTCAAGCGCGAGCTTTCAAGAGCCCGAACTATACTGACTCAATTGAAACTGGGTCGTTGGCGCTAGATCCTGATGAAATCCAAACGTGGATCCAACCGGATCCGGAATCCAGCCCAGATCCAGGTGTACACTGAAAGGTTGGATCCAGCCCAGATCCAGGTGTACACTGAAAGGGTGGATCCAGCCCAGATCCAGGTGTACACTGAAAGGGTGGATCCAGCCCAGATCTAGGTGTACGCCGGTAGACTCTGACTGGATTCCTCAACCGACGAGGGAATGTTACAGACATATTCAAGTAAGAGAGTGTGGATTATAATAGCTTATGCAAAAGGCTAGCTCGACCCAGTTTCCAGTCGCTAGTTACTACTACGAAACGAATCCACGAAGACCGAAACTGGGGGCGTAGCGTCAAAGAGTGATAAAGATCAGGTAGTCTTGGGCTGAACATTGAAGAACTTGCCCACCAGACGCTGGATCTGGTGTTCTGGGTGTTGGCTTGGGTCCCCACGAAACTGGATGCGCCAAGGCTCGGCTTCGTCGATCTCTCGCAAGGCTTCCCGTAGGTTCGTGGGTTCTGGGCGATGGAGGTTGGGATCCTCCAAGTTGGCTTGACGGGATACGGATCCCGGAAACCAAGCTACCTTGTCCCCGCGTCGGGGAAGATGCAAGAAGGATGGATCCAACAAAACATCGACGTCACACCAACCGTCCTGGATCGCCAACACGAGGATCACGAGAACTTTCTTCCACGCGCGACCAGCATGGCTACGTCGATTACCACGCTGCTTGTTGAAGTTGGACAACCAGGTCGAGCCCTGCAGTTGATTACGGGAGATAGGGAATCGGTGAGTGCCTTCCCATATGGCAACCCGGTGCTTGGAAACGAAATCCCGGAACGCGCGAGCGAACAACCCGAGACGCCCGCGCACATCACCCCTGAAGCTAACTGGATCCACCCGTGTGGTAGCCAGCGTATCCCACGGGGCTGCATTTAGCAATTCTTCCACGTTAGGTCGGGTGATGAGCAAATCCACGTATCCGGCCGTCGGGATGACAACCGCTTCCCGAGGGAATATCCATTCCGCTCGAAAAGGCAACTCAGGGAACAGGACCGTGATCTTCATTGAGATGACCGCGACCCGGTTCAACTTCTTGGCGGACCAAGGCTCGATGTCTCTGATAGCGAAGGCCACAGGAGCACGTCTACCAGGAATGAAGGCGGCATCCGGACCGAACGGAGCCACGGGGAGCATCCCTGGCAGTGACGAGTTAGGGAGAGCGGGGATCAAGACAGATCCAGGGGATCCGCCACCATGAGGAGATCCTGGAGATCCACCACCATGCGGTGACCCCCCTCCACCAGATCCGGGGGATCCGCCACCAGGCGACCCCCCTCCGCCAGATCCAAGGAGTCCGCCACCACGAGGCGACCCCCTCCCACCATCGCTACCCGATCCACCATCACTGTCGACTTGGATCGCAGATCCCGCAGTGCCGCCTCCGGATCCGGCTGTGCCAGCGACTTGCGGAGGCGGTGACGAGAGGGATCTCCGCCGGGCTTCGGATCGGGATTGGGACAGAGCCCGTCGCGTGTCTTCCTCCAAGGCATCCTCAGCGGCTCGAGCCTCCTCCGAAACCTCCGGACTTTCATCGTCGTCGTCGTCGTCATCGTCCTCATCGCCCAGAGTGAAGGGATACGGGCCGGAGGACGACGTACGCTTCGACGACGATCGGATAGGAGGCCCTGAGCCGTCGGACCAGTCCGACTCCTCATCCTCGTCGTCCTCCGAGCTGCCAAGTCCACATCCAGGGGGAATAACACGTTTGGCTTTCCCCTCCCCGGGTCCAGCACGGGCTGGCGGATGGCCGGTGGAAGCTGGCCGGAGAACGGCAGGCGTCGTCACCGAAGGGCCAGCGGTGGATCCCGACTGAGACTGTCCGGACTTAGCCGTGGATGGGGCTGACCCCGTCGTAGGAGCAGCGATAGCTGTGGATCCAGTTGACACCACTGCATGAGACGACGGCGCGGTCGTGGATCCGGTTTTGGGCGCCGATCCCGACTTGGATACAGCAACGGATCCGGCCTTGGCAGTTGATCCGGATTTGGATGCCGAGGATCCCGCTTTGGGTGCCGCAACGAATCCGGTCTTGGACGCCGTAGATCCAGTCGTGGACACGGAAGTCGACTTGGATGTAACGGTGGATCCGGTCTTGGATCCGGCTCCAGACTTCGAGGGGGAGGCGGACGTCTTGGATGTGGATATGGATCCTGCCTTGGGAGCGGATGTGGGTCCCACCTGAGAAGCCGCCTTAGAGGCCGAACTGGTTTTGGATTTAGCCTTTGGGGAGGCTCGGGCATGCTTGTGAGGACGGGGGGACCCGGTGCTAGGAGCGGGAGATGCACTACGCGGGCGTTTTGCAGCCGACGGATCCGCCCCACTTACAGACGGAGGAGGAGCAGAGACGCTGGCAGCACGCGAGGGTCCCGACAAGGGAGGAAGGGGATCCGAAACGGCCGCTGTCATCAGCGCCAGTCGTCGACGTGCCAAACCCCGCTCCGATAAGCCACGATCGCGCTCCAGGACCAGCTGTTGCTGCTGAGTTTGGGCTGCGGCGAGTTGATCCTGGCGTTTCGCGGTGGTTGCATCGGCTTCCTTCAATTTGTCACCTGGATTGACATAACAAGTGAATATGGAGTTACTAGCAAGGGCCAAAAGAGGATCCACGTACTCGTGCGGCGAAGCTTGGATTCCAGTTCCGTTTGCGTCCGCTTGGCATCCGCCCACTCGGTAGCCGCCTTGTCCCGCTGGAGTTCGCTGTCCGCCAGCTTCGCTTGGATCTCGTCCCGCAATTGAGTTATACGCACGAACTCTTCGAGCGCGTAATCTCGTCCGGCAGACGCTTTCTCGAGCGACTCCTTGGTATCTTGCAACTCCTCAGAGAGTTGAGCCAGGGCTACATCCGGCGACGAGGGAGGTGGATTTGGCGCGGGGGACCCTCCACGCGCCGACCCTAAGGCGGATCCGCCATGGGTGGATCCCACATAGTCGTTGGTCACCACCTCCTCTTGAGTCAGGCGCAACTCGTCACGGAGCCGATCCAAGCTCGCATCCGCGGCTGCCCTAGCAGCCTGAGAATCCTCCAGATCCCGCTCGAGGTCGTGGACCCGGGATTGGAGCTGGTGGATCTCAGACCCGGCGAGCGCCATCTCCCTAAGGAGATGGTCGTTATCATCTCGCATGCCATCTCGTTGACGGGAGGCGCGATCCAGCCGTCCGGTCAGGTCGCGGATCTCGACCACTTGATCAGCCAACAAGAGTCATAGGTCCTGCGAACGAGAGGCCGCACAGTGTTCCCACCCCTGGATCTCCATAGCCTGGTCATGGACCTGGGCTCGCAAGGTTCGGAGTTTGGTGGCGTGCAAAGATGCAGCTTGGTCGCTAACATCTTGGGCCGTCTGGAGCTCCGCCGTCAAGGCTTGCACCCGATCGGAAAGAGCTTGGGCCAGAGTACGCAGATCGGTGGGCGACATTGAAGAGGGGCTGACCGGAGGAGTGGTAGAAGGAGCCTTGCCCGGCGATTGGCTGTTACGCTTGGTGGGAGACATGTGTCACAAAGGGGAGAAGGCGGTTGTGGATGCTGGTAGTGCACGTCGTGAACGCTGTTGTGCAGCGCCGACAACGTACAGGAGGCGATTGTGGTGAAGTGCTTTCTCAGAAATAAGAGAATGGGCCTGACGCGGTGTCACTATCCCGAATCAGTGACAATTTCAAGTGATTAGAGGGGATTTGGATTGTCCGGCGCGGATGCAAGTTGCCTGTGGTGGATTAGCCATGACGAGCAGCACCCCGTATGAAATGACGATGGATCTGGTATGAGTGATGCACGGGAAGGCAAGATCCACCAAGACTTATCTCGGATCCACCCTTACCTAGATTCACTTAGGTGGATATGGGATATACTATGTACCAGTGGATCGAGTGTGGATCCTATGAAGGAATGGTGGTAGGTGCCATCCGAAGGTGGATCTAGTAACCACGGCTAACGAGAAGTCAGGATCCACCGCGAGGTACCCCGGATCCCATACTTCCGAGTTCGTATCCAAGGAGGGAGGATCCCGCATAGAAGGACCTGGATCCAGGGTACAGGGATGAGGGATGCAGTGGATCTCGAACTTTCGTGGGACAATGGAGATCACAGACGGTTGCGAGATGATGTTGGAAGATTGGAGAGCTCAGATCCACGGCGAGTGTACAATTACAGTGAGGTGGATCCAAGCGACCTGGATCCGGATGAGTGTACCCATAATAGGGTGACCATGATGATTACGTCATGGATCCGGTGGATCTGAAGATAACACAGCTGGGATGATGGGTCAAGGGAAGAAGGGACATGCAGCCGAGCCTGGTAAGGGATGTAACAGGAAGAAGACATAGAAGGTAGAAATCCAGGCAGGTATAGGCTTAAGCATCAATACAGAACTCAATTTGCACAGTATCACACAAGTGCCTTCCTGCCCTCAAGAATCGGAACTACATTGGCCATACGAGCTCGAGGAAGGTTGGGAATTGCGAATCTAGCGTTGGTAGTGATAACAGGATAATACATTGGTCAGATCCTACAACCTAGTGAGCTTTTCCTTTACGTGTGCAGATCCGACAGGTTAACCGAATTTACTACTTGGTCGGGTATACCTAAGAAGATCTCAACTCTCAAGATCCCGTCACAGGAGGCGGCAAGTGCAACGCAAAGGAACTACAAAGGCAAGGGAACACACCCGCAAGGCAACTCTACGGCCAGATCCACGATCTAGGCCCCGGATCCACAAGCTCGAATATTCGCTTAGGATACGGAACCATCCACGGACGCAGAGTGAAGATTTTCCACTGCTGCTCCACCCCATCCCCACGTCTCGCCAAGACACTCAAGCTTCACCACTTGAACACTTCGGAAGTTACCGAGACAGCAGATCCCGCCCTACCGACGGGTACACAAGGTGAGGAAAGTTCAGCAGAACACGGATCATCGGGGGACCCCCTCCGTTAGTCGGTGTCTGGGCGCAGTTGGTAAGTTGGATCTGGCAATCTCGCAGATTTTGCTGATCCCGCTACACCACATTCCCTTGCCTTTGCGTTTCCTTTGCGTCGTACTTGCCGCCTCCTGTAGCGGGATCTTGAGAGTTGAGATCTTCTTAGGTATACCCGACCAAGTAGTAAATTCGGTTAACCTGTCGGATCTGCACGTGTATAGGAAAGCTCACTAGGTTGTAGGATCTGGCCAATATATTATCCAGTTATCACTACCAACGCTAGATTCGCAATTCCCAACCTTCTTCGAGCTCGTACGGCCAATGTAGCTCCGATTCTTGAGGGCAGGAAGGCACTTGCGTGATACTGTGCAAATTGAAGTCTGTATTGATACTTAAGCCAATACCTGCTTGGATTTCTACCTTCTATGTCTTTTACCTGCTAAATCCCTTACCAGGCTTGGCTGCATGTCCTTTCTCTCCATGACCCATCATCCCAGTTGTATTATCATCAGATCTACCGGATCCACGGCGTTATCATTATGGTCGCCATATTGTGGGTACACTCATCCGGATCCAGGTCGCTTTGATCCACCTCCCTGCAAGTGTACACCCGTCATGGATCTGAGCTCTCCACTCTCCCACCATTGTCTTACGACCGGTTGCGGTCTTCATCACTCCACAAAAGTTCGAGATCCACTGTATCCACCGTCCCCATATCTTGGATCCAAGTCACTCCGTGTGGGACTCTCACCGCCTTGGGTCCGCACTCGGAAGTATGGGATCTGGGACATATCGCGGTGGATCTTGCCTTCTCGTTAGCCGTTGATGCCAGATCCACCTTCAGATGACACCTACCATTCGTCCTTCATAGGATCCCCACTCGATCCACCTGTACATAGTATATCCAATATCTCCTAAGTGAACTCAGGTGAGGGTGGGTCCGAGTCTCCCCTTGGTGGATCCTACCTTCCCATACGTTATCCATACCAGATCCATCGTCGGCTCACACGAGTTGCCGCTTATCATGGCCAATCCACCTCGGGCAACGCGAATCCCTGCCTGACAATCCAAATCATCTCTAACCACCTGAAACTGTCACTGATTCAGGATATTGACCCCTTGTTAGGTCCATTCTCTTATTTTTAAAGAAATTACTTCACCACAATTCCAACACCACAACTGGTACCAAGACCCGGGAACAGATTGTGACCATTGTGAACTGTTTGTATGGCCTTCCAGTTTACGAGCTACCAAGAGAAGAAGAACAAGAAAAAGACAAGAAACATGGCGAAAGGACAACCGACGGTACCAGTTACGCCTGCCAAGTCTGGCGGGGCTCGCAACGAGAGTTCAAGCCCGGCTGCGCGCTTTGCAGCCGCCACCGATCTTTCCGTGAGCTTCGACGACGAAGCGGACATCGGTTCTGACGCCCACGATTATGAAGATTACGAAGACAAGACGCCGGCTCCAGAGCCAGGCGCAGCGACACTGGAGACGGCCACGCTATCATCGGGGCTGAGCGGGGCGACCAAGTCCCTTTCGAGGAACCTCGCCGACGAGCTAGATGACGTAGCGAGACCGGATCCGGCCTTTGAAGATTATGACGATAGGACCGAGGGCTCCAAACCTTCGGTGGCGAGTGCCAAGCATTCAGCATTGCTGAAGGCACCTCGCCCACCTATCAACGGTGATACACCAGCCACCAAGCGCGCTTTTGACCGCGTACAAGCGCTGATGCAGAAAGATGAGTGGATGCAGCAGTTCAAGCCCATCCCCAAGAGAAAGACCGACTGGCCTGCGCTTGCGCAGGAACTTCAATACCCAGTCAACTCGGTGTCGACTAGTCAAGTTGACGAGGATTCAGTTTCGCTACTGTTGTCGCTGGGCTTCGAGAATGAGACGTATCCCTCGACGATGTCGCTCCAAGATTGGAGTCCTCATGAAGCCGGAGCCGCTCTCCAAAAAAGGAAGAAATAGCTTCGGAAGGCATTTGGTGCAGTGGGCATCAACGCCGGAAAGCGGCCTGTGAGTCGACCGATGATTCAAGATGAAGATCCGTCCAAGATTCCACTGCCGCCGACGCCCCAATGACTCGTTCGTACTCCTCCGACCAAGCGTGGAGCTGAGCGTGGTGCCTTTGGCACTACCGAAGCTTCACCGTACTTTCAAGACTCGCACATGGTTACGCCACGCTCGGAGAGCTGTATGCAACGTGCTTACGCTGGTAACGAGGGTTCGTTCGGTTGCCGAGTTGGTCCGCGAGCTTCCAAAGGTGGTGCCGGACGTCGTCAAGACGACAGCGATGGTTCGTCCAGTGACGATGACATTTTGGTGCGTACATTCGACGAGGAAGATCCTCAAGTCGAGTTGATGCGTCAGATGAATGAGCTGGCGACGCTGAACGACGTGGACCCGACACCGAGGATTGAAATGGCATCGCACCGACCGTTGGATCGCATCACGCCGTTCTCAGGCTCTCGCAACAAGAGCGAGAACTGTATGCAGTGGCTCCGTGGGTTCGTCTATGAAATGACTGGAACCCACACAGATGCCGATAAATGGTGCATTCCATTTGAGCTAAGTCTCCGGGACGGAGCCATTCATTGGTTCCGTCAACTTCCGAAGAAGACGAAGCGCAAGTGGAAGCTGCTGAGCGATGCGTTCATCCGCTACTACTGCTCGCAGTTCACTCAAACGGCACTGTCACGTTACTACTCTGCCAAGCGGGAACGTAATGAACATATGTGCGACTACATAAACAGGCTGAATGGCTACGCTCGGACCGCCCGTCTACACTTCGAGAAGAGTGGTCGCGACGCGAAAGAACACGTACAGCAGTTCCTGGCAACATGCGATAATGACAAGCTGGCGGAAAGTCTCTACCACGCTCGAGTTGCCGACATTCACGAGCTCGAAGAGATCATCGAAGATGTTCTCAAGGGCAAGGAGAGAATGGCCAAGCGTGACAGTGAGTACCGATACTCCAAGAGTCGTGACGCGCGACGCGACGATGGGTACGCCCGCAACAATCGGCGTGATGACCGTCGCCTCGATGACAACCGCAACAAACCAAGCGTGACGCTCATTGAAGCCACGATGGATGGCCTACTAGCTGAATTAGAAGGTCGTGAAGCTGCTCAGGGAGGCACCGAGTATTCAAACGAAGATCCGAACACTTACAACGATGTCCAAGATGAGTACAACGACTTTCAGCCCGATAATACGGATGGTGATTTCTCATTGGATCAAAATGACCTATATCTCGCCGCGGCTAAGGAAAATGAGCGCCGTGTAGCTGCTGAAGGCACCTACGCATGTTCAGACAACCGTCAACCGCGGGGAAACACGCCTGATCGCGATAATGGCTTCAATCAAGATCGTCGAGGGGGTGACCGTGGGTTCAATCAGGCCCAACGCGGTCGACGTGACTTCAACCGCGACAACCGACGCCCACAGTACGGACCATGCGCGGTGTGCGGTGGCATGAGTCACTCCGCCCACTACTGTAACAAGCGATGCAAGTTCTGGAAACAACGCCACGATGCTGGACAATGCGAACGTTTCCGCAACCTCCAAGACCTTGCCAAATTCGTGCGTACTAAAGGCACGAAGGCGGAACTCCCACCAGAGCCCAAGACCATCGTTCAAGAACGTCATTTAAGCTAGGTAGCCCGCCAACTACAACTGGGTTGGTCTCTATCCGGCTGCCACAGTTAGCCGAGCCTTCAATGGAAGCAAAGTGTATCTTTGCTTTTATGGGGCAGAGGGAATGGCCTGAAGGATTCTCCTCGACACAGGAGCGAACGTTAGTGTGATCAGTGACGTCTTTGCCAATACGTTGCGGCTCCGAGATGTACCCGATCACGGACGCCGCATTGACATTCAATGAATCAACGAAGGCAAGGTGTCTACGACGCGACGAGCGTGCGTCAAGATTACACTCGTATGGGAGATGGTGTACGAATTCGAGATGTGGGTCATGGCGCATAGTGCAGGCGTCGACGTAGTACTCGGGACCGACTTAATGATTCCAGCAGGGATCCGGTTGGACCTGTTTCACGGCGCGGCGCATATGCCGCACGAAGTTCAAATACCACTGATCAAGACAAAGAACATGATCGACAGCGAAGAATACGGCTTCCATGTTAACGCCGGTCCACCTGAGCGTTTGGAAATTCAAGCGCACGAGTGGCGAGAATATCGACTAGCGAAGCGTCAAGTCGGACTGGAAGAATATGTACTGTGGATTCGTCGAACGAACAAGCTAATCCCGTCAGTGGCGAGGTTTCGGCGTGTACGGCCTCAGAGCATTCGATTGACCAATGTGTCCGACCAAACTGTGCACCGACCAGCATACGACTCGATCGCGATGTGGATTCCAGATGGGGATTTGCCACGAGGTGACGGCTATGTGCGTCTGGATTCCAACAAGTACCAAGCCTGGCAAGTGCTGGCCTACGAAAGTTGCAGAGACCGCAAGTTTTTTCAGCGTGGATGTGAAATCTACGAGCAATGGCTTGCAACTCAGCCTTCGGCAGTCGAGCGACCAGACTATCCAGAGCCCAGTGGTGTACTAGCCAGGCCTTTTGATGACTCGTTAATGGAATCTAGTGATCATTTGACATGTGCAGAGTGGGAGTGCGAGATCTACGAACAATGGCTCGCCACGCAGCCTTCGGCAGTCGAGTGACCAGATTATCCAGTACCCCGTGGGGTGCTGGCAAGGCCCTTCGAGGACTCGCTAATGAGCTCAAGTGATCACCTGACTTGTGCAGTGCGCTGGTCAATGACCATGGAGGAACGTGAACGAGTGGGTGCCTGTCTGGCGCCTGGGGTGACAGCCGGGGACTCGGCAGATGGTCAAGTTTCCGAAGAACCTGTGGACACTAATACGATAGATCACGGCGGAGGCAATAATGCAAACGAAGCCTCGGTAGCGCGTACACACGAACTACTGAATTCGGTAAACGTTGTGCATACGCCAACGAGTGTTCGTTTCAAGTCTGGGGTGAGCAAGGAAGCGACAAGTAACAGCACTGGATTAGATGGAGTCACCAGTTTCGACGAAGTTGTCCCGGCCTTGTGCGCAGCCAAATTTGCGAACAAATCATCGGTGGTTGGTCCAGAGGATGCAGACGTCGTGCTGAAGGTGGTGAATACGGCACCGAGTGTTCGTTGCGAGATTAGTGCGAATGTCGAACTGTCAATACAACGGTCATCCGAGGCGCTGAACAGAAGTCGACAGCCCAACATGTTTGTTGCCTGCGCATTCAATATTGCGAAAAAAGACTCGACAGGTGGCCCAGAGATGGGAAACCAGGATGGGAAGGAGATGGACCCAGTACCGAGTTTTCAAATCAAAGCGGATATCGATGTTGAGTCGAGAGAATTGTTCGTAGCGGATTTGGACGAGACGTACATCTCAGTTGCTCGCGTGCTAGCGACCGAGGGAGATGATGCTATCCTGTGGAGGCTTACTTTATGATCCTCTGCGGGGCAAACCGTGTGAACACCGGAGGCAGATGTCTCTGGTAGCTCAAGAACAGTAACATGGCGTGGTCACGAGTTGAACTGACCAAAGGACGATGCAGCCTGTGGTATCAGACGAACATGAATACTGCATCAACACTTTGCATTAAAATTTGATGATTTACGTAGACTAGATCGCGTTGTGGAATATGACTAAAAAACACAAACATTAATGCACGACAAACGGCAACCGCGAAGATTGAGTACTCGGGGATACTTCCGGTAGCTTGCTACGCTGTTGAGGAAGGCAGGGAACCTGGCATCGAGGATTCAATCGGCAAGGTAACGACAGTGGTCGTCATTCCCCCTTACTTGGAATATACCCGGTGTGTATTCTTCAATGGGATACGGATGAACAGACCGGCAGCGAAGAGGCTACAGAAGCCAACGAGCCCTCGTTGGCGACGTCAACGTGAAACATAGTTGAGACGGAAGGTGCTGACAATAGCAGCGAAGGTTCAAGGCACATCTAGTCTTTTCTTGCGGTCGTTGAGTATGTACGCGTCCGGGTATAAAACGTCAGGTATGGAAACGATGGGTCACCACCCACCAGAACGTTCGCTGGGGTAGGCGGACTCGACTTGAAAGAGTTCGGATACGCTGCCGTGGTGTGGACCTCCGCGTAAGCACTGGAATCGGTGTTGGCGCCCGACGCGTGCACCAGTGTAGACGTGTACTCGGTCAGCGCTGGTAATCTCACGACGTACACAAATGTCGCGAAGGAACCATCGCCTGCGTCTCCATTCGTTTAGCCAATACACCAGATGGCGTGGCAGAAGGTGCACCATACTCGTACACATCACTGGGAGTCGACACACATGCACATGTGGCGTCATTGACCGCACCGGTCAACCCGTACGATATACGGTGTCAAGGGTGCAAACTAGTACTACATGCCGTGACCGGCGAGCGACACGAATGACAAGTCGTACGACGTGACGTAAGATGCGAGTCACATGGGTGTTACAACGGTCACCATTTTAGTGGCTCCCATTGCAACAGGGGCTGGTTGTGGGATACGCGACTGTGGTGTAGTGATTTCCTAATAATTACAGGTAGAAAGAGCCCTGATCGCCTTCAAGTCGTTCAAGCTATGCAGACTCGGTCATGTGATGTACAGTGGCTCCAAGGTGCAAGAGACTCGACGGCGTCAGTACCCAACTCTCAACGGATATTGGATACGGTCCATATGTCACTGAATCCTGGCTGTCCTTATTATTAATAATGGACTGGCCGGATTCGCATTCAGCGGCCAAGAACTGGCCAACTACGGTACGAACCCTCGGTGGCGGTTGGGATGAATTCGCGGAAGCCTCAGCGACCCTTGGAAGAAACGTACACCGTCTGGGACATGGCGCGGACCGTTAAAGATGCTCATGCGACGGTGCAGACGACGCTTGGCGTGCAAGAAGATCCATAACGGATTATTGTTCACTTGATATTTGTATACTTGATTAGGACTTCATATTAGGAATAGACCCGAAAGGATAAACATAAATACAGAACAGAATTTCCACTTCAGCACACAGAGCGACGCCCGGCTTCAAGGTAAGCGTCTGGTCAAGCTTGTTTGAGTGTGTTATGCCTGTCGGTGAACTCGAAGCTCTGTAGCGAGGGTTCATCCGGCAAGGCCAAGAGGCTTTGTGTTTTGGCTGATTACTATCGGGAGGTTTTACGTGACTGCTTATTGTTGCCTAATAGCACTACTGGGAGGGCTTGTATTGCATCCCTTTTATTCTTCCAACCGAGGGTTGAACACTCGGTGACCTCGTAAAAGGCTTACCCGTGCCTGGTACCCCTCCGCTGTTGGGATCACGAAGATCCATAACACCTGCTAGCTTTGCTCGTGCTAGTGGCGTGTTCTATTTTTACTGGTTGGTCTATATAAGTAGTTTACAAGGTCCAGTTTGTCCCGGTGCAAGGGCAGAACGGGGGGCTTCAGGTCCGCCCGTACGATCGCTTACTATCCTTGCAGACGTATTGTAGTGGAAACTTCCTTACTACTATTTCGAGCTAGCGTTCACGTGGGAATTTCAACACCACAGTAGCGCGCCAGTATAAGAGAGAAAAAATATGAAAGCCGACTTTACCACAGCCACATTTTTTTGGTCTACGACGCGGGTTGTATCTTGCGGCATATGAAAGGAAATAGAAGATATTCGTGTTCTAGACAGGCCTATCTGGTTTTGACAAGATCGTATAAGTGACTGCCCTTTTCAAATGAAAATAGCAACTCCAAATTGGGGGAGCGCCAGTTTAGTACTTTTGTTTGTCTTGACAACTGTATGGCAGCCGCGATGAACCCATCAAGTACTTGCCAATTTTTACTAAGGGCGTAAAAGGCTCAAATCGAAAAAGAAAGGATATTACATTCCCAGATGGTAGTGACGAATTAGAATGAGAAATATGTGGTGTAGCGGGATCAGCAAAATCTGCGAGATTGCCAGATCCAATTTACCAACTGCGCCCAGACACCGACTAACGGAGGGGGTCCCCCGATGATCCGTGTTCTGCTGAACTTTCCTCACCTTGTGTACCCGTCGGTAGGGCGGGATCTTGCTCTCTCGGTAACTTCCGAAGTGTTCAAGTGGTGAAGCTTGAGTGTCTTGGCGAGACGTGGGGATGGGGTGGAGCAGCAGTGGAAAATCTTCACTCTGCGTCCGTGGATGGTTCCGTATCCTAAGCGAATATTCGAGCTTATGGATCCGGGGCCTAGATCGTGGATCTGACCGTAGGGTTGCCTTGCGGGTGTGTTCCCTTGCCTTTGTAGTTCCTTTGCGTTGCACTTGCCGCCTCCTGTGACGGGATCTTGAGAGTTGAGATCTTCTTAGGTATACCCGACCAAGTAGTAAATTCGGTTAACCTGTCGGATCTGCACACGTAAAGGAAAAGCTCACTAGGTTGTAGGATCTGACCAATGTATTATCCTGTTATCACTACCAACGCTAGATTCGCAATTCCCAACCTTCCTCGAGCTCGTATGGCCAATGTAGTTCCGATTCTTGAGGGCAGGAAGGCACTTGTGTGATACTGTGCAAATTGAGTTCTGTATTGATGCTTAAGCCTATACCTGCCTGGATTTCTACCTTCTATGTCTTCTTCCTGTTACATCCCTTACCAGGCTCGGCTGCATGTCCCTTCTTCCCTTGACCCATCATCCCAGCTGTGTTATCTTCAGATCCACCGGATCCATGACGTAATCATCATGGTCACCCTATTATGGGTACACTCATCCGGATCCAGGTCGCTTGGATCCACCTCACTGTAATTGTACACTCGCCGTGGATCTGAGCTCTCCAATCTTCCAACATCATCTCGCAACCGTCTGTGATCTCCATTGTCCCACGAAAGTTCGAGATCCACTGCATCCCTCATCCCTGTACCCTGGATCCAGGTCCTTCTATGCGGGATCCTCCCTCCTTGGATACGAACTCGGAAGTATGGGATCCGGGGTACCTCGCGGTGGATCCTGACTTCTCGTTAGCCGTGGTTACTAGATCCACCTTCGGATGGCACCTACCACCATTCCTTCATAGGATCCACACTCGATCCACTGGTACATAGTATATCCCATATCCACCTAAGTGAATCTAGGTAAGGGTGGATCCGAGATAAGTCTTGGTGGATCTTGCCTTCCCGTGCATCACTCATACCAGATCCATCGTCATTTCATACGGGGTGCTGCTCGTCATGGCTAATCCACCACAGGCAACTTGCATCCGCGCCGGACAATCCAAATCCCCTCTAATCACTTGAAATTGTCACTGATTCGGGATAGTGACACCGCGTCAGGCCCATTCTCTTATTTCTGAGAAAGCACTTCACCACAATCGCCTCCTGTACGTTGTCGGCGCTGCACAACAGCGTTCACGACGTGCACTACCAGCATCCACAACCGCCTTCTCCCCTTTGTGACACATGTCTCCCACCAAGCGTAACAGCCAATCGCCGGGCAAGGCTCCTTCTACCACTCCTCCGGTCAGCCCCTCTTCAATGTCGCCCACCGATCTGCGTACTCTGGCCCAAGCTCTTTCCGATCGGGTGCAAGCCTTGACGGCGGAGCTCCAGACGGCCCAAGATGTTAGCGACCAAGCTGCATCTTTGCACGCCACCAAACTCCGAACCTTGCGAGCCCAGGTCCATGACCAGGCTATGGAGATCCAGGGGTGGGAACACTGTGCGGCCTCTCGTTCGCAGGACCTATGACTCTTGTTGGCTGATCAAGTGGTCGAGATCCGCGACCTGACCGGACGGCTGGATCGCGCCTCCCGTCAACGAGATGGCATGCGAGATGATAACGACCATCTCCTTAGGGAGATGGCGCTCGCCGGGTCTGAGATCCACCAGCTCCAATCCCGGGTCCACGACCTCGAGCGGGATCTGGAGGATTCTCAGGCTGCTAGGGCAGCCGCGGATGCGAGCTTGGATCGGCTCCGTGACGAGTTGCGCCTGACTCAAGAGGAGGTGGTGACCAACGACTATGTGGGATCCACCCATGGCGGATCCGCCTTAGGGTCGGCGCGTGGAGGGTCCCCCGCGCCAAATCCACCTCCCTCGTCGCCGGATGTAGCCCTGGCTCAACTCTCTGAGGAGTTGCAAGATACCAAGGAGTCGCTCGAGAAAGCGTCTGCCGGACGAGATTACGCGCTCGAAGAGTTCGTGCGTATAACTCAATTGCGGGACGAGATCCAAGCGAAGCTGGCGGACAGCGAACTCCAGCGGGACAAGGCGGCTACCGAGTGGGCGGATGCCAAGCGGACGCAAACGGAACTGGAATCCAAGCTTCGCCGCACGAGTACGTGGATCCTCTTTTGGCCCTTGCTAGTAACTCCATATTCACTTGTTATGTCAATCCAGGTGGCAAATTGAAGGAAGCCGATGCAACCACGCCAGGATCAACTCGCCGCAGCCCAAACTCAGCAGCAACAGCTGGTCCTGGAGCGCGATCGTGGCTTATCGGAGCGGGGTTTGGCACGTCGACGACTGGCGCTGATGACAGCGGCCGTTTCGGATCCCCTTCCTCCCTTGTCGGGACCCTCGCGTGCTGCCAGCGTCTCTGCTCCTCCTCCGTCCGTAAGTGGGGCGGATCCGTCGGCTGCAAAACGCCCGCGTAGTGCATCTCCCGCTCCTAGCACCGGGTCCCCCCGTCCTCACAAGCATGCCCGAGCCTCCCCAAAGGCTAAATCCAAAACCAGTTCGGCCTCTAAGGCGGCTTCTCAGGTGGGACCCACATCCGCTCCCAAGGCAGGATCCATATCCACATCCAAGACGTCCGCCTCCCCCTCGAAGTCTGGAGCCGGATCCAAGACCGGATCCACCACTACATCCAAGTCGACTTCAGTGTCCACGACTGGATCTACGGCGTCCAAGACCGGATTCGTTGCGGCACCCAAAGCGGGATCCTCGGCATCCAAATCCGGATCAACTGCCAAGGCCGGATCCGTTGCTGTATCCAAGTCGGGATCGGCGCCCAAAACCGGATCCACGACCGCGCCGTCGTCTCATGCAGTGGTGTCAACTGGATCCACAGCTATCGCTGCTCCTACGACGGGGTCAGCCCCATCCACGGCTAAGTCCGGACAGTCTCAGTCGGGATCCACCGCTGGCCCTTCGGTGACGACGCCTGCCGTTCTCCGGCCAGCTTCCACCGGCCATCCGCCAGCCCGTGCTGGACCCGGGGAGGGGAAAGCCAAACGTGTTATTCCCCCTGGATGTGGACTTGGCAGCTCGGAGGACGACGAGGATGAGGAGTCGGACTGGTCCGACGGCTCAGGGCCTCCTATCCGATCGTCGTCGAAGCGTACGTCGTCCTCCGGCCCGTATCCCTTCACTCTGGGCGATGAGGACGATGACGACGACGACGACGATGAAAGTCCGGAGGTTTCGGAGGAGGCTCGAGCCGCTGAGGATGCCTTGGAGGAAGACACGCGACGGGCTCTGTCCCAATCCCGATCCGAAGCCCGGCGGAGATCCCTCTCGACACCGCCTCCGCAAGTCGCTGGCACAGCCGGATCCGGAGGCGGCACTGCGGGATCTGCGATCCAAGTCGACAGTGATGGTGGATCGGGTAGCGATGGTGGGAGGGGGTCGCCTCGTGGTGGCGGACTCCTTGGATCTGGCGGAGGGGGGTCGCCTGGTGGCGGATCCCCCGGATCTGGTGGAGGGGGGTCACCGCATGGTGGTGGATCTCCAGGATCTCCTCATGGTGGCGGATCCCCTGGATCTGTCTTGATCCCCGCTCTCCCTAACTCGTCACTGCCAGGGATGCTCCCCGTGGCTCCGTTCGGTCCGGATGCCGCCTTCATTCCTGGTAGACGTGCTCCTGTGGCCTTCGCTATCAGAGACATCGAGCCTTGGTCCGCCAAGAAGTTGAACCGGGTCGCGGTCATCTCAATGAAGATCACGGTCCTGTTCCCTGAGTTGCCTTTTCGAGCGGAATGGATATTCCCTCGGGAAGCGGTTGTCATCCCGACGGCCGGATACGTGGATTTGCTCATCACCCGACCTAACGTGGAAGAATTGCTAAATGCAGCCCCGTGGGATACGCTGGCTACCACACGGGTGGATCCAGTTAGCTTCAGGGGTGATGTGCGCGGGCGTCTCGGGTTGTTCGCTCGCGCGTTCCGGGATTTCGTTTCCAAGCACCGGGTTGCCATATGGGAAGGCACTCACCGATTCCCTATCTCCCGTAATCAACTGCAGGGCTCGACCTGGTTGTCCAACTTCAACAAGCAGCGTGGTAATCGACGTAGCCATGCTGGTCGCGCGTGGAAGAAAGTTCTCGTGATCCTCGTGTTGGCGATCCAGGACGGTTGGTGTGACGTCGATGTTTTGTTGGATCCATCCTTCTTGCATCTTCCCCGACGCGGGGACAAGGTAGCTTGGTTTCCGGGATCCGTATCCCGTCAAGCCAACTTGGAGGATCCCAACCTCCATCGCCCAGAACCCACGAACCTACGGGAAGCCTTGCGAGAGATCGACGAAGCCGAGCCTTGGCGCATCCAGTTTCGTGGGGACCCAAGCCAACACCCAGGACACCAGATCCAGCGTCTGGTGGGCAAGTTCTTCAATGTTCAGCCCAAGACTACCTGATCTTTATCACTCTTTGACGCTACGCCCCCAGTTTCGGTCTTCGTGGATTCGTTTCGTAGTAGTAACTAGCGACTGGAAACTGGGTCGAGCTAGCCTTTTGCATAAGCTATTATAATACACACTCTCTTACTTGAATATGTCTGTAACATTCCCTCGTCGGTTGAGGAATCCAGTCAGAGTCTACCGGCGTACACCTGGATCTGGGCTGGATCCACCCTTTCAGTGTACACCTGGATCTGGGCTGGATCCACCCTTTCAGTGTACACCTGGATCTGGGCTGGATCCACCCTTTCAGTGTACACCTGGATCTGGGCTGGATCCAACCTTTCAGTGTACACCTGGATCTGGGCTGGATTCCGGATCCGGTTGGATCCACGCTTGGATTTCATCAGGATCTAGCGCCAACGACCCAGTTTCAATTGAGTCAGTATAGTTCGGGCTCTTGAAAGCTCGCGCTTGAGATCAAGCAGGACTCCTCGCACGTAAACGTCACTCTTATGCATAAACATTCACTTCTTCCTCGTAATCCACTCTTCTCCTGTAGATTCGGCTTCTCTTTCTTTCCGATGTGACCAACTCACATCAGCGATCCTCCTCCTCCTGGCCCACACCCTTCCTGTGGGCCCTTCTTCATCCTCCCATCGACATGACCCACTCACATCCATGGATCCCCCTCCTACTCTTCTTCATGAGACTGCATCACGCCGAATCTGTTACGATTCGTACGATCCCGCAAGAAATCATAGAGTAATGCTCCACAGTTTAGATCTGCCTCGTCTACCCAACTGGGTTCGTCATATCCACGCCAATACACCAGAAATTCGCGGTAAATTCGTCCGTATCGGGTTCGCTTCCCTGACCTCATGTCGGAGATCTTTACGACTTCGAACTCGTCGGCTTCGAGATCCACGTTAAAACTATCCTTCGGTAGGAGGTCTTCGTCGAAATCCACCCGGTTGGGCTCATCCACCTAAAGACGGATTTGCGACCGGTCTGGATATTCCTTGACCAGCTTCAGCTCGGATACGTGTACCACGGGGAACAAGCGATATTCGGTACCTGCCGTTTCCAACTTCACAGCGTGTTCCCCTATCTTCTCACTTACTCGGAACGGTCCATGCCAGAGATGGGCCAGTTTACGGGTGTATCCTTCCTTCACTCGATCCAAGTACAGCCACACCTGGGGTCCAACTTGGATTTGATGTGGACGAGCGTCTTCGTTGTGTCGATCCGCTCGATCCTGTATCCCACTTCGTAACCGTTTGGATCTGGCTTGCTGGTAGTATTTCTGGAATTGGTATCGCCATCGTCTTGGATCTCGGTTCCTCTTCTTGGTGCTACATACCGGAATGGCCGCTTCTAGGGTGGATTTGGGATCCCACCCATGTACCAAGTAAAATAGGGTATCACCCCGGATCCTGTCTTGGGCGGTGTTCATCGCGAAGGGGAGTCGTTCTGCGTACTCATCCCAATCCCTCTGATCCAAATCCTGGACATACATCTTGAGTGCCCTCGTGATCGTCTGCACCATGCGCTCGGCCGATTCGTTAGCTTGGGGACGATATGCCATGGTTGCCCGCTGTCTCTGCCCCAGGATCCGGTTGAAAGCTCGAAAGAAATCAGACATAAATCCTGGCTCCCGATCATGTCTAATCATCTCACTAGCCCCAAATCTTCGGAAAACGCACTCCTCGTACGATTCGGCAATGGTTTGTGCAGTTCTAGACGCAATAGCTTTGGCTATCACGTATCCGGTAAACAGATCCACCCAGATCAACAATTCTGTGTTTCCTTTGAACGACTTGGGCAACGAGGGGATGTGATCCATGGCTATGATTTGGAAAGGGTAAGTCGCTTGGACATTCCCGGGTGACTCCCCTTCGATTGTGGGCCTGCCCTTGCCTGTCTCACAATCCACGCATTCACCGACATATCGTTGTACGCTCTTGAATAGTCCCCTCCAGTGGAAACATTCCCGGATCCGTTGGTAGGTCCGACCGATTCCCTGATGTCCGCCTTCCAAGCTAGCGTGATAGTGGTGTAGGACATCCTGTTGTAAGGTTTCCGGCATCACCAGTCTCATCAATCCATCCCGATCTTCGTCGACTCTCTTTGTAGGGGGGCAATAGAAGAGCAGGTCATTCAGATCCACTGCGTAATCCGTAGCGATAATACTGTAGGATTTGGCATCCTCCCGACTCAGGTCTCGTACATCCCCCATCAGATACTTCTTTAGTCCCAAAATCCATGCTTCCTCATTCTGTGCTTTGAGGATCCGCTCAATGCGGACTTCCTTCACAAATGTTTCCTCGAGAATCTGGGGGCTGGATCCAATCCTTCCTCTGGACCTAGTGACATCCATTACCTGGACTGTCCTTTTCCCGGATCCAACTACCACCACTTCGTCTAGTCGGTTCAACGTGACGAGATCCTGATGCCCGGTCTCTCTCTCCACTTCAACACCACATTGATTCCGTAAAGCGGCACTGGCCAAGCTATCTGCACTGGCATTCCAATCTCGCTTGACATGCACCAACTCGTGATTCAACCAACCGCGCAGGTGGATCATCACTTTCTGCCGTAACAGTGTTAGGGCCGGGGCCTTGCAGTCAATCTCACCTCGCACCTGTCTGATTACCAAATTTGAATCCCCACAAATCACCAGCCGTTTTGGATCTTGTCCCTTTAGTAGATCCAAACCCAGAAGGAGTCCGTTATACTCCGCTTCATTGACGGTGAGGCCTTCCGCGTAAGTGGATCGGGCCCGTACAACTTCCCATCCGGGCAGTCTCCACAGTATTGCGCTGTATGCTCCTCCTCCGCGTCGTACGCGAGCGGATCCATCGAAACTCAGGACGTACAGATCCTCATCCACCTGTACTGTCGGGATCTGGATCCGGCGTTTGGGCTCTTTCTTAGGAGCGATCCTAGTCAGCGCCTCATCCATCTTAGCTCGAGGTGTGATGCTTGCGGCCAAGACTCCCAGGATCTCGTCTTCCCCTTTCGAACATTTCACAATCTCCAGTGTCCAAGGCGAGAGTAAAGCTGCCCACTGTCCCAAACGTCCTTGTAAACCGGCCGACTTGAACAGCCAGGCTAGTGTAGAGTGTCGAGTCAGGATCCGGATGGATCTTCCCACCAGCAGGTTGTAATTCAGATCCAACACGCGCAGGAGCGCGAGTATTTCCTTCTCCACCGCTCCGTAGTTCAGTTCGTTCGGCTTCAGTGTCCGACTGACGAAGGTGACTGGATGACAGATCCCCTCATGTTCTTGTACCAGAGCTGCTGAGACTGCCCAGTCACTGGCATAAACTATCACCGTAGGTTGACGTTCCGGATCGAAATGACGGAGGATAGGTGTGGTCGCGATCCTGTTCCTCAGCTCCACGAATGCGTGTTGAGCTCGGATCCACCGAGATTCTGCCTTTTCCGAGCTCCCCTCCGTCGTCTCTATCCTGATTGGATCCTCTTTCTTTTGGTCCCGGGGTGAATCCAACTCCTGTTTTAGGTCCTCTTCTGGCGTCGTGCTACTTGGATCCCTTCGTGGATCCGACATCTCCAGGGCCAGAGCTTGTTGGATTTTGATCCGGACAGCTGGAGCGGTCATCGCAGCAAAATCTACCTCTCTCAATTCATATAGTACCGCAGCAAACAGTGCGTAATCCTCGATGAACCGGCTGTAGTAGTTCAAACTGCCCAAGAAGGATTGCATCGCCCGTAACGACCGTGGGAAGGACAAATCGGCTAACGAAGAGAGGTCCTTAGGATTCGCCTCCAATCCCTCCTTGGAAACTCGATGGCCCAAGTAATCCACCTTGCGCATCCCCCAATAGCTCTTCACCACACTGATAGAGAGATTCCACTTAGTACACGCCTCCAGTAGGGATGTCACTCTTTCACACAACTGATCCCACGATTCCGCCGGGATTAGAATGTCGTCGATGTAAGATCTGCGTCCTAACACAGACGGGGTCCCAGGATCCCCCGGCTCTCCTGCTTCGAATGGATCCACTTCTGCATTGCCTTCCCCGGGTTCACCCGTTTCGGGTTCCGGTATTCGGGTGAATCCATAGAGGGCGTTATCGATCAGACGTTGGTAGATCTGGGGTGCGTTCTTCAATCCAAACGGCATCCGGTTCCACTCGAACAGTCCAAACGGTGTGATGAATGCGGATATCGCGCGAGCTCGATCCGTCATAGTAACTACCCCAAACCCGCTGGCCATATCAAGAGAGCAGTACCAGAGTACTTTATCCAAATCTTCCAACAGCTCATTGATTAGAGGCATCGGGTACACCATCAATCGAGTCAGGCTGTTAACCAGCCGGTAGTCAATGCACAGTCGTATATCCACCCCGTTCTTCTTGATGATGATTACCACCGGAGATGCCCACGGGGACGTTGAGAAGCTGATGATCTTGGCTTGCAGTAGGCCCTTAATCAGATCCGAAAGTTTTTCTCGGAACTGAGGTGCCACCTTCCGCACCCTTTGAGCGATCGGTTTCGCGTCGCCGACATCGATGTCACATTTGACTCCGCGGGCAGCGGGCGGTAACGCATTACCTTTACCAATCAGCAGATGTCGGCTTTCCCAGATCTTCTGACGTAGACGATCCACTTCAGCGGGTTCGTTCGCCCCTGGATCCACTTGGATATCATCAATCGTGACCTCCTCTGTAGTCACGGGTACCCCCGGGATCACCGCCATGCCTTCTCCAAGATCTTCGGCGTGTAGATCCCCGCCTTCACGGTAGCAGACTTGTTCATCTTCCGTCTTTGTCGGATCCACCACTGGATTCAAGCACCACGACTCCCTTTCTTCCGTCATTCCTTCTGTCTTCGTGGGGTCGGGTATCCTGGTACCGGGAAAGCTACCTTTTGGATCGACTTGATCCTCTGGTGAGTTTACACACGACGGTTCCGGTTTAGCCAGTGTTGCCACTCTCGACAAGGATCCAGGCCCCCTGTCCAATGCAAAGCTTGGGTCCACTTGTGGGTCAGCAGGATCCGGCGACCCGGCTTCAGTTCTCTGCGATCCCTCATCCATCGACCCTGGGTTATCTAGGGACCGGCTCTGGGTATCACCAGCGGTCTTGGATCCAATCTCTACCACTTGGATCCCAATCCGACGATCCCTCTGTAGGAGCTTTCGCGGAGCTGGGTATGAAGGCCGATCCACCAAGGGTCCAGTTGGCTTCGCCGGGAGCTCCACCTCTCCGAGGGATTTGATCTCGGTAGTCGCTTCATACGCCAGATTCTACCATTCTCTATAACGACGGGATCCCACTGACACATATCCAGGTCGCCTAGGGATACCATCCTTCGCCAACCATCGCCCAATCTCCTCATAATGGTCCAGTAATAGTCTCTTATCGCTGACATTCGTGTCCTCGAGGTACTGTGATCGACCTGGTCCTTGGATTACTGTAGGCACCCACTTCTCACCCCGCGTGACACACAGTTTTTCATATTCCACCCACTTCAACCGATCTGGCAGTTACCAGGTCTCTCCGGGTTCGATCCAGGTCGTCTTGTCCGCCCTTATGATCCTCATCTTCGCCCCGTACAACGGTCGCCGTCCACTGAGCTGGATCCGCATCTCGTCAGGGAAACAAAGTGTCCCATCCGCCAGATCCAACCTCACTCCGGCTGGTACCATGAAGTCCATCCCGAGGATGGCGTCTTGACCAGCGAGGTCTCCAACCCAAATGTCAAACCAATACACCAAACAACCTGCCAGCGTGATCTTGATCCGCGTTCTCCCATTCGTGCGGTACACGCCTTCACCAATCCCAACACAATCTTGGATCCGACTCCCATCCACTTGGCACCCAACCTTACGAGCAAAGGCGGTATCCAGTATAGACACCTCGGCACCACTATCTAGGAGTAGGATTGCTTTTTCATTGTTGATCTTGCCCCCTACCTTTGTCTGAACCACTTTCCTGGGGCATGGTACTTCCAGTATCCACGGGACTCCCCGGTTAGCAGATCCATGGATCCCACATCCTCAGATCCACGGGATTCAGTGACCTGACAAACCTTAGGTGGATCTGTAATGACCTCACCCTTGGTAAGCTCAAACCACTGGCCATGTTGTCGTTTCTCCCAATAACCGCGAGCTCCTCCCCTTTGTAGATCCAGGGTTGAAGAGACTTCGGAACTGGAAATTCATCCACTTGGCACAAACTAGAAATCTTGGCAACTGACACTTCATGTAGATCACGCGTATTATCGACTGGATCTAGAGTCCTGCTACCTGGATCTAGCGATGTCTTGTTCACAAATGCATAAATGCAATACCTAGAACGCTCGGCTCGTACCGGATTCAAACCCGGCGAGCGTCCTAGTTTAACATCTTCTCGGCCACTTCTGGCAACATCCCTCTGTGCTTGGCTGGATCAAACCACTGGCGGATCTGGTTGTAGAAAATTCCTCCATCGGAGACTTGCCGACGTCGTGAATCTCGCCACAACCGCGACACACGTAGAAGCAATGATCCCCGGGATGACCCTTCTTGCCACACTTCTCACAGACCAGATGTTTCCAGCATCCAGATTCAGTGTGCTTCCGGGATCCGCACTGCGAACACCTGACTTGTGCTGTCCCGTCCATGAGATCTCGGGATCTGTACATCCCACGGTCCCCGGGTACGGTATCCCCAGTGCGAGAGTTGTCTCCAGTCTTCCCCGTACGATCGTTGGGTGCAGTGAGACAGACTCGGCGGTAATCCTCTGGGTTGGAGTCCGAACCGTCGGATCCCGATTCAGCTCCTAAGTTGGGCGCCGTGACTTGGTGGACACGTCGAGCTGGAGCCGTGGGCGTCGGAGCCTTTTGGCGATACTTGCCGGATCCGACCGCCGCCTTCTTCTGGCGGTGTTTCGCGCGATCCACAGCCTGCAGCACTTCCTCAAGCTCGTCTGCGTCGGGAAGTCGTAACAGGGTCAGCCTGTCGGCCAGATCCACGTCTCCCAACATCTCGATGAAATGATCCACGTGTTCCCGCAGTACCTTGGATCCCCCATCCTTGATCTTCAACTTGGCCCGTAGACCGGCCACATTTAGCCGATGAAAATATTCCAGCGGGGATTCGTCCGATCTGCGGCGAGCGTGGTAGTATTGTCGTGCCACCGACACCCCCAATCCACAGTACTGGGTTTGGAAACTGCGCAGCAAATCCGGCCACTTGTTCCTGGTGGATCTGCCTAGCTGCCGATACCAGTTCCTGGCTGGCCCCGCTAGCAAATCTGCAAAGGTCAGACACTCTCATGAGGGCCGACTTGACTTTGCTGATCCATGTTCGCGCTCGGTCTTCGTCTTCATCCTTGCTCGTAAACTCTTTCAGATCCTATATGGCTGAGATCCGTACCCTCTGGATCATGGACGATCCATCCGTCCCGGCTGCAGCTGTTGCTACCGCCGATGGCGAGGGGGATGGGATCGGTTGCGCAGACGTGGTGACCTTCGTGGCGTGGCAGCATGAAGCTATCCAGCAAAGCTGGGTTATAACGGCAGGAAAACCCAGCACTGCCTCCCATTGTGCATTTATACCATTTTCTTTGATAAGAGAAGCGATTGGTGACTCGGTTCGTTTGTTTCGATTCAATCTGGGTCGAACTCATCATGGGAGTTGTCTTCCTCCACTGACTCCATCTCCACGGCTCGTGCCCCATGTTCGTGGAACACTTGCGCTTGCGGCTTGGGCGCTATCATGCCTTGTTCGGCCAGGAAACGACTCATCGCAGCTTCGAGGTGTCGTTGCAGGGTGCCCGAGGAAGTGTCGCAAGAGCCTGTGGCCGTCTGGTCCACTGGCGAGACATGATCCATGAGGTGATTACCTAGAACCCGATCTGACGATAATCCCACTGGCTTCTTGCTGGATCTGGCTCGATCCTGGTTGGATTGTATCAGATCATGGGTAGGGCGTCCTGGATCCCGAGACTTCACACTCGAGGGCGCTTTCTGTACCCGGATCCTCGCCCGCGCTTCCAGCATGGATGCCCCGGAGGGTCCTAAAGTCATGCGTCGGGGCTCGGACGACGTGGTGGACCCATCTTCCGCCGCGGATTCGTAGTTCGAGGACGCAGCTTGGCTGATCCTCGGTGACAACACTGCATCCATAGTGTGCGACTATTCTCCGGTGATGGACTTAACTCTGACGAAGAGGTCCCGCGTCGCGGATACTATGAGATCCAAGTCTAGCTTGAAGATGTCCTCTGCGTCGAACACACCAGCTACGATGCCTGACTCCGTAAGCAAACGTAATAGATCCTTGACTGCCACCAACATGTTCGCCGTTTTCGTTGGTGCTCTCACCGGTTCCCTTGGATCGTCGATCTGTCGTGGATTCAGGATCCGCATGACAGGATATTGATGCAGGAAATCGCGTAGAGCTTCGTGGCGATAACCTCGAGACCTTGTCGGACCAGCTCGACCTGGATCCAGCTTGGTCTTCTTCAGACTCTGGAGCTTGGATTTGCTTCCACGTAGACTTACTCGTTTTCGTCTTCTTTCTCGTTTCTTCGACTAGCGGGCTAGGGTTTAGGTACGGTGTTGGCTTAACCGGTGAATCTGCAAATGCATACCGTTTCGCCTTCACTTTCCCTTGTTTTGCTAGCGGATCTTGACTTGCGTCAAGATCCGCAGGGGTCCCCGAGGGGACCTGGGGAGGATAGAGAGGTTTCTCTTCTAGATCCGGACCCGGATCCACCTCTCTTCCGTCGACAGAGTTCCTCCCAAAACTCCATCGATCCGCGGATCTTGTTTCATTCAGCAGCGTCTTCGTCGATCCGACCTCCGACGACGCCTCTTCCCCTGGCTCAATCTTCACTTGAGCATCTTCTTGGGACTCACGGTGAAATCCCGAGTCACCAAAAGATCCAGGCACGCGCACCATTGTGGTGTAGCGGTATCAGCAAAATCTGCGAGATTGCCGGATCCAACTTACCAACTGCGCCCAGACACCGACTAACGCAGGGGTCCCCCGATGATCCGTGTTCTGCTGAACTTTCCTCACCTTGTGTACCCGTCGGTAGGGCGGGATCTGCTCTCTCGGTAACTTCCGAAGCGTTCAGGTGGTGAAGCTTGAGTGTCTTGGCGAGACGTGGGGATGGGGTGGAGCAGCAGTGGAAAATCTTCACTCTGCGTCCGTGGATGGTTCCGAATCCTAAGCGAATATTCAACCTTATGGATCCGGGGCCTAGATCGTGGATCTGGCCGTAGGGTTGCCTTGCGGGTGTGTTCCCTTGCCTTGGTGTTTTCCTTTGCGTCGTACTTGCCGCCTCCTGTGACGGGATCTTGAGAGTTGAGATCTTCTAGGGTGTAACCGACCAAGTAGTAATTCGGTTAACCTGTTGGATCTGCACGTGTATAGGAAGAGCTCACTAGGTTGTAGGATCTGGCCAATGTATTATCCAGTTATCACTACTATAGAATTTACAATGTATTATCCAGTTATCACTACTATAGAATTTACTACTTGGTCGGTTACACCCTAGAGGCTCTCAACTCTCAAGATCCCGTCACAGGAGGCGGCAAGTACGACGCAAAGGAAAACACCAAGGTAAGGGAACACACCCGCAAGGCAACCCTACGGCCAGATCCACGATCTAGGCCCCGGATCCATAAGGTTGAATATTCGCTTAGGATTCGGAACCATCCACGGACGCAGAGTGAAGATTTTCCACTGCTGCTCCACCCCATCCCCACGTCTCGCCAAGACACTCAAGCTTCACCACCTGAACGCTTCGGAAGTTACCGAGAGAGCAGATCCCGCCCTACCGACGGGTACACAAGGTGAGGAAAGTTCAGCAGAACACGGATCATCGGGGGACCCCTGCGTTAGTCGGTGTCTGGGCGCAGTTGGTAAGTTGGATCCGGCAATCTCGCAGATTTTGCTGATACCGCTACACCACAATGGTGCGCGTGCCTGGATCTTTTGGTGACTCGGGATTTCACCGTGAGTCCCAAGAAGATGCTCAAGTGAAGATTGAGCCAGGGGAAGAGGCGTCGTCGGAGGTCGGATCGACGAAGACGCTGCTGAATGAAACAAGATCCGCGGATCGATGGAGTTTTGGGAGGAACTCTGTCGACGGAAGAGAGGTGGATCCGGGTCCGGATCTAGAAGAGAAACCTCTCTATCCTCCCCAGGTCCCCTCGGGGACCCCTGCGGATCTTGACGCAAGTCAAGATCCGCTAGCAAAACAAGGGAAAGTGAAGGCGAAACGGTATGCATTTGCAGATTCACCGGTTAAGCCAACACCGTACCTAAACCCTAGCCCGCTAGTCGAAGAAACGAGAAAGAAGACGAAAACGAGTAAGTCTACGTGGAAGCAAATCCAAGCTCCAGAGTCTGAAGAAGACCAAGCTGGATCCAGGTCGAGCTGGTCCGACAAGGTCTCGAGGTTATCGCCACGAAGCTCTACGCGATTTCCTGCATCAATATCCTGTCATGCGGATCCTGAATCCACGACAGATCGACGATCCAAGGGAACCGGTGAGAGCACCAACGAAAACGGCGAACATGTTGGTGGCAGTCAAGGATCTATTACGTTTGCTTACGGAGTCAGGCATCGTAGCTGGTGTGTTCGACGCAGAGGACATCTTCAAGCTAGACTTGGATCTCATAGTATCCGCGACGCGGGACCTCTTCGTCAGAGTTAAGTCCATCACCGGAGAATAGTCGCACACTATGGATGCAGTGTTGTCACCGAGGATCAGCCAAGCTGCGTCCTCGAACTACGAATCCGCGGCGGAAGATGGGTCCACCACGTCGTCCGAGCCCCGACGCATGACTTTAGGACCCTCCGGGGCATCCATGCTGGAAGCGCGGGCGAGGATCCGGGTACAGAAAGCGCCCTCGAGTGTGAAGTCTCGGGATCCAGGACGCCCTACCCATGATCTGATACAATCCAACCAGGATCGAGCCAGATCCAGCAAGAAGCCAGTGGGATTATCGTCAGATCGGGTTCTAGGTAATCACCTCATGGATCATGTCTCGCCAGTGGACCAGACGGCCACAGGCTCTTGCGACACTTCCTCGGGCACCCTGCAACGACACCTCGAAGCTGCGATGAGTCGTTTCCTGGCCGAACAAGGCATGATAGCGCCCAAGCCGCAAGCGCAAGTGTTCCACGAACATGGGGCACGAGCCGTGGAGATGGAGTCAGTGGAGGAAGACAACTCCCATGATGAGTTCGACCCAGATTGAATCGAAACAAACGAACCGAGTCACCAATCGCTTCTCTTATCAAAGAAAATGGTATAAATGCACAATGGGAGGCAGTACTGGGTTTTCCTGCCGTTATAACCCAGCTTTGCTGGATAGCTTCATGCTGCCACGCCACGAAGGTCACCACGTCTGCGCAACCGATCCCATCCCCCTCGCCATCGGCGGTAGCAACAGCTGCAGCCGGGACGGATGGATCGTCCATGATCCAGAGGGTACGGATCTCAGCCATATAGGATCTGAAAGAGTTTACGAGCAAGGATGAAGACGAAGACCGAGCGCGAACATGGATCAGCAAAGTCAAGTCGGCCCTCATGAGAGTGTCTGACCTTTGCAGATTTGCTAGCGGGGCCAGCCAGGAACTGGTATCGGCAGCTAGGCAGATCCACCAGGAACAAGTGGCCGGATTTGCTGCGCAGTTTCCAAACCCAGTACTGTGGATTGGGGGTGTCGGTGGCACGACAATACTACCACGCTCGCCGCAGATCGGACGAATCCCCGCTGGAATATTTTCATCGGCTAAATGTGGCCGGTCTACGGGCCAAGTTGAAGATCAAGGATGGGGGATCCAAGGTACTGCGGGAACACGTGGATCATTTCATCGAGATGTTGGGAGACGTGGATCTGGCCGACAGGCTGACCCTGTTACGACTTCCCGACGCAGACGAGCTTGAGGAAGTGCTGCAGGCTGTGGATCGCGCGAAACACCGCCAGAAGAAGGCGGCGGTCGGATCCGGCAAGTATCGCCAAAAGGCTCCGACGCCCACGGCTCCAGCTCGACGTGTCCACCAAGTCACGGCGCCCAACTTAGGAGCTGAATCGGGATCCGACGGTTCGGACTCCAACCCAGAGGATTACCGCCGAGTCTGTCTCACTGCACCCAACGATCGTACGGGGAAGACTGGAGACAACTCTCGCACTGGGGATACCGTACCCGGGGACCGTGGGATGTACAGATCCCGAGATCTCATGGACGGGACAGCACAAGTCAGGTGTTCGCAGTGCGGATCCCGGAAGCACACTGAATCTGGATGCTGGAAACATCTGGTCTGTGAGAAGTGTGGCAAGAAGGGTCATCCCGGGGATCATTGCTTCTACGTGTGTCGCGGTTGTGGCGAGATTCACGACGTCGGCAAGTCTCCGATGGAGGAATTTTCTACAACCAGATCCGCCAGTGGTTTGATCCAGCCAAGCACAGAGGGATGTTGCCAGAAGTGGCCGAGAAGATGTTAAACTAGGACGCTCGCCGGGTTTGAATCCGGTACGAGCCGAGCGTTCTAGGTATTGCATTTATGCATTTGTGAACAAGACATCGCTAGATCCAGGTAGCAGGACTCTAGATCCAGTCGATAATACGCGTGATCTACATGAAGTGTCAGTTGCCAAGATTTCTAGTTTGTGCCAAGTGGATGAATTTCCAGTTCCGAAGTCTCTTCAACCCTGGATCTACAAAAGGGAGGAGCTCGCGGTTATTGGGAGAAACGACAACATGGCCAGTGGTTTGAGCTTACCAAGGGTGAGGTCATTACAGATCCACCTAAGGTTTGTCAGGTCACTGAATCCCGTGGATCTGAGGATGTGGGATCCATGGATCTGCTAACCGGGGAGTCCCGTGGATACTGGAAGTACCATGCCCCAGGAAAGTGGTTCAGACAAGCCAAGGTAGGGGGCAAGATCAACAATGAAAAAGCAATCCTACTCCTAGATAGTGGTGCCGAGGTGTCTATACTGGATACCGCCTTTGCTCGTAAGGTTGGGTGCCAAGTGGATGGGAGTCGGATCCAAGATTGTGTTGGGATTGGTGAAGGCGTGTACCGCACGAATGGGAGAACGCGGATCAAGATCACGCTGGCAGGTTGTTTGGTGTATTGGTTTGACATTTGGGTTGGAGACCTCGCTGGTCAAGACGCCATCCTCGGGATGGACTTCATGGTACCAGCCGGAGTGAGGTTGGATCTGGCGGATGGGACACTTTGTTTCCCTGACGAGATGCGGATCCAGCTCAGTGGACGGCGACCGTTGTACGGGGCGAAGATGAGGATCATAAGGGCGGACAAGACGACCTGGATCGAACCCGGAGAGACCTGGTAACTGCCAGATCGGTTGAAGTGGGTGGAATATGAAAAACTGTGTGTCACGCGGGGTGAGAAGTGGGTGCCTACAGTAATCCAAGGACCAGGTCGATCACAGTACCTCGAGGACACGAATGTCAGCGATAAGAGACTATTACTGGACCATTATGAGGAGATTGGGCGATGGTTGGCGAAGGATGGTATCCCTAGGCGACCTGGATATGTGTCAGTGGGATCCCGTCGTTATAGAGAATGGTAGAATCTGGCGTATGAAGCGACTACCGAGATCAAATCCCTCGGAGAGGTGGAGCTCCCGGCGAAGCCAACTGGACCCTTGGTGGATCGGCCTTCATACCCAGCTCCGCGAAAGCTCCTACAGAGGGATCGTCGGATTGGGATCCAAGTGGTAGAGATTGGATCCAAGACCGCTGGTGATACCCAGAGCCGGTCCCTAGATAACCCAGGGTCGATGGATGAGGGATCGCAGAGAACTGAAGCCGGGTCGCCGGATCCTGCTGACCCACAAGTGGACCCAAGCTTTGCATTGGACAGGGGGCCTGGATCCTTGTCGAGAGTGGCAACACTGGCTAAACCGGAACCGTCGTGTGTAAACTCACCAGAGGATCAAGTCGATCCAAAAGGTAGCTTTCCCGGTACCAGGATACCCGACCCCACGAAGACAGAAGGAATGACGGAAGAAAGGGAGTCGTGGTGCTTGAATCCAGTGGTGGATCCGACAAAGACGGAAGATGAACAAGTCTGCTACCGTGAAGGCGGGGATCTACACGCCGAAGATCTTGGAGAAGGCATGGCGGTGATCCCGGGGGTACCCGTGACTACAGAGGAGGTCACGATTGATGATATCCAAGTGGATCCAGGGGCGAACGAACCCGCTGAAGTGGATCGTCTACGTCAGAAGATCTGGGAAAGCCGACATCTGCTGATTGGTAAAGGTAATGCGTTACCGCCCGCTGCCCGCGGAGTCAAATGTGACATCGATGTCGGCGACGCGAAACCGATCGCTCAAAGGGTGCGGAAGGTGGCACCTCAGTTCCGAGAAAAACTTTCGGATCTGATTAAGGGCCTACTGCAAGCCAAGATCATCAGCTTCTCAACGTCCCCGTGGGCATCTCCGGTGGTAATCATCATCAAGAAGAACGGAGTGGATATACGTCTGTGTATTGATTACCGGATGGTTAACGGTCTGACCCGAGTGATGGTGTATCCAATGCCTCTTATCAATGAGCTTTTGGAATATTTGGATAGAGTACTCTGGTACAGTTCTCTAGATATGGCAAGTGGTTTCTGGGTGGTGACTATGACGGATCGAGCTCGCGCGATATCCGCATTCATCACACCGTTTTGACTGTTCGAATGGAGCCGGATGCCGTTTGGATTGAAGGATGCACCCCAGATCTATCAACGCCTGATCGATAATGCCCTCTACGGATTTACCCGAATACCGGAACCCGTAGGGGATGGATCCGGGGAAATTTATGCGGAGGTGGATCCCTTCGAAGCAGGAGAGTCAAGTGATCTGGGAACTCCATCCGTGTTAGGACACATATCTTATATCGACGACATTCTAATCCCGGCGGAAGCGTGGGATCAGTTGTACGAGAGAGCGACATCCCTACAGGAGGCGTGTACTAATTGGAATCTCTCTATCAGCGTGGTGAAGCGCTATTGGCAAGGTGGACTACTTAGGTCATCGAGTCTCCAAGGTAGGATTGAAGGCGAATCCTAAGGATTTGTCTTCGTTGACGGACTTGTCCTTCCCACAGTCGTTACGGGCGATGCAATCATTCTTGGGTAGTTTAAACTACTGCAGTCGGTTCTTCGAAGATTACGCACTTTTTGCCGCAGTACTATATGAATTGAGGGAGGTGGATTTAGCTGCGATGGCCACTGCGGCTGTCCGGATCAAGATCCAACAAGCTCTGGCCCTAGCGATCCCAGATTCACGAGGGGATCCACGTAGTACGATACCGGAAGACGACCTTAAAGAGGAACTGGATCCATCCCGGGACCAACGGGGAGAGGATCCAATCTGGACAGGGTTGACGGAGGAGAGCTCGGAAAAGGTGAAGCCTCGGTAGATCCGAGCTCAGCACGTGTTCGTGGAGCTAAATAATAGGATCGCGACGACGCCCATCCTCCGCCATTTCGATCCAGACCTTCAACCTACGGTGATAGTCTATGCTAGTGATTGGGCGGTCTCAGCAGCTTTGGTACAAGAACGTGAGGAGATCTGCCATCCGGTCAGCTTCGTCAGCCGAACGCTAAAGCCGAATGAGTTGAATTACGGAGCGGTGGAGAAGGAGGTACTCGCACTGCTGCGGGTATTGGATCTCAATTATAACCTGCTGGTGGGAAGATCGATCCAGATCCTGACTCGACACTCCACGCTCGTCTGGTTGTTCAAGTCGGCCGGTCTACAAGGACGGTTGGGACAATGGGCAGCTTTACTCTCACCTTGGACACTGGAGATCGTAAAATGTTCGAAAGGGGAAGACGAGATCCTGGGAGTTTTGGCCGCGAGCATCACGCCCAGAGCCAAGATGGACGAAGCACTGACTAGGATCGCTCCTAAGAAAGAGCCCAAACGCCGGATCCAGATCCCGACAGTACAGGTGGATGAGGATCTGTACGTCCTCAGTTTCGATGGATCCGCTCGCGTACGACGCGGAGGAGGAGCATACAGCGCAATACTGTGGAGACTGCCCGGATGGGAAGTTGTACGGGCCCGATCCACTTACGCGGAAGGCCTCACCGTCAATGAAGCGGAGTATAACGGGCTCGTTCTGGGTTTGGATTTACTAAAGGGACAAGATCCAAAACGGCTGGTGATTTGTGGGGATTCAAATTTGGTAATCAGACAGGTGCGAGGTGAGATTGACTGCAAGGCCCCGGCCCTAACACTGTTACGGCAGAAAGTGATGATCCACCTGCGCGGTTGGTTGAATCACGAGTTGGTGCATGTCAAGCGAGATTGGAATGCCAGTGCAGATAGCTTGGCCAGTGCCGCTTTACGGAATCAATGTGGTGTTGAAGTGGAGAGAGAGACCGGGCATCAGGATCTCGTTACGTTGAACCGACTAGACGAAGTGGTGGTAGTTGGATCCGTGAAAAGGACAGTCCAGGTGATGGCCGTCACTAGATCCAGAGGAAGGATTGGATCCAGCCCCCAGATTCTCGAGGAAACATTTGTGAAGGGAGTCCGCATTGAGCGGATCCTCAAAGCCCAGAACAAAGAAGTGTGGATTTAGGGGCTAAAGAAGTATCTGATGGGGGGTGTACGAGACCTGGGTCGGGAGGATGCCAAATCCTACAGTATTATCACTACGGATTACGCAGTGGATCTGAATGACCTGCTCTTCTATTGCCCCCCCTACAAAGAGAGTCAACGAAGATCGGGATGGATTGATGAGACTGGTGATGCCGGAAACCTTACAACAGGATGTCCTACACCACTATCACGCTAGCTTGGAAGGCGGACATCAGGGAATCGGTCGGACCTACCAATGGATCCGAGAATGTTTCGACTGGAGGGGACTATTCGAGAGTGTGCAACGATATGTCGGTGAATGCGTGGATTGTGAAACAGGCAAGGGCAGGCCCACAATCGAAGGGGAGTCTTCAAAGAATGTCCAAGCGACTTACCCAGTTCCAAATCATAGCCATGGCCTCCATCCCATCGCTACCCAAGTCACTCAAAGGAAACACAGAGTTGTTGATCTGGGTGGATCTGTTTACCGGATACGTGATAGCCAAAGCTAGCGCGTCCAGAACTGCACGTACCATCCACGAATCGTACGAGGAGTGTGTTTTTCGGAGATTTGAGGCTAGAGGGATAATTCGTCATGATCGGGAGCCAGGCTTTATGTCTGATTTCTTTCGAGCCTTCAACCGGATCCTAGGGCAGAGACAGTGGGCGACTATGGCATATCGTCCCCAAGCAAATGGATCGGCCGAACGCATGGTACAGACGATCACGAGGGCACTCAAGATGTATGTTCAGGATTTGGATCAGAGGGATTGGGATGAGTACGCAGAACAGCTCACCTTCGCGATGAACACCGCCCAAGACAGGATCCGGGGTGACACCCCATTTTACTTGGTGCACGGGTGGGATCCTAGATCCACCCTAGAAGCAGCCATTATGGTATGTAGCACCAAGAAGAGGAACCGAGATCCAAGACGATGGCGATACCAATTCCAGAAATACTACCAGCAAGCCAGATCCAAACGGTTACGAAGTGGGATACAGGATCGAGCGGATCGACACAACGAAGACGCTCGTCCACATCAAATCCAAGTTGGACCCCAGGTGTGGCTGTACTTGGATCGAGTGAAGGAAGGATACGCCCGTAAACTGGCCCATCTCTGGCATGGACCGTTCCGAGTAAGTGAGAAGATAGGGGAACACGCTGTGAAGTTGGAAACGGCAGGTACCGAATATCGCTTGTTCCCCGTGGTACACGTATCCGAGCTGAAGCTGGTCAAGGAATATCCAGACCGGTCGCAAATCCGTCTTTAGGTGGATGAGCCCAACCGGGTGGATTTCGACGAAGACCTCCTACCGAAGGATAGTTTTAACGTGGATCTCGAAGCCGACGAGTTCGAAGTCGTAAAGATCTCCGACATGAGGTCAGGGAAGCGAACCCGATACGGACGAATTTACCGCGAATTTCTGGTGTATTGGCGTGGATATGACGAACCCAGTTGGGTAGACGAGGCAGATCTAAACTGTGGAGCATTACGCTATGATTTCTTGCGGGATCGAACGAATCGGAACAGATTCGGCATGATGCAGTCTTACGAAGAGGGGTAAAGGGGGATCCGTGGGTGTGAGTTGGTCATATCGATGGGAGGATGACGAAGGACCCACAGGAAGGGTGTGGGCCAGGAGGAGAAGGATCCCTGATGTGAGCTGGTCATATTAGAGAAAAAGAGAAGAATAATCCACAAGAAGGGTGTGGAGTAGGAGGAAAAGGTATTTCTTTTATGCATGAAGAGTGTTGTTTTTACGTGCAAAGAGTCCCGAACCAAACGCGAGTTTTTCGGGGGCTCGGACCATACTGGTCTAACTGAGACTCGGCCGTAAGAAGTGGATCCGGCCCAAATCCAAGCGCGGATCCAACCCGGATCCAGAAATTGGTACGGATCCAGGCGTACGCTGAAAGGGTGGATCTAGCCCAGATCCAGGCGTACGCTGAAAGGGTGGATCTAGCCCAGACCCAGGCGTACACTGAAAGGCTCTGACATAGCTCCTCGGTCAACAAGAGAATGTTAAGAGAAGACATATTGGCAAAGTAACGAAGAGTGGATTAGGATAGCTTATGCAAAAAAGGCTAACTCGACCCAACTTCCAGCCGCTAATTACTACTACGAAGCGGACCCACGAAGACTGGAACTGGGGGCGCAGCGTGAAGGAGCAATAGAGATCAGGTGGTCTGAGGCTGAACATTGAAGAACTTGCCGGCTAGACGCTGGATCTGGTGTCCTTGATGTTGACTCGGTCCCCCCGAAATTGGATACGCCAAGGCTCGGCTTCGTCAATCTCTCGCAGAGCCTCCAATAGGTTCGTAGGCTCTGGGCGGTGGAGGCTGGGATCTTCCAAGTTGGCTTGAAGAGATACGGATCCTGGAGCCCACGTCACCTTATCCCCACGTCGGGGAAGGTGCAAGAAGGACGGATCCAGCATGATATCCACGTCACACCAACCGTCTTGAATCACCAACACGAGGACCACGAGAACTTTCTTCCAAGCTCGACCGGCGTGACTGCGTCTGTTGCCGCGCTGCTTGTTGAAGCTCGACAGCCATGTCGAACTCCGCAGTTGGGTGCGAGAGACAGGGAACCGATGGGAGCCTACCCATGGCAATTCGGTGCTTGGAAACGATATCCCGGAAGGCACGAGAGAACAACCCGAGACGTCCACCAACGTCACTTCGTAAGCTAACAGGAACCACCAGCGTGGTCGTCAACGTATCCCATGGAGCAACATTATGTAATGCTTTCACGTGAGATCGGGTGACGAGCGAATCCACATACCCGGACGTCAGCATGTCATCCTGTTCGCGAGGGAATATCCACTCCGTACAGAACGGCAGCCCAGGGAACAGGACAGTGATCTTCATCGTGACGTTGGCGACCCGATTCAGCTTCTTGGCGGACCAAGACTCAATATCGCTTGTAGCGAAAGCCACAGGAACGCGCCGACCAGGAATGAAGGCTGCATCCGGACCAAACGGAGCCACGGGGAGCATACCTGGCAAGGAAGAGTTGGGAGGAGCAGGGATCAAGACAGATTCAGGGGAACCGCCACCATGAGGTGACCCCCTCCACTATCGCTACCCGATCCATCGTCACTGTCAACCTGGATCGCGGATCCCGCAGTGCCGGCCTCGGATCCGGGCGCGCCAGCGACTTGCGGGGGTGGTGCCGAGAAAGATCTACGCCGGGCTTCGGATCTGGATTGGGACAAGGCCCGCCGCGTGTCTTCATCCAAGGCATCATCAGCGACTCAGGCTTCCTCTGAATCCTCCGGACTTTCGTCGTCATCGTCGTCATCATCGTCATCGTCGTCAGGGCTGAAGGAATAATGACCGGTAGAACGTGTACGCTTCCAGGACGATCGGATGGGAGGCCCCGAGCCGTCAGACCAATCCGATCCCTCTTCCTCATCGTCCTTCGATCTACCGAGTCCACAACCGGTGGGGATGACACGTTTGGCTTTCCCCTTACCGAATCCAGCTCTAACCGTTGGGGAACCGGTAGAAGCTGGTCGGGGAACGGTAGACACCGTCACGGAAGGGCCGGCAGTGGATCCCGACTGAGACGAACTGGACCTGGCCGTGGATGTGGCTAGCCCCGTCGTAGAAGGAGCAATTGCCGTAGATCCAGTCCAAGCCACTGCTTCGGACGATGGCGGGACAGTGGATCCAGCCTTGGGGCTGGAACCAGTGCTTGACACCGCAGCGGCGATCCAGTCTAAGCCGCTGAACTAGTATTCGAAGCCACCGCAGCGGATACAGGCTTGGATCCAGATCCCGACGAGGGCGCAGCTATGGATCCGGTCTTGGCAGTCGATCCAGACTTGGATGCCGTGGATTCCGTCTTGGATGTCGTAGCGGATCCGGGCTTGGATCCAGATCCCGATTGTGACGCAGCAGCCGTGGACCCAGTCTTGGAACCAGCTCCCGCCTTCGACGTAGCAACGGATCCAGGCTTGGATGCCGATCCCGACTTGGATGTAGCGACGGATCCAGATTTGGATCCGGCACTGGACTTCGAAGGCGAAGCGGAGGGCTTGGACGTGGCTGTGGATCCCGTTTTGGAGACTGCTTTAGAGGCAGAACCAGTTTTGGGCTTGGCCTTGGGAGAAGCTCGGGTCTTCTTGTGAGGCCGGGGAGATCCAGTACCAGGAGCAGGGGATACACTACACGGCCGTTTTGCAGCCGACGGACCCGCCCCACTTGGAGACTGCGGAGCAGCTGAGACGCTAGCGGCAGGGGGCGATCCAGCTAGGGGAGAAAGTGGATCCGACGATTCAGGGGGAGAAGAAAGAGGATCTGAGATAGCAGCGGCCACCAAAATCAGTCGTCGACGCGCCAAGTCCCGCTCGGACAACCTGCGATCGAGCTCCAGAACCAGCTGCTGGTACTGAGTACGAGCGCAGTCGCAAGCGGATCCCGTAGCTGCGTCGAAGTTGTCTCGACATCTTGCAATTTGTCAGCTGGATCAACGTAACGAGTGAATTTGGGATTATAAGAGGGGGACAAGAGAGGATCCGCTTAGTCATGCGACGGATCTTGGATTCCAGCTCCGTTTGCGTTCGCTTGGCATCTGCCCACTCGGTGGCCGCCTTGTCTCGTTGAAGCTCGGTATCCGTTAGCTTGTCCTGGATCTCGTCGCGGGCTTGGGTCATGCGTACGAATTCCTCAAGCGCGTAGTCTCGCCCAGCCGATAATTTTTCGAGCGACTCTTTGATATCTTTCAACTCCCCGAGCCAGAGCCACGTTTGGCGACGAGGGAGATGGATTCGGCGCGGGGGACCCTCCGCGCGCTGACCCTCATGCGGATCCGCCATGGGCGGATCCCACATAGTCGTTGGTAACCACCTCTTCCTGAGTCAGGCGCAACCCGTCGCGGAGCCGATCCAAGCTCTCATCAGCAGCCACACTAGCCGTTTGGGCATCTTCAAGATCGCGCTCGAGACCGTGGAGCAGGTGGATCTCGGATCCGGCGAGCGCCATCTCCCGAAGGAGATGGTCGTTATCATCTCGCAAGCCATCCCGTTGACGAGAGGCGCGATCCAGTCGTCCGGTCAAGTCGCGGATCCCCACCGCTTGGTCGGCCAGCAGGAGTCGCAGGTCCTGTGATCGAGAAGCTGCGCGGTGTTCCCATCCTTGATTTTTTATGGCCTGATCGTGAACCTGAGCTTGCAAAGTCTGGCGTCGGGTGGCGTAAGAAGACTTGGATAACGACTTGTATGCCTGCTGAGCCGCCGCCTCTGCGCGTTGAGCTCGGTCCTGAGCATCTTGAGCCGTCTGAAGCTCTGCCGTCAAGGTTCGTACTTGATCGGAAAGAGCTTGGGCTAAAGCCCGCAAATCCGTAGGCGACATAGAGGGACTGACTGGAGGAGTAATGGATGGGGCCTTGCCCGGCGATTTGCTCGTATGCTTTGCGGGAGACATGTTGCACGAAGAGAAGGAACCTGTGGGAGAAGCAGGGACGTCGGGAGTGTACGCCGTGAGCGCTGTTGGGCAGCGCTGGCCACGTACAGGAGGCGATTGTGGTGAAGTGCTTTCTCAGAAATAAAAGAAAAGATCTAACAAGGGTCACTATCCCGAATTAGTGACATCACCAATTGGTTAGGGAGGATTTGGATCGCCCGGCATGGATCCACGCTGCTTGAAGTGGATTGGACAAGATAAAGAGGCATCCTGTATGGGCCGACGATGGATCTGGTATAGATAACGTATGGGAAGGCAGGATTTACCAAGGGGAGGCTCGGATCCACCCTCACCTGAGCTCACTTAGGATAAGCGATATACCATGTGCAGGTGGATCAAGTGGGGATCCTATGAAGGAAGGATGGTAGGTGTCATCTGAGGGTGGATCTGGTATCAGCGACTAACGAGAAGGCAAGATCCACCACGAGATGTCTCAGATCCCACATTTTCGAGTGCGGACCCAAGGCGGTGAGAGTCCCACACGGAGTGACTTGGATCCAAGATATGGGGACGGTGGATACAGTGGATCTCGAACTTTTGTGGAGTGATGAAGACCGCAACCGGTCGTAAGACAATGGTGGTAAAGTGGAGAGCTCAGATCCATGACGAGTGTACACTTGCAGTGAGGTGGATCAAAGCGACCTGTAACCGGATGAGTGTACCCATAATATGGCGACCATAATGATTACGCCATGGATCCGGTAGATCTGATGATAATACAGCTGGGATGATGGGTCATGGAGAGAAAGGACATACAGCCAAGCCTTGTAAGGGATTTAGCAGGTAAAAGACATAGAAGGTAGAAATCCAGGCAGGTATAGGCTTAAGTATCAATACAGAACCCAATTTGTACAGTATCACACAAGTGCCTTCCTGCCCTCAAGAATCGGAACTACATTGGCCGTACGAGCTCGGTGAAGGTTAAGAATTGCGAATCTAGTGTTGGAAGTGATATCTGGATAATATATTGGCCAGATTCTACAACCTAGTGAGCTTTCCTTTACACGTGCAGATCCGACAGGCTATCCGGATTTACTACTTGGTTGGGTATACCTAAGAAGATCTCAACTCTCAAGAACCCGTCACAGGAGGCGGCAAGTACGACGTAAAGGAATCGCAAAGGCAAGGGACACACCCGCAAGGCAACCCTACGGTCAGATCCACGATCTAGGCCCTGGATCCATCAAGCTCGAATACTCGCTTGGGATCCAGAACGAACCACGGACGCAAAGTGAAGATTTTACCACTGCTGCTCCACCCCATCCCCACGTCTCGCCAAGACACGCAAGCTTCACCACCTGAACGCTTTAGAAGTTACCGAGAGAGCAAGATCTCGCCCTACCGACGGGTACACAAGGTGAGGAAAGTTCAGCAGATCACGGGTCATCGGGGGCCCCCTCCATTAGTCGGTTTCTGAGCGCTGTTGGTAAGCCGGATCTAGCAATCGCGCAGATTTTGCTGATCTCGCTACACCACACTGTTCCAGGATCACTGCACGGGGTTCGTTATCACTAAAGCTATGAACGACACCGGGGCGCTGGAAGTAGCTAAGGTGTTTGAAGAATGCGTCTTCACGCGATTCGGAGCTCCGTCTCTGATATGACACGACCGAGGTCCAAGGTTCATGAGTGAAGTGTTCCAAACGTTCTCCGAGATGATATAGGCGAGATCTAGGGCTACGCTGAGTTACCGACCACAAGCCAACGGTCAACAAGAGAGGTCAAGCAAAACAATGGTTCAGACTATACGAGTCTACGTGGAAGACCCGCTTCAAGCCGACTGGGATGACATCGCCGAGAAGATGGTACACGCTATCAACAATTCAAGAGACTCGACCCGGCGAGAAACTCCTTTCTATATAGTGCATGGCTGGGACGCCAAGTCTACACTCAAGGTTATGATGAGCTCAATACGGCATGGACAGAGACGCTCGGCTAACTCGGCGGATGCGGTTGAGTGGCGCCGAGAAGCGAACAGACAGCGGGAAGTTGACCTACGGCTAGCAGCTGAGTTCCAAGTGCGAGAGAAGGCACGACGAGCTCGAGAACACAACGAAGCACTGAGCAAGAAGGAGAAAAGATCCATTCCCAACGTAGCAGATGACGAAGACGGAGGTGCAGAACCAGGCGATGAATCCACTGAATCCTTGTTCAAAGAAGAGGACCAAGTCTGGTTGTTTATGGAGCGAGTCAAGTCGGGCCTGACAAAGAAGTTAGCGCATCGATGGCATGGACTAATCAGGGTGAAGAAGAAGGTGAGCGAAAATGCGTATGAACTGGTCTTACCCGACAAGAGCGGATATAGGTTCTACCCAGTAGTCCATGTATCACGTCTGAAAGCAGTCACCGAACTCGGCGAGAGACCCAAGACGAGGCTAATCACTGACCTCGAAGAGACTAAGCGACTTGACTTTGATGAAGAATTACTACCGGAAGATAGTGGGAGCCAGACGCAAGTACGAACCAGTATGAAGTCAAAGCCATTCTTGCCGATGAGCTACCATTATCCACGAGCGATCACGGTCCCAGCGAAAGTTTAAGGTTAAGTGGGTCGGATACGATGAGCCTACTTGGGAACCACTGTCGAATTTGTCATGTGGCGGTCTTCAGTTTGACTATCTACGACAGAAGAAGCGTGAAAACCTTCTGCAACTGGTGCTAATTGCAGATGAGGATTAACAGTTATTGCACCAAATGTTACACCAACTCGGCGGACGACACAGGCCGAGTTGAGATGGAATGTTACTGTGTCGAAATTGCATATACTGAATAATTACGAAATGGAGTCACGAACGATAGCGACAGTGATGCTCAGTCAAAAGAAGAAGAAACTCAAAAAGAAGGCGATCCGGACTCCAAGAGAGGTGAGCCCGACGGAGCCAACTGGTGGGCGCTTAAAGGACTCGATGATTGGAGGAGTTGCGGCGCAGCAGACATCGCTCCCTGAGAGACCGGTGGAGGAGATGCAACATTCGCAGCCGTAGCCAGGAGTATAATCGCCGAGCTCGCCAAGGAGACTGACGCTGAAGTAGGCGGAAGAGGAACCTGTGCCCCAGAATCTGACGCAGCTGACGTGGGGTGAGGCGGATCCGTTCAACCCGGAAGTGGGGTGCCGAACAGAGACGTACTCGGGGACGCGCCGCGGAGGTTAAGAGAACCCAATCCATCGTCCGCCGAGTCGTCATCAGACGCACTTTCGTTCTGCGAGCCGAGCTCACCAACCGAAACCCAGCGAAGATGTGAATACCTTGACGATTTAACCGAGGCGGAGTGCCCTCGGCGAAAGCAGCAGGCGCTTGTTCGGCATGGTGGAAGTCTTCTTCGATAGCGTGGTCAACGACCTGGGGTTCCATACCGCGCGGAGCTAAAACCAAGAAGTCCACGTTCCAAGCGCGGAAGCACGTATTAAACGGGTGAACCGCCGGGTTGGTCAGCCACCCAGCTCGCCAGGGATCGGCTAGATCCACGTCGCGTGCGCACTGAACCCAATCACTTCCGGCTGGGACCCACAAAAGGTTGACCGGAGAATAATGGGGGACGGACGGATCGAAATATACTTCAGCATCCACGAGAAAAGCAGGTTTGCCGCCGAGCTTCTGGGTGACCGCCGAGTAGAGCTGGTCGTAAACAGCGACAACCAAGGACCGTAGGGTATCACTACGGCGTTTGCGCTCGAGCTTGTACACCCGCCACAGCTCATACACTTCAGCAAGCTGAGCAGGCGTGACTGTAGGGTTCAGGTTGGGATGGAGGCCCATCAACACACTTGGCTCGACGACCCAGTGGCGACGCTCGTAGAGAGCAACGAAGTAACTTGTTCATCCGTCGTGATAGGTCGCCCCGCCGAGTCCAAGGGACGGTCGCCACGAAGCTTCACCCACATATCTCCAAGAACCCGCACCAAGTTACGAGGTCGGGTCTGAGAAGCCAAGCACCGCCGTGCCTCCTCCAGAACTGACGGAGAAAAGAAGAAAGGAAGCTCGGGGAGCATCCGCCGGAGACACTGACAAGGATGACTCGGATCGAAGCCAGCCATAAAAGCTCGTATGCCGTCAAGAGAACACGGCGTGGGCGGCACACGACTCTTACCACCTACGAGCTCCAGCTGCACTCCGTCGGTCAGTGCGTCCAGTAATGCATTCCAACAACGGGTCGGGCCGAAATGCATAAATGGCACCTCGCGGAGTTGAGCCATGTGAAGGGCAAATCTTTGGAAACTGCTTGCGAGGCCCGGACCCGCAACGTCGCCAACGGGAGAGTAAGAGCGCGTGGCAGCGTAGCCGGAGCTGGTTGTGGGATACGCCACTGTGGTGTAGTGATTTCCTAATAATTGCCGGTAGAAAGAGACCCGAGTCGTTCAAGCTATGAAGACTCGGCCACATGATGTACGACGACTTCAATGTGCAAGAGACTCGACGGCGTCACTACCGAACTCTCAACGGATATTGGATACGGTCCAAATGTCCTCAATCCAGGCTGTCTTTATTATTGATAATTGACTGGCCGGATTCGCATTCAACGGCCAAGAACTGACCATCTACGGTACGAACCCTCGGTGGCGGTTGGGATGAGTTCGCGGAAGCCTCAGCGACCCTTGGAAGAAACGTACACCGTCTGGGACAGGGCGCGGGCCGTTAAAGATGCTCATGCGACGGTGCAGACGACGCTTGGCGTGCAAGAAGATCCATAACGGATCATTGTTCACTTGATATTTGTATATTTGATTAGGACTTCATATTAGGAATAGACCCGAAAGGGTAAACATAAATACAGAACACAATTTCCACTCAAGCACACAGAGCGACGTCCGGCTTCAAGGTAAGCGTCTGGTCAAGCTTGTTTGAGTGTGTTATGCCTGTCGGTGAACTCGAAGCTCTGTAGCGAGGGTTCATCCGGCAAGGCCAATAGACTTTGTGTATTGGCCGATTACTATCGGGAGGTTTTTACGTGACGGCTTATTGTTGCCTATTTGCACGACAGGGGGTGCTTGAATTGCATCCCTTTTATTCTTCAACCGAGTGTTGAACACTCGGTGACCTCGTAAAAGGCTTACCCGTGCCTGGTACCCTTCCGCCGTTGGGACCACGAGAAATCATAACACTAATTAATTCTGCTCGTGCTCGTAGCGTGTTCTTATTTTTACTGGTTGGACTATGTAAGTAGTTTACAAGGTCCAGTTTGACCCGGTGCAAGGGCGGAACTGGGGTCTTCAGGTCCGCCCGAACGATCGTTTATTACCCTAGTAGACGTATTGTTGTGGGAGCGCCCTAACTACATTTGTAGCTAGCGTTCAGGTGGGAATTCGGTGTTGTAGCGGGATCAGCAAAATCTGCGTGATTGCTGGATCCGGCTTACCAACAGCGCCCAGAAACCGACTAATGGAGGGGGCCCCCCAATGACCCGTGTTCTGCTGAACTTTCCTCACCTTGTGTACCCGTCGGTAGGGCGAGATCTTGCTCTCTCGGTAACTTCCGAAGCGTTCAAGTGGTGAAGCTTGAGTGTCTTGGCGAGACGTGGGGATGGGGTGGAGTAGCCATGGTAATATCTTCACTCTGCGTCCGTGGTTCGTTCTGGATCCCAAGCGAGTATTCGAGCTTGATGGATCCAGGGCCTAGATCGTGGATCTGACCGTAGGGTTGCCTTGCGGGTGTGTCCCTTGCCTTTGCGATTCCTTTACGTCGTACTTGCCGCCTCCTGTGACGGGTTCTTGAGAGTTGAGAGCCTCTAGGGTGTAACCGACCAAGTAGTAAATTCGGTTAACCTGTCGGATCTGCACAAGTAAAGGAAAAGCTCACTAGGTTGTAGAATCTGACCAATGTATTATCCCGTTATCACTACCAACGCTAGATTCGCAATTCTTAACCTTCACCGAGCTCGTACGGCCAATGTAGTTCCGATTCTTGAGGGCAGGAAGGCACTTGTGTGATACTGTACAAATTGGGTTCTGTATTGATACTTAAGCCTATACCTGCCTGGATTTCTACCTTCTATGTCTTTTACCTGCTAAATCCCTTACAAGGCTTGGCTGTATGTCCTTTCTCTCCATGACCCATCATCCCAGCTGTATTATCATCAGATCTACCGGATCCATGGCGTAATCATTATGGTCGCCATATTATGGGTACACTCATCCGGTTACAGGTCGCTTTGATCCACCTCACTGCAAGTGTACACTCGTCATGGATCTGAGCTCTCCACTTTACCACCATTGTCTTACGACCGGTTGCGGTCTTCATCACTCCACAAAAGTTCGAGATCCACTGTATCCACCGTCCCCATATCTTGGATCCAAGTCACTCCGTGTGGGACTCTCACCGCCTTGGGTCCGCACTCGAAAATGTGGGATCTGAGACATCTCGTGGTGGATCTTGCCTTCTCGTTAGTCGCTGATACCAGATCCACCCTCAGATGACACCTACCATCCTTCCTTCATAGGATCCCCACTTGATCCACCTGCACATGGTATATCGCTTATCCTAAGTGAACTCAGGTGAGGGTGGATCCGAGCCTCCCCTTGGTAAATCCTGCCTTCCCATACGTTATCTATACCAGATCCATCGTCGGCCCATACAGGATGCCTCTTTATCTTGTCCAATCCACTTCAAGCAGCGTGGATCCATGCCGGGCGATCCAAATCCTCCCTAACCAATTGGTGATGTCACTAATTCGGGATAGTGACCCTTGTTAGATCTTTTCTTTTATTTCTGAGAAAGCACTTCACCACAACAGTAGCAGTGCAGTATTGCCCCGCTGAGTTAGAGGTAGGGGAATCACGAAATCCATTGACACGACCTGGAATGGACGGTCTGACACCACATTTCCCGGCGAGTACACTCCCAACTGTGGCTTGCTCTTACTGGTATTGCAGTCCTCGCAGGCCCTAACATGTTTCACCACGTTGGCGTAAAGACCAATCCAGTAGTAGTCGGCTTTGACTCGGTGATAAGTTCTGACGATGCCTTGATGCCCTCCTTCGATCGAGTTGTGGCAATTATGAAGTATCTCGTCGACCATAGTTGACGGAATCACCAATCTCAATGAGAGGTTCGGTTCGCCGAGTTCGCCCAGTCGGCGAGTTTCATCTCGGCGGTATAACAGGCCGTCTTCGCTGAGTACAAAGACTTCTGCGACTTTGCCGGCATTCTGAGCTCGACGGTGTGTAAGGTCCTCAAATTCACCTCTCAGGTATGCCTTCAGATCGGCCCACCTCAGTTCTTCATCTTGTGCCTTCGCGATTCGTCGTCTCCGCTCAGTCTGTACTGTCAGTGGATCAATGGCGTTGGCATTCTGAGCTGTCTGGGCTGGCTCCATCTGCGACCCTGTTTCGACATTCGGGGTCGTGTGGTTCGTCCGCCGAGTCGGCGCCCTGCTGACTTGTTCGAATTCATCTCCACTGCTTTCAAACGCGGATTCTCCGGGTTTTGGTGATATGGCTTCATGATACTGGCTTCCTCTTTTAGCTCTAGCCGAGTCTTCATGAAGCTCATCCTCAAAGCGAACTCGGCGTACTCGGCTGCGAGTGACTGCCGTGACACTCGGGGTTTCCGCTGGGTTGTCTATGGCATACAGCTCTTCGGCTACTCGGTTAATCGTTCTCAGTTCTGCTTTCCTATCCGTCCCGAGAATTACTCGTCCGGCTTTTGCTTCGAGTACCTCTGTAGCGAGATGTCAGCCGCTGCGTTATATTGCCGCGCTATGTGTCGATACCGGACCGAGTTGAGGCGCTTATTGAGATCCTTGTGTCGTGCTAACCCCACTTGCAACGTATCCTTCTTGCATGCTATCACCCCCATGGATTGCTGGATTACAAGTCGGTAGTCACCCACGTAAATTAAGTCAGTTATCCCTCGGTCAATCGCCGCCAAGACCCCATTGTTCATGCCGGTATACTCGGCGATGTTGACCGTGGTGGACGACAGGTACGCACTCGCAGCGATCACAATGTCCCAATTCGGAAGGCGCCACAGGATTGACGAACAGCTTCCATACTCGCCATACTTAGCTGTCTTCGCTGAGCCATCAAATGACAGTACACATCCCGCGAAGTCGGCTGGTATTCGGGCGTACAGCAGCGCCGGGTCCATTCTAACTGTCGCAGAGTTCTTAAAAGGAAGCGTGAGGTGCTTCAGGGACTCGTCGAGTCCGATGAACGGGGTTATTGACCCCTGGAGCAACAGGGCGAAGTCTACATCTCGTTCACGTACTCGCTTCACCTTCAAATCGTATGGCGACAGCATCACTGCGAAACTCACTGCGCGACCGTATAACGACTTTGACTTAAACACCCATTCCAGAGTTGAGAAACGGGTGTAGACGTGTAGCGTCTTCCCTGCCAAGAGAGTGTAGCACACTTTGAGTAATTGTAACAGCGCGACCACTTCTTTTTCAGCGAGATGATAGCCGAGTTCATTCTCCTTGAGCACGCGTCCGCAGAAGCGAACTGGGTGCATCTTGTCGTCGTGCAGCTGCATCATAGTACTGCTCAGTGCCCAGGCATTAGCGTGCAACACTATGTGGACTTCTTTCGCCGAGTCGAAATGACGAAGAATTGGAGCTTCCGCTACCCGTTTTTATAGCTCGGTGAATGACGCTTTTGCTGACGTCAAGTCACCCCCAGGACCAAAGTCCGTGTCCATTAGCTGATAGAGTACCGCTCCATAAACAGCCAAGTTCTGGATGAATCGGCCGTAATAGCTAAGTGCACCGAGAAAAGCTTGCATCCCTTTCTTTGATTTCGGGAAGGAGAGCTCGGCGATAGCGGCTAAATCTTCGTATCAGCGCGTATGCCACTCGGTGTAATCTCGTGCGACAGAAAATCGACCTTGGGTTGGACGAAAATACTATTGGTAAAAAAAAACTGATGCTAATCCGACACTCAGTGAACCGAGCTAGTAATCGGTCCAGTGGCTCCAGGCCGGCGTCAAACGTCTCCCCTCAAAACAAATATCATCGACAAACGTCTTCCGTTTGAACACTGGGATCAGATAAGACTGGTCAGGTTCTCCATTAGCGAACATGTCACCGTCAGGGCCGTTGACTAGGTCTTGGACCGGACCGCAGTCAGTTTGGGATTGGTGGTCTGCTTCGAACTTCGTCAGCTGTCCTGGCGCTGAGTCGCCGAGCTCGAATCGCCGAGCTCCCGACTCGGCTTCAGCGTTAGCCATTCGTTCAGCAAACGACTTCCATCCTCCCTTTGGTTGGACTTATCCCCATAAAGCGTTGTCGATGAGTCGTTGGTAAATCATAGGCGCATTTCTTCAATCCGAACGGCATTCGTAACCACTCGAAGTGCCCAAGTGCACAAACGAACGCTGAGATCTGCCGAGCTCGGCGAGTCATCAGGACTGCCCAGAATCCACTAGCAGCATCAAGCGAGCAAAACCACAAGTAACGCTCCAAATCGGTGAGCAGGTCATTAACTAGTGGCATGGCGTATTCCATCGGCGTCGTAATCGCGTTGACTCGTTTATAGTCAATGCATAGACGAATATCCACTCCATTTTTCTTTTCTTGAGTACTATCACCACTGGTGAGGCCCACGGGCCGCCCGAGAATGATATCAACCCAGATCGAAGCAGCCCCTTCAACAACTCGTACAGTTTGCTCAAGTGGCGGAGAGGTATCCGCCGAGCTTTCTGCTTGATAGGTGCGTGTCCTTAAATATCGATGTCGCACAACGCTCCGTACGCTGGGGGCGGAAGGGCATTACCACTTGAAATCATTATTCCTTCGTGCCTTTTCAGCTTTGCCACCAACCTGGCCGACTGCGCTGGCGTATGACTACTTGACGTGACGTTTGGAGCGCCATAGTCGAGTTCAGTAGGCTCCACTTCAGTGAGGTCGGGAAGGAAGGCCAGCTCATGAGCGTAGTCCGTCAACTCCAGATCCGTGCCACTTCGCTCAAAGATATCCGTCTTACTGTTGTCAACATCACCCTCTTGTTCGTCCTCGGTCGCTGCGATAGCCAAGTAGCGTAGTTCTAGGGATTCCATCGGGCCTCTTGTTGAGCTGTATTCATCATCTTCCCAGCTGAGCTCAGCGGGGACAGGTTCGGTCACTGTCTTAGGGCCTGTACTATTTACCTCTTTATGCCAAGCTGTTTCTTCATTCACAGTGGGTTTTAAACTGCAGCCAATTCCGTCGGGGTCGAACACCGTCGTCGCTGAGCTCGTTACTCCGATATCAGTTCCAGTACCTCTTAACAGTAATACATCTGGTAAAGCATATGTGTCTTCCACCTGAGGGCCCTTATCCGCCGAGTCCACTATGACTGCCGATCTGACTTCTACGTGTTCAGACTTGTCTCCGATGTAGGTGGTATCAACGTCGTGTTATCTAAATACATCCAAGCCGTTTTCAGCATCCAGCGTCTCCAACGCTGAGTCCGCCGTAGCTGGATCGTCGTTAGGCTTAATTCCTTCCAGTAGTAATACCTTCCGACCATCATAGTATTTAGTCGCGTCAGAGTGCTGGTCCGCCGAGCTCACCAAGACGGCAGAACTAACTTCCCTGAACGCACACTCGTCTCCGGTATAGCTGACATCCTGGCGGCATGCTGTGGCCACGTCCGAATCACTCTCAGCGTTTAGGTCCGCTGACGCCGAGGCCACCGTCGCCGACTGGATAATGCAGGCTCCTGGCGTACTCATCGCTGAGTTCACTACGTCTTCAAAACTTAGCTCATCGACCCCACACTTGGCTCGTGCTTCACCTTCATCACCGCGGCTACTTATCCGCATCGTCCAGCTCATTTCTTCGCTGTTAGCCTCAACATCGCTTGAAAGTAATACGTTCAAATTGGAATTTGCCGTCGTCTCGCTAGGGCGCTGTACCGCTGGGTCTGCTGCGACGGCATGGCAGACATCCACGCGCCCATACTCTTCACTCGCGTAGTGGGCGGTCTTGTGGCACGCTGGGGCAGCCTCCGAGTCGTCTCTTATGGCTGGATATTCGAGCACCGCGGCTGCCGTTACCACATGGTTAATACCAGCACTTCTAGTGTTCAGGGCGCTCATAGCTCACCTCGCCCACAATACTTGGCCTGATGACTCCAAACTTGGCTTGGTCTTCAATAACGGGTTGTCCGTCGCTTAGGACCTGTTCCGAGCATTCTGCAGGGTCTCCTTCCGTTATAGCTAAGTCTTCAGCCGCCGACGCTTCTTCCTTCGTCCTTACTACACTTGCTTCTTCAACCGCTGAGTTCGTACTGGCGTCGGAAATGGCGCCATCGTCATCAAACTTGGACCGATGATAGAAGCCATATTGGCCATCGTGTAGCGCCGGCGTACAATCCGCTCGGACGTCTCCTCGCCGGAGCGCTGAGTTTAGAGCCGGGTCACCCCTTGTCACTCCTGAAGTTGATATGACGTCGGCGTTATTGCGACGCCTCCGATCTTCGTCGACTCCTGTATCAGCTTCGATCCTCCTCCAGCGTTCGGCGCATGTTAACTCTGGCCCGTTCTCCACTGGAGGGGTCGTTTTTCCACCGCCGTCGGTGTAGGGTGTTTTCATCTTTTCACAGCTGGCGTGACAACCAGTCCTCGTACAGTCGTTGTTCCTTCTGCAGCAAATGTTTATCCATCGCTGACTCAAATGCCAATATCTGTCAGTCACGGTATTTCGCCGAGTTCACGCGGACATATCCCTCATTGACCAGTACTCCGTGTGGTTGCCATTTTATCACATAAAAGTGAGGTGGACATGTGGTGTAGGGACTTCCAGATTCGGCCATACGTTAACCTACTTTAGATCAAGAATCGGCTTGGTCTAATAACCCAGCGCTTAGGAAAAAAAAAGATCACGGTAAGTCCTCAGCGATCTGTCCGGATGATGCTATCCGGATAGCCGCTGAGCTCAACGGTCACCTGAACCCAGCGGAAGGGTCGGTAGAGATCCGAAACGACTACATTTCACTAGATATTTGTATAAAAAGCATAGGATTAAATAGGGAGAGCCGAAAAGGCTCCCAGAAGATAACACAGCAGAATTTTCCTAGTCCAAGACACGTGTACACTTTTCCGGTAAGTCCCTGCATAGGGCTGGATTATGCCTGCCGTCAGTACTCGAGAGGCATAGCTTGTAGGGTATTGACTAGTAGCGCCAAGCGATTAGGTCGGTCCGGGTAGGACAAAGTCTCGCTACGCGCGAAAGAACGTCCCGCATACTCCAGCGGGCCGGTACGTCGGATAGCCCGGGTGCCGTAACACTTCTAGCTGAGCAGCCTCTGCGCTCGGTGACCTGTAAAAGCGCTCGCGCGCCTTCGTCCGTCCTTTGGTGGAGGGCACAGGGTTGTGAACGAGCTCAGCCGAACCAAACTCGGCGGAGCCTCGGAAGTGATCTGACTTGGGTAGTCGGAACCGAGTGGAAGCGAGCCACTCGTCTGGCCTGGCTGGGCCGAGCAGCGAGGGGGCCACCCTCTGCGCAGGCCATACAACCGCAGACCTAACTCGGCGATTTGTTGTGGTTTGTGTAAGGAATCCACATCTGACGGTATTTGTGTGTTCTACTACACCACAACTGGTGCCGGGACCCGGGAACAGGAGTGTGTGCTTGTTTTTGTAGGTGCCAGCTAACCAAGTTAAGCGGAAGAGAAGAGAAAGAGATGAGTGAAGATGGTCAAAGGATCAGCAACGCCGAGCGACGGAAGCCCAGCGACAGCAGGAGGATCACCTCTCGCGGGGTCGGACCCGGCGGATCAACGACTCATCGTTATGACGATGAGGTGGGACGAAACGACCAGTTCGACGAGGATGGCTAAGACCAGGAGAGCGAGAACGGAGATGCAAGTGAAGGAGAGTATGAAGAGAAGGCCGAGACCGCTGAGCTCTGAGAAACGAAGACTACCGCCGAGCTACTTGGCGAGGTGGAAGAGTTGACGCTGCAGGTAGGACGTATGGGAGCCCCACGTCCTGGCGAGCGCAACTTATCCGCCGAGCTCGACGAAGGTGCGTCCGATGAAGAAGATGAAGAAGAGCATGGCGTTGCTTAAGGGGGCCGTCCGCCCCTTATTCCGAAAGCGACGGGGAACGCCGATACGCCGAGCGCCAATAAAGCGCTGGCTCGACTTGGCGAAGAGATGAGGTCGAGATCGGAGTGGATGATGATGTTTGCGCCTGTGGCGATGGCGCAGACAAAGTGGCCGATATTGGGGCCCGAGTTAACTCAACCGGTGCGTGCAGCCAACATCAATCAGTTGGTGGAAGAAACTGTGTTGCTGCTAAAGGCGATTAGCTATCGGTTCAACAGCCGACCAAACAGCCTCATCCTGTCCGACTGGAGTCTAACCCGTGCCGGAGCTGAGCTATGGCAATGACAGAAGAGGTTGAGAGTGGCGTTTGGATTGGAAAAGGTCCCTGGTGGAACGAAGCCGGTGTACAGCCGAGTAGCCGAGCTCAAGGCACTCGGCGAAGACCCAAGCAAAATTCCTTTGCCGAAGACCCCGGAGACAAAGAGAGGTGATGTGTTCCGCGCTACGCAAGGCACTCCATACTTCGAAGACTCCCACATGCTGTCTCCGGTGAAGATCAACCTGAGTCAGCGGGTGCCGAGTCGTGGACCGCGGAATGCAGGTCGCTACCGTGAACAGTACGACGCTGCAGACGAAGCTGAAGCTCACGAGGAGGATGAAGAGGATGATGACCCGTTCAATTAGAAAGGAAACCGCGAAGAGACCGTGGAGGACTACATCCGACACCTGAGCTTCGACACGGCAGAAGAAGACTCGACTCAGTACCTGGAAGTTCGGACCCATGCTTCACTCGACAAAATCGCCTAGTTCGAAGGCAAACGCTACCGTTCTGACGCATCGCTTCAGTGGCTCAAGCGTTTTATCTACGAGATGAAGAGCACAAGGATGCCTCAAAGTGCCTGGTGCGAGCCATTTTTGCTATGCTTGGGACGCACGGCGAAGAGTTGGTATAGGCAAATGCCGAAGAAAACTCAGCGACGCTGGAAACTACTCAGCGAGGCGTTCCTGGATTATTATTGCTCACAGTTCGACCAATCCGCCCGCACTCGTTACTACTCGGCGAGACGTAAAGTCAACGAACCGATCTGCGACTTCCTGATCCGGCTCAACGGGTATGCTCGGACAGCCAAGATCCAGTACGAGAAGGGTGGCGCCGACGCGGCTGACCATGTCGAACACTTCTTGCTGCATTGTGGTGATGACGATGAGATGGATTTGATGTACCCCTTGCAGTTGGAAGACATCAGTAAGGTGGAGCAGATAATCAATCGTCGGATCCTCGGTGAAAAGCGCAAGAAGCAACGCGACCGACTCGTGATCGCACGAGGCCGATACGATAAGCGGAAGGATCAAAGCCGTCGCGATGAACGCCGAGATGGACGTCGAGATAAGAAGCGCAGTCGCAAGGAAGAGAGCCGCGACCGCCGGGTCACTGTCGTAGACGCTGACTCTGACGGGGAAGAACTCCTCGATCAGAACCCGCCGAGTCCGTACAACTCCGAAGACGAATGGGATGATTAGGACCTGTCCGGAGGATACGACTCAGCGGAAGACGATGACTACATAGACGCCGGCGTTTCCAATGATAAGGGAAATACACCAGACCGCCGAGAGAACTCGGCGGGAGACCAGAAAGGCTCGAATCGAAGTTGGGGAAACTCAGCGAACCCACCTCCGCGACCGTACAACCAACGAGAACAGTCGAACCGTGGAGATGGATCACGCGACAACTCACAGCGTGGACCTTGTGCAGCTTGTGGAAGAACGGGGCATACTGTCGGCGACGCTGCAAATTCGGCAGACAAGCCCATGAAGTCGGCCAGTGCGAGCTGTTTCGTTGATACGAGAAGCTAGCTGCGGTCGTGAAGAACTCTGTCGACAAGTCTCAAGTGCCAGAAGACCTGCAAGACCTTTACACGCCGAGTGATTTAAACTCGGCGGCCCGCCAACACTGACTGGGTTGGAATATGCCGGGCTGCCACAGTCAGCTGAGCCTGCAGTTGAGGCGAACTTCTTGTTCGCCTTCGTAGGCGAAGCAGGACGACCCGAGGGACGAAGCGGGGATGGCAATTGGATGTGTGAAATCGACGGGATTGAACGTGAGCTCGGTGAGCTAGACGATAACTACCGAGCGATTGCAAGTGTAACTCGGCAGTCAAACCAGGCTATGCACCGTACCAGAATCATGAAGCTGCTTCCGGGAGAACGACTGGGATGGTGGTCAGCACAGACGTTTGATCGCCGAGTTAGAATGAGAGCACTCGTATTGGGGGCAGTGAACGACCGAAGGACCAAGATCCTGTTGGACACCGGAGCAAATGTGGTGTAGGGATTTCCAGATTCGACCATACGCCAACCTACTTTAGGTCAAGAATTGGCTCGGTCTGATAACCCAGAGCTTAGGAACAAAGGATCACGGTAAGTACTCGGCGATCTGTCCGGATGATGCTATCCGGATAGCCGCTGAGCTCAACGGTCGCCTGAACTCAGCTGAAGGGTCGGTAGAGATCCGAAACGACTACATTTCACTAGATATTTGTATAAAAAGCATAGGATTAAATAGGGAGAGCCGAAAAGGCTCCCAGAAGATAACACAGCAGAATTTTCCTAGTCCAAGACACGTGTACACTTTTCCGGTAAGTCCCTGCATAGGGCTGGATTATGCCTGCCGTCAGTACTCGAGAGGCATAGCTTGTAGGGTATTGACTAGTAGCGCCAAGCGATTAGGTCGGTCCGGGTAGGACAAAGTCTCGCTACGCGCGAAAGAACGTCCCGCATACTCCAGCGGGCCGGTACGTCGGATAGCCCGGGTGCCGTAACACTTCTAGCTGAGCAGCCTCTGCGCTCGGTGACCTGTAAAAGCGCTCGCGCGCCTTCGTCCGTCCTTTGGTGGAGGGCACAGGGTTGTGAACGAGCTCAGCCGAACCAAACTCGGCGGAGCCTCGGAAGTGATCTGACTTGGGTAGTCGGAATCGATGGAAGCGAGCCACTCGTCTGTCCCGGAAGGGCCGGACCGCGAGGGGACCACCCTCTGCGCAGGCCATACAACCGCCGACCTAACTCGGCGATTCGTTGTGGTTTGTGTAAGGAATCCACATCTGACGGTATTTGTGTGTTCTACTACACCACACAAATGTCTCGGCGATAAGTGAGTACTTTGCGAAGAAACTTCGTCTCAAAAGAGTGGTCAGCCGAGATAAGCGGATTGACATACAAGGAATAAGTAAAGCCAGAATGGTGACAACGTCACGAGCAGTCGTGAAGGTTACATTCGGCTGGGAAGTGGCATACGAATTTGAAGTGTGGATAATGCCTCATCATGCCGGCGTCGATTTGATTCTCGGCACCGACTTCATGATCCCAGCTGGGATCCGTCTGGATCTATACAACTCGGCGGTCAAGCTACCCGATGAGATGGTGATCCCACTCATCCGATCAAGTAATGCGCCGACCAAGACCGAGTTCGGACCAAATGTCCCATGTGGGCCACCAGACGGGTTAACAATCGAAAGTCGAATGACCGCTGAGTTCAAATTGCCCAGGCGGCAACCCAGTGAGTCGACGCATGACTTGTGGGTGAGACGGACGAAGGGTTGGTTTCCAACGGTTGTTTTTAATCGCCGAGGAAGACCAACCCATGTCCTGATTACGAACGTACGACCGACGTCAGTCTGGTGCCCACCTCACTTTTATGTGATAAAATGGCAAAAACCACACGGAGTACTGGCCAATGAGGGATATGTCCGCGTGAACTCGTCGAAATACCGTGACTGACCGATATTGGCATTTGAGTCAGCGATGGACAAAGATTTGCTGCAGAAAGAACAACGACTGTACGAGGACTGGTTGTCACACCAGCCGCCAGCTGTGGAAATACGAAAATACCCAACTCCGACGGCGGTGGAAAAACGACCCCCTCCAGGGGAAAATGGACCCGAATTAACATGCGCCGAACGCTGGAGAAGGATCGAAGCTGATACAGAAGACGACGAAGACGAGAGGCGTCGCGGTAACGCCGACGCCATATCGACTTCAGGAGTGACAAGGGGTGACCCGGCTATAAACGCAGCGCTCAAGCTGGAAGACGTCCGAGCGGATCGTACGCCGGTGCTACACGATGGCCAAGATGGCTCCTATCAGCTGTCCAAGTTTGAAGACCATGGCGCCATTTCTGACGTCAACGCGAACTCAGCGGTTGAAGGAACAAGTGCAGTAAGGGCCAAGGAAGACGTGTCGGCGACTGAAGACTCAGCTATAACGGAAGGAGACCCTGAAGAACGCTCGGAACACGCCCTGCGTGACGCCCAACCCGTTATTGACAACCGAGCCAAGTTTGGAGTCATTAGACCAAGTATTGTGGGCGAGGCGAACTCAGCTGTGAGCACCCTGACCACTATAAGTGCTGGGATTAACCATGTGGTGACGGCGAACTCGGCGCTCGGAGAACCAGCCGCAAGAAATGACTTGGGAGCTGTTCCGGTGTGCCATGGAACAACCGACTACGCGAGGGACGAGTGTGGACGCGTGGATGTCTGCCCTGCCGTCGTAGCAGACTCAGCGGTACCGCGCCCTAGCGTGACGACGGCAAATTCCAATTTGAAGGTATTACTTTCAAGAGATGTTGAGGCTAGCAGTGAAGGGCTGAGCTGGACGGTGAATACCAGTAGCAACAGTGATGTAGTTGAGGCACGAGCCGAGTCTGGAGTCGATAGATTAAGTTCTGCAGCCGTGGTGAACTCAGCGATGGGTACGCCAAAAGCCTGCATTATCCAGTCGGCGGCGGTGGACTCGGCGTCAGCGGATCTAAACACCGAGAGTGATTCGGACGGGGCCACAGCATGTCGTCAGGATGTCAGCTATTCCGGAGACGCGTTTGCACGCACGGAAGCTAGTTCTACCGTCGCAGCTAACTCAGCGGATCAGTTCTCCGACGCAACACAGGACTATGATAGTCGGGAGGTATTACTACATGAAGGAATAAAGCCCAACGACGACCCAGCTACGGCAGACTCAGCGTTGGAGGCTATGGAGGCTGAAACCGGTTCGGATGTGGGTAGGCGGCATAACGATGATACCATCTACCTCGGAGACAAGTTCGAACACGCAGGAGTCAGATCGGCCATCGCAGTGAACTCAGCGGATACGGGCCCTGACGTGGACGACACCTATGATTTATCAAAGGTATCACTGTTGGGAGGTACTGTAACTGAGGTCGGAGTAACGAACTCAGCGGCGACGGTGTTCGACCCCGGCAGAATGGACTACGGTTTGGGACAAGCTGAAGATGATGAATGCTACTCGACGAGAGACCCAACGGAAACCCTAAGACAACACTACTTGGCTATCGCAGCGACCGAGGACGAGCAAGAGGGTGATGTTGACAACAGTAAGACGGATATCTTTGAGCGAAGTGGCACGGATCTGGAGTTGACGGACTACGCTCATGAGCTGGCCTTCCTTCCCGACCTCACTGAAGTGGAGCCTACTGAACTCGACTATGGCGCTCCAAACGTCAAGTCGAGTAGTCATACGCCAGCACAGTCGGCTAGGTTGGTGGCAGAGCTGCAAAAGCACGAAGGAATAATGATTTCAAGTGGTAATGTCCTTCCGCCCCCAGCGTACGGAGCGTTGTGCGACATCGATATTTAAGGACACGCACCTATCAAGCAGAAAGCTCGGCGGATACCTCTCCGCCACTTGAGCAAACTGTACGAGTTGTTGAAGGGGCTGCTTCGATCTGGGTTGATATCATTCTCGGGCGGCCCCTGGGCCTCACCAGTGGTGATAGTACTCAAGAAAAGAAAAATGGAGTGGATATTCGTCTATGCATTGACTATAAACGAGTCAACGCGATTACGACGCCGATGGAATACGCCATGCCACTAGTTAATGACCTGCTCACCGATTTGGAGCGTTACTTGTGGTTTTGCTCGCTTGATGCTGCTAGTGGATTCTGGGCAGCCCTGATGACTCGCCGAGCTCGGCAGATCTCAGCGTTCGTTTGTGCACTTGGGCACTTCGAGTGGTTACGAATGCCGTTCGGATTGAAGAAATGCGCCTATGATTTACCAACGACTCATCGACAACGCTTTATGGGGATAAGTCCAACCAAAGGGACGATGGAAGTCGTTTGCTGAACGAATGGCTAACGCTGAAGCCGAGTCGGGAGCTCGGCGATTCGAGCTCGGCGACTCAGAGCCAGGACAGCTGACGAAGTTCGAAGCAGACCACCAATCTCAGACTGACTGCGGTCCGGTCCAAGACCTAGTCAACGGCCCTGACGGTGACATGTTCGCTAATGGAGAACCTGACCAGTCTTATCTGATCCCAGTGTTCAAACGGAGGACGTTTGTCGATGATATTTGTTTTGAGGGGAGACGTTTGACGCCGGCCTGGAGCCACTGGACCGATTACTAGCTCGGTTCACTGAGTGTCGGATTAGCATCAGTTTTTTTTACCAATAGTATTTTCGTCCAACCCAAGGTCGATTTTCTGTCGCACGAGATTACACCGAGTGGCATACGCGCTGATACGAAGATTTAGCCGCTATCGCCGAGCTCTCCTTCCCGAAATCAAAGAAAGGGATGCAAGCTTTTCTCGGTGCACTTAACTATTACGGCCGATTCATCCAGAACTTGGCTGTTTATGGAGCGGTACTCTATCAGCTAATGGACACGGACTTTGGTCCTGGGGGTGACTTGACGTCAGCAAAAGCGTCATTCACCGAGCTATAAAAACGGGTAGCGGAAGCTCCAATTCTTCGTCATTTCGACTCGGCGAAAGAAGTCCACATAATGTTGCACGCTAATGGCTGGGCACTGAGCAGTACTATGATGCAGCCGCACGACGACAAGATGCACCCAGTTCGCTTCTGCGGACGCGTGCTCAAGGAGAATGAACTCGGCTATCATCCCGCTGAGAAAGAAGTGGTCGCGCTGTTACAATTACTCAAAGTGTGCTACACTCTCTTGGCGGGGAAGACGCTACACGTCTACACCCGTTTCTCCACGCTGGAGTGGGTGTTTAAGTCAAAGTCGTTATACGGTCGCGCAGTGAGTTTCGCAGTGATGCTGTCGCCATACGATTTGAAGGTGAAGCGAGTACGTGAACGAGATGTAGACTTCGCCCTGTTGCTCCAGGGGTCAATAACCCCGTTCATCGGACTCGACGAGTCCCTGAAGCACCTCACGCTTCCTTTTAAGAACTCTGCGACAGTTAGAATGGACCCGGCGCTGCTGTACGCCCGAATACCAGCCGACTTCGCGGGATGTGTACTGTCATTTGATGGCTCAGCGAAGACAGCTAAGTATGGCGAGTATGGAAGCTGTTCGTGGATCCTGTGGCGCCTTCCGAATTGGGACATTGCGATCGCTGCGAGTGCGTACTTGTCGTCCACCACGGTCAACATCGCCGAGTATATCGGCATGAACAATGGGGTCTTGGTGGCGATTGACCGAGGGATAACTGACTTAATTTACGTGGGTGACTACCGACTTGTAATCCAGCAATCCATGGGGGTGATAGCATGCAAGAAGGATACGTTGCAAGTGGGGTTAGCACGACACAAGGATCTCAATAAGCGCCTCAACTCGGTCCGGTATCGACACATAGCGCGGCAATATAACGCAGCGGCTGACATCTCGCTACAGAGGTACTCGAAGCAAAAGCCGGACGAGTAATTCTCGGGACGGATAGGAAAGCAGAACTGAGAACGATTAACCGAGTAGCCGAAGAGCTGTATGCCATAGACAACCCAGCGGAAACCCCGAGTGTCACGGCAGTCACTCGCAGCCGAGTACGCCGAGTTCGCTTTGAGGATGAGCTTCATGAAGACTCGGCTAGAGCTAAAAGAGGAAGCCAGTATCATGAAGCCATATCACCAAAACCCGGAGAATCCGCGTTTGAAAGCAGTGGAGATGAATTCGAACAAGTCAGCAGGGCGCCGACTCGGTGGACGAACCACACGACCCCGAATGTCGAAACAGGGTCGCAGATGGAGCCAGCCCAGACAGCTCAGAATGCCAACGCCATTGATCCACTGACAGTACAGACTGAGCGGAGACGACGAATCGCGAAGGCACAAGATGAAGAACTGAGGTGGGCCGATCTGAAGGCATACCTGAGAGGTGAATTTGAGGACCTTACACACCGTCGAGCTCAGAATGCCGGCAAAGTCGCAGAAGTCTTTGTACTCAGCGAAGACGGCCTGTTATACCGCCGAGATGAAACTCGCCGACTGGGCGAACTCGGCGAACCGAACCTCTCATTGAGATTGGTGATTCCGTCAACTATGGTCGACGAGATACTTCATAATTGCCACAACTCGATCGAAGGAGGGCATCAAGGCATCGTCAGAACTTATCACCGAGTCAAAGCCGACTACTACTGGATTGGTCTTTACGCCGACGTGGTGAAACATGTTAGGGCCTGCGAGGACTGCAATACCAGTAAGAGCAAGGCGCAGTTGAGAGGTTACTCGCCGGGAAATGTGGTGTCAGACCGTCCATTCCAGGTCATGCCAATGGATTTCGTGATTCGCCTACCTCGAACTCAGCGGGGCAATACTGCACTGCTACTGTTCCAGGACCACTTCACGGGGTTCGTTATCGCTATGAATGACACCGGGGCACTAGAAGTGGCCAAGGTATTTGAGGAATGCGTCTTCAGGCAGTTCGGGGCTCCGTCTCTGATACGACACGACCGAGATCCAAGGTTCATGAGTGAAGTGTTCCAAACGTTTTCCGAGATGATATAGGCGAGATCTAGGGCTACGCTGAGTTACCGACCACAAGCCAACGGTCAACAAGAGAGGTCAGTTAAGACAATGGTTCAGACTATACGGGTCTACGTGGAAGACCCGCTTCAAGCCGACTGGGATGACATCGCCGAGAAGATGGTACACGCTATCAACAATTCAAGAGACTCGACCCGGCGAGAAACTCCTTTCTATCTAGTGCATGACTGGGACGCCAAGTCTACACTCAAGGTTATGATGAGCTCAATACGGCATGGACAGAGACGCTCGGCTAACTCGGCGGATGCGGTTGAGTGGCGCCGAGAAGCGAACAGACAGCGGGAAGTTGACCTACGGCTAGCAGCTGAGTTCCAAGTGCGAGAGAAGGCACGACGAGCTCGAGAACACAACGAAGCACTGAGCACGAAGGAGAAAAGATCCATTCCCAACACAGCAGATGACGAAGACGGAGTTGCAGAACCAGGCGATGAATCCACCGAATCCTTGTTCAAAGAAGGAGACCAAGTCTGGTTGTTTATGGAGCGAGTCAAGTCGGGCCTGACCAAGAAGTTAGCCCACCGATGGCATGGACCATTCAGGGTAAAGCAGAAGGTGGAAGAATTCGCCTATGAATTGGAGTTGCCCGACAAGAGTGGATATAGGCTCTACCCAGTGGTCCATGTATCACGTCTGAAGGCAGTCACCGAACTCGGCGGAAGACCAAAGACGAGGCTAATCGCCGACCTCGAAGAGACTCAGCGATTTGATTTTGACGAAGAATTACTGCCTGAAGACAGCTGGGAGCCAGACGCAAGTACGAACCAGTATGAAGTCAAAGCCATTCTTGCCGATGAGCTACCATTATCCACGAGCGATCACGGTCCCAGCGAAAGTTTAAGGTTAAGTGGGTCGGATACGATGAGCCTACTTGGGAACCACTGTCGAATTTGTCATGTGGCGGTCTTCAGTTTGACTATCTACGACAGAAGAAGCGTGAAAACCTTCTGCAACTGGTGCTAATTGCAGATGAGGATTAACAGTTATTGCACCAAATGTTACACCAACTCGGCGGACGACACAGGCCGAGTTGAGATGGAATGCTACTGTGTCGAAATTACATATACTGAATAATTACGAAATGAAGTCCTGAACGATACCTACGGGACGCCCAGTCAAAAGAAGAAAATTAAAAAGTTGGCGCTCCGGACTTCAAGTGAGCTGAACCCGACGGAGACAACTGGGAAGAGCTCAGCGGACACGATGATTGGAGGCGTGGCGTCGTAGCAGACGTCGCCCCTTGGGAAACTGCGGAAGGAGATGCAACATCCGCAGCCGTGGCAAGAAGTATCATCGCCGAGCTAGCCAAAGAAACTGACGCCGAACCAGGTGGAAGAAGAACCGGTGCCTCAGAACCCGACTCGGCTGAAGTGGGTTGAGGCGGATCCGTTCCACTGGGGAGTGGAGTGCCGAACAGAGACATACTCGGAGACGCGCCTCGGAGATTGGGAGAACCCAACCCGTCGTCCGCCGAGTCGTCATCAGACACACTCTCGTCATCCGAGCCGAGCTCACCGATTGAAGACCCAGCGAAGATGTGGATACCTTGACGATTCAGCCGCGGTGGAGCACCCTGAGCGTATGCAGGAGGCGCTTGTTCGGCAAGATCGAAGTCTTCTTCAATCGCGTCGTCATCAACCTGAGGATCCATACCGCGCGGAGCGAAAACCAAGAAGTCCACGTTCCGAGCGCGGAAGCATGTGTTATACGGGTGAACCGCCGGGTCAGTGAGCCACCAAGCTCGCCAGGGCTCGGCTAGATCCACATCGTGAGCACATTGAACCCAGTCTCTCCCAGATGGAACCCACGAAAGGTTAACGGGAGAGTAATGGGGGACGGACGGATCAAAATAAACCTCAGCGTCCACAAGAGGAGCAGGTTCATCGCCGAGCTTCTGAGTGACCGCCGAGTAAAGCTGGTCGTAGACAGCGACAACCGAGGATCGTAGGGTATCACTACGACGTTTGCGCTCGCGCTTGTACACCAACCACAGCTCATACACCTCAGCAAGCTGAGCGGGCGTAGCAGCCGGGTTGACGTCAGGATGGAGACCCATCAACACACTTGACTCGACGATCCAATGACGACGCTCATAGAGAGCTACAAAAAAACGGGTCATTTGGCCATCTGTCTTGATAGGCCTCCCCGCCGAGTCCAAAGGATTGTCGCCACGAAGCTTCACCCACATATCTCCAAGAACCTGCACCAAGTTACGAGGTCGGGTCTGAGAAGCCAAGCACCGCCGAGCTTCCTCCAGTATCGACGGAGAAAAGAAGAAAGGAAGCTCAGGGAGCATCCGCCGAAGACGCTGACAAGGATGGCTCGGATCAAAAACAGCCATGAAAGCTCGAATGCCGTCAAGGGAACACGGCGTCGGTAGCACACGACTCTTGCCTCGTACGAGCTCCAGCTGCACCCCTCCGCCCAGTGTATCCAATAACGCATTCCAACAACGGGCTGAGCCGAAATGCATAAATGGGACCTCGCGGAGTTGAGCCATGTGAAGAGTCAAGCGACAATCCTTGGAAACTGCTTGCGAGGCCCGGGTCCGTAACGTCGCCAGCGGGAGTGTAAGAGCGCTGGACAGAGTGTCCAAAGCCGGACGTGATGCAGTCGAACTCGGCTGAGAGGGAACCGACACTACCGGAAGCATACTTGGCGAAGGAGCAGCCGGAATGGATTGGGCAGGAGCCGGATCAGGAGTTGACGGAGGCTGCCGATGCTTGTGGTGCCGGTGCTTCGTGTGATGCTTCTTGTGCTTCTTGGACCGCTTCGACCGGTGACCGGTAGGACTCGACGAGGCACGACGCTTGCGACGCTGCTGCTTCCCCGAAGCCGACACAGAGGTAGAAGTCGTCCCGTCACCAGAATCCTTCGATGAATGCCGCGAGGAGTGGCGATCACTCGGCGGCAAGGACTCATCGCTCATCTCGTCGTCAGAGCCGAAGATTGCCGCATGAAGGCTTCTTGCTTTGGCAGAACGACGAGCATCTTCGGCCGCTGAGTTGGAACCTTAGGGGCTGCCAGCCGAGTTCTCGGATAAAGAAATGGGATCCAAGAGCGACCCAGCGGCAGGATTCGTCAAGCCGGTGGGCAGTGCAGACCCGTCGCCAGGCCCTAACACCTCGTCGTCAGACGCGTCAAGGTCCTCAAGCAGCTGAGCAGTCACAGTGCGGGCAGTCGCAGCAGATCTCCGGATGGGGCGCCCAGACGGAGACGTCAACACTGCCGAGCTCGCAGGGAGAGACGGCCTGAGGACACTCACGCCGGGGTCACTAAGTCAGTCAACGTAGTGGATACGCTCAGACCCCGAGAAGGAGAAACGTGAGAGGATCGGCCATAGGACGACTGGGAGCGGCCAGAAGACGACTGGGAGTGCCCAACCACCGTTGTCACGACGCTGAGCGGTGCACTTGACTGGGGCAACCCAGCGGAGATGGGCGAAGTCGAGCCTGGGGCACAAATGCTTGTAGCCGGGACAGGCAGCGAAGCCACGACATCGGAAGAAGATACCGGCGGTGGGTGAGTAGCCGCGACTGACGAAGTCAACAGAGGGCCCGAAGACGAAGAACCCGCCGAAGTCGTCGAACTAACCGCAGGAACGGTGTCGGCGGGCGGCTCAGGCAATTCAAACTCGAATTCAGCTTCGCTCGAAGCGTCATCGTCGTCTTCAGAGCGAGCAGAGACAGCGGGCTGTGTAGCAGAACTCAACTGAAGGTGGCGAACCTTCTTCCGCCGAGTCCGACGACGGGATTTTCCAGAGCGGGGCCTTCCTCCATCGGACACAGTAGCTTGAGGAGAACTTGAGCCCAAAGGGCACTGATAGCCTCGTGTCCATCCTCCCCGGGAAGTGGACAAGCGTACGGCTGAGGCGGATGTGGCGCCGGCGAACGATGACGAGGACCTGCAGCAGTTGGAGTTTTGGGGTTGGCATAAAGCCGAAGCCGCTGCGTCGACGTCAAGTCCGCCAACGGAGTACGATGAAGCTGGGCGAGTGTCGGCTCGGGTTGGCTCGTAGCCGCCGCTGAGCTGACCGGAGCCGCAGCCGAGTCTGCCGATGAAGTCACAGAAGAAGTCTGACTAGCTGGGGGAGTCACACTAGGACCAACAGCGGAACTCGCCACTGGAGCATCTCGGCGAGGATGGACAATCAACTCCAACTGCCGAGTGTCACCGGCTGGAGTGTGAAGAACCTCAGAGAAGCGAGACTCCAAGACACGACACAGCCGGGCGTTAAGGTGAAGGTCGGACGGATCAAGTCCAGGAACCTGCAAGCCACCGCCAGCGGCAGCAGCCATGTGAGGGTCGTGCATCGGAATAATGCCATTCCGACGGATGAGCCGCTTCTGTCGCAAGATCACAGCCCGCTGCTCAGCGATCACCGACTGAGCGTGCCGCAAAGGTTGAGTGCCGGTGGAGCTGTACAACCGCACCGATTCCTGCAGCTGCTCGAAATGCTTGGAGGCGATGCCCTGAGCAGTGACGAACGCCGCATCCCTCTCGGAAATGGATCGGAGAAGGACGTCGATCTCAGCGTCTCGATCCAAGACTTGCTGATGATGGAGCTGGGCCTGGCCCAACGCAGCGTCAACCTTGCTCTGCTCAACTGCGATAGCCCGAGCAAGTTTTGCCTCACTCAGAGCTACAGCCTTTCGCAGCGAAGCAAGGAGATTAGCGGACTGCGTGGCAGCAGCCTCCAATCAGGACACCTGCTGCCGCGCCGATGAGAGCTGAGTGGACAAGTCGCCGTTGCTGAGAGCAAGAGAGTCCAGTCGCCGAGTCAGCGCGCGGTTCTCCTCCTGAACAGCTTGATTGTCGGCTCGGAGATCGCCAATGATCTGGGGGTAATCAAGAGCGGCGTAGTTGCCTTTCAAGATATCCAACAGTTCCCCCGCGGAAGCACCATGCAAGATCGCTCGCCGCTGCGCGGGATCGGAAGGCTCCACGGAATGAGTAAATCCGTAGGCCATGAGCCTCGCCAAGCAGGTCAATTCTTCTCGGCGCTCGTACCCTTGCTCGTTAACCCTGACCATGAGGGAGTCAAGACTCACTGGAGCAGCCGAGCTTGACTGACCGGTGGCGCCCGAAGTGGTGTCGCCCGGCAAGCTCGGTGGCCCAGGAGGGCGCACGCGAGAAGACTCCGCCGACTCCGCGTCAGACTCATGGGAAGTTGTCAGGTCGACCAACCCAGCTTCAGGCCGGTCGCTGACCCCACGAGTGCCGACGGGTCGAGGAATCGACTCAGCTGGCGCGCCTTCACCTCGACGTCACCTCGACGAGGAGTTGGAGGAGAATGGTGGCGCCGCGAGTTGTGCTGGAGTAGCATGCGAGGAGTAAGGAGCTGCCAAGTGAGTGACGGTGGAAGCAACGAACGTACCGAAGAAGGTGGAGGAGAGCCGCGAGACGTCATCAGCCGAGTACGGACCAACGGTGGCAGAACCAAATGAAGGATTAAGACACTCACCAGCTCGGCTCGTATCATAACCGGGGCAGTTGTGGTGTAGGGATTTCCAGATTCGACCATACGCCAACCTACTTTAGGTCAAGAATTGGCTCGGTCTGATAACCCAGAGCTTAGGAACAAAGGATCACGGTAAGTACTCGGCGATCTGTCCGGATGATGCTATCCGGATAGCCGCTGAGCTCAACGGTCGCCTGAACTCAGCTGAAGGGTCGGTAGAGATCCGAAACGACTACATTTCACTAGATATTTGTATAAAAAGCATAGGATTAAATAGGGAGAGCCGAAAAGGCTCCCAGAAGATAACACAGCAGAATTTTCCTAGTCCAAGACACGTGTACACTTTTCCGGTAAGTCCCTGCATAGGGCTGGATTATGCCTGCCGTCAGTACTCGAGAGGCATAGCTTGTAGGGTATTGACTAGTAGCGCCAAGCGATTAGGTCGGTCCGGGTAGGACAAAGTCTCGCTACGTGCGAAAGAAAGCCCCGCATACCCAGCGGGCCGGTACGTCGGATAGCCCGGGTGTCGTAACACTTCTAGCTGAGCAGCCTCTGCGCTCGGTGACCTGTAAAAGCGCTCGCGCGCCTTCGTCCATCCTTTGGTGGAGGGCACAGGGTTGTGAACGAGCTCAGCCGAACCAAACTCGGCGGAGCCTCGGAAGTGATCTGACTTGGGTAGTCGGAATCGATGGAAGTGAGCCACTCGTCTGTCCCGGAAGGGCCGGACCGCGAGGGGACCACCCTCTGCGCAGGCCATACAACCGCCAACCTAACTCGGCGATTCGTTGTGGTTTGTGTAAGGAATCCACATCTGACGGTATTTGTGTGTTCTACTACACCACACAAATGTCTCGGCGATAAGTGAGTACTTTGCGAAGAAACTTCGTCTCAAAAGAGTGGCCAGCCGAGATAAGCGGATTGACATACAAGGAATAAGTAAAGCTAGAATGGTGACAACGTCACGAGCAGTCGTGAAGGTTACATTCGGCTGGGAAGTGGCATACGAATTTGAAGTGTGGATAATGCCTCATCATGCCGGCGTCGATTTGATTCTCGGCACTGACTTCATGATCCCAGCTGGGATCCGTCTGGATCTGTACAACTCGGTGGTCAAGCTACCCGATGAGATGGTGATCCCACTCATCCGATCAAGTAATGCGCCGACAAAGACCGAGTTCGGACCAAATGTCCCATGTGGGCTACCAGACGGGTAAACAATCGAAAGGCGAATGACCGCTGAGTTCAAATTGCCCAGGCGGCAACCCAATGAGTCGACGCATGACTTGTGGGTGCGACGGACGATGGGTTGGATTCCTACGGTTGTTTTGAATCGCCGAGGAAGACCAGCCCATGTACTAATTACAAATGTACGACCCAAGTCAGTCTGGTGTCCACCTCAGTTTTATGTGATAAAATGGCAACCACACGGAGTACTGGCCAATGAGGGATATGTCCGCGTGAACTCGTCGAAATACCGTGACTGACCGATATTGGCATTTGAGTCAGCGATGGATAAAGATTTGCTGCAGAAGGAACAACGACTGTACGAGGACTGGTTGTCACGCCAGCTGTGAAAAGATGAAAACACCCTACACCGACGGCGGTGGAAAAACGACCCCTCCAGTGGAGAACGGGCCAGAGTTAACATGCGCCGAACGCTGGAGGAGGATCGAAGCTGATACAGGAGTCGACGAAGATCGGAGGCGTCGCAATAACGCCGACGTCATATCAACTTCAGGAGTGACAAGGGGTGACCCGGCTCTAAACTCAGCGTTCCGGCGAGGAGACGTCCGAGCGGATTGTACGCCGGCGCTACACGATGGCCAATATGGCCTCTATCATCGGTCCAAGTTTGATGACGATGGCGCCATTTCCGACGCCAGTACGAGCTCAGCGGTTGAAGAAGCAAGTGTAGTAAGGACGAAGGAAGAAGCGTCGGCGGCTGAAGACTCAGCTATAACGGAAGGAGACCCTGCAGAATGCTCGGAACAGGTCCTAAGCGACGGACAACCCGTTATTGAAGACCAAGCCAAGTTTGGAGTCATCAGGCCAAGTATTGTGGGCGAGGTGAGCTATGAGCGCCCTGAACACTAGAAGTGCTGGTATTAACCATGTGGTAACGGCAGCCGCGGTGCTCGAATATCCAGCCATAAGAGACGACTCGGAGGCTGCCCCAGCGTGCCACAAGACCGCCCACTACGCGAGTGAAGAGTATGGGCGCGTGGATGTCTGCCATGCCGTCGCAGCAGACTCAGCGGTACAGCGCCCTAGCGAGACGACGGCAAATTCCAATTTGAACGTATTACTTTCAAGCGATGTTGAGGCTAACAGCGAAGAAATGAGCTGGACGATGCGGATAAGTAGCCGCGGTGATGAAGGTGAAGCACGAGCCAAGTGTGGGGTCGATGAGCTAAGTTTTGAAGACGTAGTGAACTCAGCGATGAGTACGCCAGGAGCCTGCATTATCCAGTCGGCGACGGTGGCCTCGGCGTCAGCGGACCTAAACGCTGAGAGTGATTCGGACGTGGCCACAGCATGCCGCCAGGATGTCAGCTATACCGGAGACGAGTGTGCGTTCAGGGAAGTTAGTTCTGCCGTCTTGGTGAGCTCGGCGGACCAGCACTCTGACGCGACTAAATACTATGATGGTCGGAAGGTATTACTACTGGAAGGAATTAAGCCTAACGACGATCCAGCTACGGCGGACTCAGCGTTGGAGACGCTGGATGCTGAAAACGGCTTGGATGTATTTAGATAACACGACGTTGATACCACCTACATCGGAGACAAGTCTGAACACGTAGAAGTCAGATCGGCAGTCATAGTGGACTCGGCGGATAAGGGCCCTCAGGTGGAAGACACATATGCTTTACCAGATGTATTACTGTTAAGAGGTACTGGAACTGATATCGGAGTAACGAGCTCAGCGACGACGGTGTTCGACCCCGACGGAATTGGCTGCAGTTTAAAACCCACTGTGAATGAAGAAACAGCTTGGCATAAAGAGGTAAATAGTACAGGCCCTAAGACAGTGACCGAACCTGTCCCCGCTGAGCTCAGCTGGGAAGATGATGAATACAGCTCAACAAGAGGCCCGATGGAATCCCTAGAACTACGCTACTTGGCTATCGCAGCGACCGAGGACGAACAAGAGGGTGATGTTGACAACAGTAAGACGGATATCTTTGAGCGAAGTGGCACGGATCTGGAGTTGACGGACTACGCTCATGAGCTGGCCTTCCTTCCCGACCTCACTGAAGTGGAGCCTACTGAACTCGACTATGGCGCTCCACACGTCAAGTCAAGTAGTCATACGCCAGCGCAGTCGGCCAGGTTGGTGGCAAAGCTGAAAAGGCACGAAGGAATAATGATTTCAAGTGGTAATGCCCTTCCGCCCCCAGCGTACGGAGCGTTGTGCGACATCGATATTTAAGGACACGCACCTATCAAGCAGAAAGCTCGGCGGATACCTCTCCGCCACTTGAGCAAACTGTACGAGTTGTTGAAGGGGCTGCTTCGATCTGGGTTGATATCATTCTCGGGCGGCCCCTGGGCCTCACCAGTGGTGATAGTACTCAAGAAAAGAAAAATGGAGTGGATATTCGTCTATGCATTGACTATAAACGAGTCAACGCGATTACGACGCCGATGGAATACGCCATGCCACTAGTTAATGACCTGCTCACCGAATTGGAGCGTTACTTGTGGTTTTGCTCGCTTGATGCTGCTAGTGGATTCTGGGCAGTCCTGATGACTCGCCGAGCTCGGCAGATCTCAGCGTTCGTTTGTGTACTTGGGCACTTCGAGTGGTTACGAATGCTGTTCGGATTGCAGAAATGCGCCTATGATTTACCAACGACTCATCGACAACGCTTTATGGGGATAAGTCCAACCAAAGGGACGATGGAAGTCGTTTGCTGAACGAATGGCTAACGCTGAAGCCGAGTCGGGAGCTCGGCGATTCGAGCTCGGCGACTCAGAGCCAGGACAGCTGACGAAGTTCGAAGCAGACCACCAATCTCAGACTGACTGCGGTCCGGTCCAAGACCTAGTCAACGGCCCTGACGGTGACATGTTCGCTAATGGAGAACCAGACCAGTCTAATCGGATCCCAGTGTTCAAACGGAGGACGTTTGTCGATGATATTTGTTTTGAGGGGAGACGTTTGACGCCTGCCTGGAGCCACTGGACCGATTACTAGCTCGGTTCACTGAGTGTCGGATTAGCATCAGTTTTTTTTTACCAATAGTATTTTCGTCCAACCCAAGGTCGATTTTCTGTCGCACGAGATTACACCGAGTGGCATACGCGCTGATACGAAGATTTAGCCGCTATCGCCGAGCTCTCCTTCCCGAAATCAAAGAAAGGGATGCAAGCTTTTCTCGGTGCACTTAACTATTACGGCCGATTCATCCAGAACTTGGCTGTTTATGGAGCGGTACTCTATCAGCTAATGGACACGGACTTTGGTCCTGGGGGTGACTTGACGTCAGCAAAAGCGTCATTCACCGAGCTATAAAAACGGGTAGCGGAAGCTCCAATTCTTCGTCATTTCGACTCGGCGAAAGAAGTCCACATAATGTTGCACGCTAATGGCTGGGCACTGAGCAGTACTATGATGCAGCCGCACGACGACAAGATGCACCCAGTTCGCTTCTGCGGACGCGTGCTCAAGGAGAATGAACTCGGCTATCATCCCGCTGAGAAAGAAGTGGTCGCGCTGTTACAATTACTCAAAGTGTGCTACACTCTCTTGGCGGGGAAGACGCTACACGTCTACACCCGTTTCTCCACGCTGGAGTGGGTGTTTAAGTCAAAGTCGTTATACGGTCGCGCAGTGAGTTTCGCAGTGATGCTGTCGCCATACGATTTGAAGGTGAAGCGAGTACGTGAACGAGATGTAGACTTCGCCCTGTTGCTCCAGGGGTCAATAACCCCGTTCATCGGACTCGACGAGTCCCTGAAGCACCTCACGCTTCCTTTTAAGAACTCTGCGACAGTTAGAATGGACCCGGCGCTGCTGTACGCCCGAATACCAGCCGACTTCGCGGGATGTGTACTGTCATTTGATGGCTCAGCGAAGACAGCTAAGTATGGCGAGTATGGAAGCTGTTCGTGGATCCTGTGGCGCCTTCCGAATTGGGACATTGCGATCGCTGCGAGTGCGTACTTGTCGTCCACCACGGTCAACATCGCCGAGTATATCGGCATGAACAATGGGGTCTTGGTGGCGATTGACCGAGTGATAACTGACTTAATTATCGTGGGTGACTCACGGCTTGCAATCCAGCAATCCATGGGGGTGATAGCATGCAAGAAGGATACGTTGCAAGTGGGGTTAGCACGACACAAGGATCTCAATAAGCGCCTCAACTCGGTCCGGTATCGACACATAGCGCGGCAATATAACGCAGCGGCTGACATCTCACTACAGAGGTACTCGAAGCAAAAGCCGGACGAGTAATTCTCGGGACGGATAGGAAAGCAGAACTGAGAACGATTAACCGAGTAGCCGAAGAGCTGTATGCCATAGACAACCCAGCGGAAACCCCGAGTGTCACGGCAGTCACTCGCAGCCGAGTACGCCGAGTTCGCTTTGAGGATGAGCTTCATGAAGACTCGGCTAGAGCTAAAAGAGGAAGCCAGTATCATGAAGCCATATCACCAAAACCCGGAGAATCCGCGTTTGAAAGCAGTGGAGATGAATTCGAACAAGTCAGCAGGGCGCCGACTCGGCGGACGAACCACACGACCCCGAATGCTGAAGTAAGGTCGCAGAGGGAGTCAGCCCGGATGGATCAGAGTGCCAACGACATGAATCCAGTGACAGTACAGAATGTGAGAAGACGACGAATCGCGAAGGCACAAGACGAAGAACTCAGGTGGGCCGATCTGAAGGCGTATCTGAGAGGTGAATTTGAGGTCCTTACACACCGTCGAGCTCAGAATGCCGGCAAAGTCGCAGAAGTATTTGTTCTCAGCGAAGACGGTCTGTTATACCGCCGAGATGAGACGCGCCGACAGGGCGAACTCGGCAAACCGAACCTCTCGTTGAGATTGGTGATTCCGTCAACCATGATCGACGAGATCCTACATAGCTGTCACAACTCGATCGAAGAGGGTCATCAAGGCATCGTCAGAACTTATCACAGAGTCAAAGCCGACTACTACTGTATTGGCCTTTATGCCGACGTGGTGAAACATGGTAGAGCATGCGAGGCCTGCAGTACCAGTAAGCGCAAGCCACAGCTGAGAGGATACTCGCGGGGAAATGTGGTGTCAGACTGTCCATTCCAGGTCGTGTCAATGGATTTCGTGATTCCTCTACCTTGAACCTAGCGGGGCAATACTGCACTGCTACTGTTGTGGTGAAGTGCTTTCTCAGAAATAAAAGAATGAATCTAACAAGGGTCACTATCCCGAATTAGTGACATCACCAATTGGTAAGGGAGGATTTGGATCGCCCGGCATGGATCCACGCTGCTTGAAGTGGATTGGTCAAGATAATGGGGCATCCTGTATGGGCCGACGATGGATCTGGTATAGATAACGTATGGGAAGGCAGGATTTACCAAGGGGAGGCTCGGATCCACCCTCACCTGAGTTCACTTAGGATAAGCGATATACCATGTGCAGGTGGATCAAGTGGGGATCCTATGAAGGAAGGATGGTAGGTGTCATCTGAGGGTGGATCTGGTATCAGCGACTAACGAGAAGGCAAGATCCACCACGAGATGTCTCAGATCCCACATTTTCGAGTCCGGTCCCAAGGCGGTGAGGGTCCCACACGGAGTGACTTGGATCCAAGATATGGGGATGTTGAATGCAACGGATCTCGAACTTTCGTGGAGTGATGGAGATCGCAGGCGGTCGTAAGACAATGGTGGGAAGATTGGAGTGCTCAGATCCATGAAGAGCGTACACTTGTAGTGAGGTGGATCAAGGTAACCTGAATCCGGACAAGTGTACCCATGATGTGATGACCATAATGATTACGCCATGGATCCGGTGGATCTGATAATAATACAGCTGGGATGATGGGTCATGGAGAGAAAGGACACACAGCCAAGCCTTGTAAGGGATTTAGCAGGTAAAAGACATAGAAGGTAGAAATCCAGGCAGGTATAGGCTTAATTATCAATACAGAACCCAATTTGTACAGTATCACACAAGTGCCTTCCTGCCCTCAAGAATCGGAACTACATTGGCCGTACGAGCTCGGTGAAGGTTAAGAATTGCGAATCTAATATTGGTAGTGATAATTGGATAATACATTGGCCAGATCCTACAACCTAGTGAGCTTTTCCTTTACACGCGCAGATCCGACAGGGTGACCGGATTTACTGTTTGGCCGGGTATACCCAAGAAGATCTCAACTCTCAAGATCCCGTCACAGGAGACGGCAAGTACGACGCAAAGGCAAGGGGACCCACCCGCAAGGCAACCCTACGGCCAGATCCACGATCTAGGCCCTGGATCCACCAAGCTCAAATACTCGCTTGGGATCCAGAACCAACCACGGACGCAGAGTGAAGATTTTCCACTGCTGCTCCACCCCATCCCCACGTCTCGCCAAGACACTCAAGCTTCACCACTTGAACTCTTCGGAGGTTACCGAGAGAGCAAGATCCCGCCCTACCCACGGGTACACAAGGTGAGGAAAGTTCAGCAGAACACGGATCATCGGGGGACCCCCTCCGTTAGTCGGTGTCTGGGCGCAGTTGGTAAGTTGGATCCAGCAATCTCGCAGATTTTGCTGATCCCGCTACACCACAATTGTGCGCGTGCCCGGATCTTTTGGTGACTCGGGATTTCACCGTGAGTCCCAAGAAGATGCTCAAGTGAAGATTGAGCCAGGGGAAGAGGCGTCGTCGGAGGTCGGATCGACGAAGACGCCGCTGAATGAAACAAGATCCGCGGATTGATGGAGTTTTGGGAGGAACGCTGTCGACGGAAGAGAGGTGGATCCGGATCCGGATCTAGAAGAGAAACCTCTCTATTCTCCCCAAGTCTCCTCGGGGACCCCTGCGGATCTTGACGCAAGTCAAGATCCGCTAACAAAACAAGGGAAAGTGAAGGCGAAACGGTATGCATTAGCAGATTCACCGGTCAAGCCAACACCGTACCTAAACCCAAGCCCGCTAGTCGAAAAGACGAGAAAGAAGACCGATACGAGTAAGCTACGCGGAAGCAAATGCAAGCTCCAGAGTCGGAAGAAGACCAAGCTGGATCCAGGTAAAGCTGGTCCGACAAGGATCTCGAGCTCGAATATCGCCACCAAGCTCTACGCGGATTTTCGGTATCAAGATCCTGTCTTGCGGATCCTGAATCCACGCCAGATCGAAGCTCCAAGGGAACCGGTGAGAGCACCAGCGAAACCGACAAACAAATTGGTGGCAGTCAAGGATCTATTACGTCTGCTTCCGGATTCAGGCATCGTAGCTGGTGCGTTCCATGCAGAGGATTTCTTCGAGCTACGCTTGGATCTCATAGTATCGGCGACGCGGGACTTCTTCGGCAAAGTCAAGTCCATCACCGGAGAAGGTCGCACACTATGGATCCAGTGTCGTCGCCGAGGATCAGCCAAGCTGCATCCTCTAACTACGAATCCGCGGCTGAGGATGGGTCAGATACGTCCTCCGAGCCGCGACGCATGGCCTTAGGCCCTTCCGGGGTGTCGATGCTGGAAGCGCGGGCGAGGATCCAATACCAGGAAGCGCTCTAGGGCGTGAAGACTCGGAATCCAGGACGCCATACCCGTGATCGGATACCATCCAGCCAAGATCGAGCCAGATCCGGCAAGAAGCCAGTGGGATTATCGTCAGATCGGGCTCAAGGTAATCGCCTCACGGATCCTGTCTCGCCAGTAGACCAGACGGCTACGGGCTCTTCCGACACCTTCTCGGGCACCTTGCAACGATACTTCGAAGCTGCAATGAGTCGTTTCCTGGCCGAACACGGCATGAGAGCGCCCAAGCCGCAAGCGCAAGTGTTCCATGAACATGGAGCACGAGACGTGGAGATGGAGTCAGTGGAGGGAGACAACTCCCATGATGAGTTCGACCCAGATGATCTGGATGGCCCATCCGCTTCGTCAGCAGTGGTAGCAACAGCCACAGCCGGGGCAGGTGGATCGTCCATGATCCAGAGGGTACGGATCTCAGCCATATCGGATCTGAAGGAGTTCACGGGCAAGGATCAAGATGAGGATCGAGCGAGAACATGGATCAGCAAGGTCAAGTCGGCCCTCATGAGAGATCAAGCATCGGATGCCGAGAAGTGTCTGACCTTTGCGGATCTGCTAGCGGGGCCAGCCAGGAATTGGTATCGGCAGCTGGGCAGATCCACCAGGAACAAGTGGCCAGATTTGCTGCGCAGTTTCCAGACCCAGTACTGTGAATTGGGAGTGTCGGTGGCACGACAATACTACCATGCTCGCCGCAGATCGGACGAATCCCCGCTGGAATATTTTCATCGGCTAAATGTGGCCGGTCTACGGGCCAAGTTGAAGATCAAGGATGGGGGATCCAAGGTACTGCGGGAACACGTGGATCATTTCATCGAGATGTTGGGAGACGGGGATCTGGCCGACAGGCTGACCCTGTTGCGACTTCCCGACGAAGACGAGCTTGAAGAAGTGCTGCGGGCTGTGGATCGCGCGAAGCACCGCCAGAAGAAGGCGGCGGTCGGATCCGGCAAGTATCGCCAAAAGGCTCCGACGCCCACGGCCCCAGCTCGACGTGTCCACCAAGTCATGACGCCCGACTCAAGAACTGAATCGAGATCCGATGGTTCGGACTCCGATCCAGAAGATTACCGTAGGGTCTGTCTCACCGCTCCCAGCGATCGTACGGCGAAGACTGGAGACAACTCTCGCAACGGTGATGCCTTACCCGGAGACCGTGGGATGTACAGATCCCGAGATCTCATGGACGGGACAGCACAAGTCAGGTGTTCGCAGTGCGGATCCCGGAAGCACACGGAATCTGGATGCTGGAAACATCTGGTCTGTGAGAAGTGTGGCAAGAAAGGTCATCCCGGGGATCATTGCTTCTACGTGTGTCGCGGGTGTGGCGAGATTCACGACGTCGGCAAGTGTCCGAGGGAAGAATTCTACAACCAGATCCGCCAATGGTTTGATCCAGCCAAGCACAGAGGGATGTTGCCAGAAGTGGCTGAGAAGATGTTAAACTAGGACGCTCGCCGGGTTTGAATCCGGTACGAGCCGAGCGTTCTAGGTATTGCATTTATGCATTTGTGAACAAGACATCGCTAGATCCAGGGAGCAGGACCCTAGATCCAGTCGATAATACACGTGATCTACATGAAGTGTCAGTTGCCAAGATCTCTAGTTTGCGCCAAGTGGATGAGTTTTCCAGATCCGAAGTCTCCTCAACCCTGGATCTACAAAGGGGAAAGGCACGTGGTTACTGGGAGAAGCGCCAACATGGTCGATGGTTTGAGCCTACCAAGGGTGAGGTCACTGCAGATCTACCCATGGTCTGTCAGGTCACTGGATCCCGTGGATCTGAGGATGTTGGATCCATGGATCTGCTAACAGGGGAGTCCCGTGGATACTGGAAGTACCATGCCCCAGGAAAGTGGTTCAGACAAGCCAAGGTAGGGGGCAAGATCAACAATGAAAAATCAATCCTACTCCTAGATAGTGGTGCCGAGGTGTCTATACTGGATACCGCCTTTGCTCGTAAGGTTGGGTGCCAAGTGGATGGGAGTCGGATCCAAGATTGTGTTGGGATTGGTGAAGGCGTGTACCGTACGAATGGGAGAACGCGGATCAAGATCACGTTGCCAGGTTGTTTGGTGTACTGGTTTGATATTTGGGTTGGAGATCTCGCTGGTCAAGACGCCATCCTCGGGGTGGATTTCATGGTACCAGCCGGAGTGAGGTTGGATCTGGCGGATGGGACACTTTGTTTCCCTGACGAGATGCGGATCCAGCTCAGCGGACGGCGGCCGTTGTATGGAGCGAAGATGAGGATCATAAGGGCGGATAAGACAACCTGGATCGAGCCCGGGGAAACCTGGGAACTGCCAGATCGGTTGAAATGGGTGGAACATGAGAAACGGTGGGTCACTCGGGACGAGAAGTGGGTGCCTACAGTAATCCAAGGACCAGGTCGATCGCAATACCTCCAAGTCACGAATGTCAGCGACAAGAGACTATTGCTGGACCATTATGAGGAGATCGGGCGATAGTTGGCGAAGGATGGTATCCCCAGGCGACCTGGATATGTGTCAGTGGGATCCCGCCGCTACAAAGAATGGCAGAATCTGGCGTACGAGGCGACTACCGAGATCGAATCGCTCGGGGAGGTGGAGCTCCCGGCGGAGCCAACTGGCCCCTTGGTGGATTGGCCTTCATATCCAACTCCGCGAAAGATCCTGCAGAGGGATCGTCGGATTGAGATCCAGGTTGGATCCACGACGGGGGATGATCCCCAGAGTCGGCCCCTAGATAACGCAGGGTCGGTGGAAGAAGGATCGCAGAGGGCTGAAGCCGGACCGCCAGATCCCGCTGACCCACAAGTGGATCCAAGCTTTCCATTGGATAAAGTGCCTGGATCCTTGTCGAGAGTGGCCACACTAGCTAAACAGGAACCATCGTGGGTAAACCCACCAGAGGATCAAGTCGATCGAAAAGGTGGCCTCCCCAGTACCAGGATACCCGACCCCACGAAGACAGAAGGGTCGACTTGGATCGCAGATCCCGCAGTGTCACCTCCAGATCCGGTGGTACCAGCGACTTGTGGAGGCGGGGTTGAGAGGGATCTTCGCCGGGCTTCAGATCGGGACCGGGACAAGGCCCGTCGCGTGTCCTCCTCCAAGACGTCATCAGCGGCTCGATCCTCCTCCGAATCCTCCGGACTTTCATCGTCGTCGTCGTCGTCATCGTCCTCATCGCCCAGTGTGAAGGGATACGGGCCGGAGGACGACGTACGCTTCGATGACGGCCGGATAGGAGGTCCTGAGCCGTCGGACCAGTCGGATTCCTCATCCTCGTCGTCCTCCGAGCTGCCAAGTCCACATCCAGGGGGAATGACACGTTTGGCTTTCCCCTTCCCGGGTCCAGTACGGGCCGGCGGAGGGCTGGTGGAAGCGGGCTGGGGAACGGCAGGCGTCGTCACCGAAGGACCAGCGGTGGATCCCGTCTTGGACGCCGATCCCGGTTTGGATACGGCCGTAGATCCCGCCTTGGCCGTCGATCCGGACTTGGACACCGTTGATCCTGTTTTGGATGGGGTAACGGATCCAGTCTTGGACGCCGTAGACCCAGTCTTGGGTCCAGATCCAGACTTGGACGTAGTTGCAGATCCAGTCTTGGACGCCGAGGTAGACTTTGATCTAGCGGTGGATCCAGACTTGGATCCGGCGCCCGACTTCGAGGGGGAGGCGGAAGTCTTGGACGCGGATGTGGATCCCGCCTTGGACACAGAGGTGGATCCCGCTTGCGAAGCCGCTTTAGAGGCCGAAGTCGTTTTGGGCTTGGCTTTTGGGGAAGCTCGAGCATGCTTATGGGGACGGGAGGATCCGGTGCTAGGAGCGGGAGATGCACTACGCGGGCGTTTCGCAGCCGATGGATCCGCACCACTTACAGACGGAAGAGGAGCAGAGACGCTGGCAGCATGAGAGGGCCCCGACAGGGGAGGAAGTGGATCCGAAACGGCAGCTGTCACCAGCGCCAGTCGTCGTTGTGCCAAATCACGCTCCGATAAGCCACGATCGCGCTCCAGGACCAGCTGTTGCTGCTGAGTTTGAGCTGCGGCGAGTTGATCCTGGAGTTTCGCGGCGATCGCATCGGCAGCCTTCAATTTGTCACCTGGATTGGCATAACAAGTGAATATGGAGTTACTAGCAAGGGCCAAAAGAGGATCCACGTACTCGTGCGGCGAAGCTTGGATTCCAGTTCTGTTTGCGTCCGCTTGGCATCCGCCCACTCGGTAGCCGCCTTGTCCCGCTGGAGTTCGCTGTCCGCCAGTTTCGCTTGGATCTCGTCGCGCAATTGCGTTATACGCACGAACGCTTCGAGCGCGTAATCTCGCCCAGCAGACGCTTTTTCGAGCGACTCCTTGGTATCTTGCAACTCCTCAGAGAGTTGAGCCAGAGCTACATCCGGCGATGAGGGAGGTGGATTTGGCGCGGGGGACCCTCCACGCGCCGACCCTAAGGCGGATCCGCCATGGGTGGATCCCACATAGTCGTTGGTCACCACCTCCTCTTGGGTCAGACGCAATTCGTCACGGAGTCGGTCCAAGCTCGCGTCCGCGGCTGCCCTAGCAGTCTGAGAATCCTCCAGATCCCGTGGATCCGGGATTGGAGCTGGTGGATCTCAGATCCGGCGAGCACCATCTCCCTAAGGAGATGGTCGTTGTCATCTCGCATACCATCTCGTTGACGGGAGGCGCGATCCAGCCGTCCGGTCATGTCGCGGATCTCGACCGCCTGATCAGCCAACAAGAGTCGCAGGTCCTGCGACCGAGAGGCCGCACGGTGCTCCCACCCCTGGATCTCCATAGCCTGGTCATGGACTTGGGCTCGCAAGGTTTGAAGTTGGGTAGTGTGCAGAGACGCAGCTTGGTCTTGGGCATCTTGAGCCGTCTGGAGCTCCGCCGTCAAGGTTTGCACCTGATCGGAAAGAGCCTGGGCTAGAACCCGCAGATCGGTGGGCGACATTGAAGACGGACTGACCGGTGGGGTGGTGGATGGGGCCTTGCCCGGCGATTTGCCGGTACGCTTGGCGGGAGACATGTGTCACGAAGAGGAGAAAGCGGTTGTGGATGCTGGCAATGCACGCCGTGAACGCTGTTGTGCAGCGCCGACAACGTACAGGAGGCGATTGTGGTGAAGAGCTTTCTCAGAAATAAGAGAATGGGCCTGACGCGGGGTCACTATCCCGAATCAGTGACAATTTCAAGTGATTAGAGATGATTTGGGTTGTCTGGCACGGGTGCAAGTTGCCTGGGGTGGATTAGCCATGCCGAGCAGCACCCCGTATAGAATGACGATGGATCTGGTATGAGCGATGCACGAGAAGGCAAGATCCACCAAGACTTATCTCGGATCCACCCTTACCTGGATTCACTTAGATGGATGTGGGATATACTATATAAGAGTGGATCGAGTGTGGATCCTATGAAGGAATGATGGTAGGTGCCCTCTGAAGGTGGATCTAGTAGCCACGGTTAACAAGAAGTCAGGATCCACCGCGAGGTGCCCCGGATCCCATACTTCCGAGTTCGGATCCAAGGAGGGAGGATCCCGCAGAGAGGGATCTGGATCCAGGGTACAGAGATGATGGATGCTGTGGATCTCGAAGTTTCGTGGGACAATGGAGATCACAGACGGTTGCAAGATGATGTTGGATGATTGGAGAGCTCAGATCCACAGCGAGTGTACACTTACAGTTAAGTGGATCCAAGCGACCTGGATCTGGATGAGTGTACCCATAATAGGGTGATCGTAATGATTACGTCATGGATCCGGTGGATCTGAAGATAATACAGCTGGGATGATGGGTCAAGGAGAGAAAGGACATGCAGCCAAGCCTGGTAAGGGATTTAGCGAATGAAAGACATAGAAGGTAGAAATCCAGGCAGGTATAGGCTTAAGTATCAATACAGAACCCAATTTGCACAGTATCACGCAAGTGCCTTCCTGCCCTCAAGAATCGGAACTACATTGGCCGTACGAGATCGAAGAAGGTTGGGAATTGCGAATCTAGCGTTGGTAGTGATAGCTGGATAATACATTGGCCAGATCCTACAACCTAGTGAGCTTTTCCTTTACTTGTGCAGATCCGACAGGTTAACCGAATTTACTACTTGGTCGGTTACACCTTAGAGGTTTTCAACTCTCAAGATCCCGTCACAGGAGGCGGCAAGTACGACGCAAAGAAACTACAAAGGCAAGGGAACACACCCGCAAGGCAACCCTACGGCCAGATCCACGATCTAGGCCTCGGATCCATAAGCTCAATTATTCGCTTAGGATTCGGAACCATCCACGGACGCAGAGTGAAGATTTTCCACTGCTACTCCACCCCATCCCCACGTCTCGCCAAGACACTCAAGCTTCACCACTTGAACTCTTCGGAAGTTACCGAGAGAGCAAGATCCCGCCCTACCCACGGGTACACAAGGTGAGGAAAGTTCAGCAGAACACGGATCATCGGGGGACCCCCTCCGTTAGTCGGTGTCTGGGCGCAGTTGGTAAGTTGGATCCAGCAATCTCGCAGATTTTGCTGATCCCGCTACACCACACAGCTGTCACGAACGCTGGTAATAGCGTGTTCAAGGTGGGTAACAGAGTTCCACACACGGTCGCCCAGACCTTAACTGAAGAGGAAGACGTCGGATACGCTTCCTGTGTGGGTAACACGGTACCACACGCGGTCGCCCGGACCTTAACTGAAGAGGAGGGCGTCGAACACGCTTCCTGTGTGGGTACCACAGTACCACACGAGGCCACGAGTGCCTCGGATGTCGTAGCAACGACATCCCTAGACGTAGGCAGCAAAGCTCCACGTCACGGTCGCCGTCGTCAACGACGCCGCCGCCGCCTCAAGTCGGATCCGAACTTCGTTCCGATCGACGTCGCTTCAAGCGACTCGGAGTCCAGGACCCGGTCGCCTCCGACAATGCCTGTGGAAGAGTGTTATCACATCTTCGATGGCGTGACCGGTTTACCCGTCAAGGCATCTGGTGTCCACTTGGAACCGTTGCCAGAGGTTGCAGAGATACTGAACCTCGAGGAAATGACGGCTGAGTCTTTCTTGGCCAACCTCAAGGCTGGAGAGATTGCTGAGATGATGCTCATGAGACCTGAGACCACTCGGGAGGAGCTGAACTCCTCCTCTGTCTTGGACGAGAACGTCCTGGAAGACCGAGCTAAACAAGCAGCGTCAGACGCGCTTGGGTTCTGAGATCCTTAAGAACCCCAAGGATCCGGTGTATCCTTTGGTGACGGAGTATGCGGACGTGGTGAACAAACACCCACCGACCCAACTCCCACCGAATCGAGGCGTACGGCACAAAGTATTGTGTCACGAGGCAATGGCCTCTCCCGCACGAACAGTGCGAGGTCATTGATGCCTTCTTCGCCGCGAAAGCGAAGGCAGGCATGGTGCGGGAGTCGAAATCCCCGCACTCGACGCCGACTTTCTGCGTTCGGAAGCCAAACGGAAAGTGGCGTCAAGTTCATGCTTATAACAAGCTGAACAACGCAACGGTGCCGGCTCAAACACCAATCCCACGAAAGGATGTGTTGTTAAACAGCATGACCGGAAGGGTACTGTACAGTTCGCTGGATTTGGTAGACGGATACTACCAGATCCTGATGCGAGAGAGCGACATCCCGCTCACCGCGGTGGGCACTCCAAGCGGCATGCTTTGGGAGTGGCTCGTCATGCCGCAGGGCTTGTCTAATGCCCCGGTGACCCTCAACCGCCTGGCGACGCAATTGTTCCGGCCACTACGTGCCTTCGTACAGACGTACTTCGACGACATATTTGTCCATAGCCGTGCTGAGGGAGGCAAGACGGTCATGTAGGTGCAGCTAGGACACCTCCGTCGAGTGTTGAACGTGATGCGGGCGAGCAAGCGCTACGCCAACATCGACAAGTGCGTTTTCGCGTCACCAGGGATTAAAGTTCTCGGTTGCTTCGTAAGCAACGTGGGCGTTCGAGCTGACCCAGACAAGGTCAGGGCCATAGCAGCATGACCGACGCCCCGATCCCAGAAGGATCTTCGAAAGTGGTTGGGCTTGGCCAACTACCTTCACAAGTACAGCGCAGGGTACGCGGGCTTTGCTAAGCCCTTGTCGGACCTACTTCAGAAGGACGTCGACTGGCACTGGGGGCAAGAACACCAGGATGCCTTTGACAGCATCAAGGCCAGTCTCCAAGAGGCCCCTGTCCTGGCCCTGCCGGACGAGACGAAGCCGTTTAGCGTCGTCTGCGATGCCTCCGATTACGCCATCGGGTGTGTATTGCGGCAGGCCGACACGGCTGGACATGAACAAGTCATCTCGTTCCAGTCCAGGAAGCTCAAAGCCGACGAACGGAACTACCCTGGCCACGACAAGGAGCTCCTGGCAATGAAGTATGCCCTTGTGAGGTTTCGGGTTCACCTTCTGGGCTCCCGGCCCTTCGTGATCTACACAGACCACGCATCCTTGAGGACGGCGACTAACTCGCCTCACCTCTCCCAAAGGATGGCGAGGTGGCTGTCCTTCTTCGCAGAATACAACTTCCGCGTCGAATACAAGCCGGGCAAGCTCAACGTGCTTGCGGACGCCCTCTCTCGGCGTCTGACTATGAGTTGGCCCACATCACACACGGGTGACAACGGATCTATATGATCGGATACGCATGGCGTATCGGGACGATGAGGCTGTCGCGCCTATCGTCAAGTTCTTTATGGCAGGAACGAGCGCGAAGTCCGACTGGCTCTCGTTGCGACAGCGCTCACGGCTCCACCGAAATGAGTTGAAGTATGGCCTCCTCTATTACCGGGTGGAGCCCAATGAACCTCCACGGGTGGTCGTCCCAACGACGAGGATCTGAAGTTCGATATCCTCGCGGAGGCGCATGACGCGCCCTCCAGCGGCCACTTGGGCCGCGAGAAGACCTTTCTGTCGGTCTCTCAATCCTTCTGGTGGACCCACATGTACAAGTGAGTCGCCCGGTACGTTAAGACATGCGAAACATGTCAGCGGGTCAAACCCGCAGGGCACTCTTTGGCTCCACTACAGATCCTGCCCGTACCGGCTGACTGTTGGAAGTCGATGAGTCTTGACTTCATCTTTAGCTTCCCGCCGACGGACACGGCAACACCGGAATTTTGGTGTTCGTGTGTCGGCTGAGCAAGATGGTACATCTTGCTCCGGTTCTCGTCACTGTTACGGGCGAACAAACCGCAAGGTTGTTCGTCGATGGCGTGTTCCGCTATCACGGTCTCCCGGAGACGATTGTCTCGGACCGAAACCCGCGGTTCACTGCTGCGTTTTGGAAAACGCTGTTCCCTTTACTGGGAACCCGTCTGCAGATGTCCACTGTGGATCATCCACAGACAGACGGCCAGCCAGAGCGCGTCAATCGAGTGCTCGAGGACACTCTGCGCGGTGTGTGCGCGGCAGCACCACGTACGTGGTCGACGCAGCTTCCAGTTGTTGGGTTTGCGCTCAACAACGCGGTGCACGCGTCCACGGGGCTCACGCCGCTCTACTTGAACGGCTTCCGCCACCCCAGAGTGCCTCTCACTCTTCGAGGAGACACTGACTCCTCTATTCTAAGTGGGGGAGAGGCTCGGAAAGCCCTTTCCTCCCAGGTCTCGGATGTGAGACCAGTTTCGCTGCGGAAACAAGTGGAATCCTTTATGGATACCAAGCTGAGCGTTGTCAGCAGGGTCCGCGATGCCATGGCAGCGGCCCAAGATAAACAAAAGGAGTACTCTGACAAACATGGAAGAGGAAACTTAAGTATATTTAAGGTGGGGGACTTAGTGTTGCTAGACACGAGGAACCTACCTCTTGACACTGTCAGCTCTGTCGGCAGCAGCAAGCTGAAGCACCGCTTCATCGGACCATTCGCAGTCCTGACCAGACATGGTGCGTCGTACACCATCGACCTGCCTAAGTCAATGACGACGCAGCCGATGTTCTATGTTGGACGTCTTAAGCGGTACGTTGATCCGCAGGAGGTTGCTGACTCGCAGACCCATCTTGGCTCAGCTCATCGAAGCGAGGGCCGGCCACAGACGTCGACGAGGGCGTCGGAGCAGGCACCCAAGCCTCGGTCTGAACGGCAAAGCTGCGGTCAAGACCGTACGCAGGAGGGGCTCCGTACGAACGGACCCCGGAGCCATACGTCGAGTACGCCGGGTACGCACCATACGCGTACGACTGGGAGTGCGCCGAAGGCGGCTCCGGACGTGGCAGCAGAGCCTCGATTCGTCGGATCATGCGGAAGGCCTCGTCCAGATCGGACGAAGAGGCCCATAACACCTATTAGCTTTGCTCGTGCTAGTAGCGTGTTCTTATTTTTACTGGTTGGCCTATATAAGTACTTTACAAGGTCGAGTCTGTCCCGGTGCAAGGGCAGAACTGGGGTCTTCAGGTCCACCCGAACGATCGTTTGCTATCCGGGCAGACGTATTGTTGTGGGAACGTCCTAACTACATTTGTAGCTAGGATTCACGTGGAAATTCCAACACCACAACCGGTGTCGCGACCCGGAAACAGAGTGTAACCATTGTGAACTGTTTGTATGGCCTTCCTGTTTACGAGCTACCAAGAGAAGAAGAACAAGAAAAACGAACGGGTAAGTCGCTTGGATGTTACCTGGAGACCCCCCCCCCTTCAATTGTGGGTCTGCCCTTGCCTGTCTCACAATCCACGCATTCACCGACATATCGCTGCACACTCTTGAATAGTCCCCTCCAGTGGGAACAATCCCGGATCTGTTGGTAGGTCCGACCAATTCCCTGATGTCCACCTTCTAAACTAGCGTGATAGTGACGTAGGACATCTGTTGTAAGGTTTCCGGCACCACCAGTCTCATCAATCCATCCCGATCCTCGCTGAATCTCTTCGTAGGGGGGCAATAGAAGAGCAAATCGTTCAGATCCACTGCATAATCCGTAGCGATAATACTGTAGGATTTGGCATCTTCCCGACTCAGGTCCCGTACATCTCCCATCAGATACTTCTTTAGTTCCAAGATCTATGTCCCTTCGTTTTGTGCTTTGAGAATCCGCCCAATACGGACTCTCTTTACGTACGCTTCATCGAGGATCTGGGGGCTAGATCTAATCCTTCCTCAGAATCTAGTGGCAGTCATAACCTGGACCGTCCGCTTCACGGATCCAACCACCACCACTTCATCTAGTCGGTTCAATGTGACGAGATTCTGGCGCTCGGCCTCTCTCTCCACCTCGACCCCACATTGATTCCGTAGTGCGACACTTGTCAAGCTGTCCGCACTTGCATTCCAATCTCGCTTGACATGTACCAGCTCGTAATTCATCCAACCACGCAGGTGGATCATCACCTTCTGCCGCAACAGCGTTAGGGCCGGGGCCTTGCAGTCAATCTCACCTCGCACCTGTCTGATCACCAAATTTGAATCTCCACATATCACCAGCCTTTTCAGATCCTCTTCCTTTAGTAGATCCAAACCCAGCAGGAGTCCGTTGTATTCCGCTTCATTGACGGTGAGGCCCTCCGCATAAGTGGATCTGGCCCTCACCACTTCCCATCCGGGCAGTTTCCACAGTATTGCACTGTATGCTCCTCCTCCGCGTCGCATGCGAGCAGATCCATCGAAACTCAGGACGTACAGATCTTCATCCACTTGTACCGTCGGGATCGAGATCGGGATCTGGATCCGGCGTTTGGGCTCTTTCTTAGGAGCGACCCTAGTCAGTGCTTCGTCCATCTTGGCTCTGTGCGTGATGCTCGTGGCCACAACTCCTAGGATCTCGTCCTCTCTTTTCGAACATTTTACGATCTCCAGTGTCCATGGTGAGAGTATAGCTGCCCACTGTCCCAACCGTCCTTGTAGACCGGCCGACTTAAACAACCAGGCGAGCGTGGAATGTCGAGTCAAAATCCGGATGGATTTTCCCACCAGCAGGCTATAATTGAGATCCAACACCCGCAGGAGTGCGATTATCTCCTTCTCCACCGCTTCATAATTCAACTCGTTCGGCTTTAGCGTTCGGCTGACGAAAGTGACCGGATGGCAGATCCCCTCATGTTCTTGTACCAAAGCTGCCGAGACCGCCCAATCACTAGCATAGACTATCAACGTGGGTTGACGTTCTGGATCAAAATGGCGGAGGATGGGCGTCGTCGCGATCCTCTTCCTAAGTTCCACGAACGCATGGTGAGCTCGGATCCACCGAGGCTCCACCTTGTCCGAGCTCCCCTCCGTCAACTCTGTCCAGATTCGATCCTCTCCCAACTGGTCCCGGGGTAGATCCAGTTCCTGTTTCATGTCGTCTTCCGACGCCATGCCATGTGGATCCCTTCGTGGATCCGGGATCTCTAGGGCCAGAGCTTGTTGGATCGTGGTCCGGACAGCCGAGGTGGCCATCGCGGCAAACTCCCCCCCCCTCATTCATAGAGGACTGCAGCGCAAAGTGCGTAATCCTCGATGAACCGACTGTAGTAGTTCAAACTGTTCAAGAAGGATTGCATCGCTCGTAGCGACTGCGGGAATGACAAGTCTGCCAGCGACGACAGGTCTTTAGGATTCGCCTCCAATCCCTCCTTGGAGACTCGATGACCTAAATAATTCACCTTGCGCATTCCCCAATAGCTCTTCACCACGCTGTTAGAGAGATTCCACTTAGTACACGCCTCCAGTAAGGATGTCACTCTCTCGCACAGCTGATCCCACGATTCCGCCGGGATTAGAATGTCGTCGATATAAGATCTGCGTCCTAACACAGACGGGGTCCCAGGACCCCCTGGCTCTCCTGCTTCAAATGGATCCACTTCCGTATGATTCTCCCCGGATCCACCCCTTTCGGGTTCCGGTATTCGGGTAAATCCGTAGAGGGTGTTATCTATCAGGCGTTGGTAGATCCGTGGTGCACTCCTCAATCCAAACGGCATCCGGCTCCATTCGAACAGTCCAAATGGTGTGATGAATGCGGATATTGCGCGAGCCCGATCCGTCATAGTCGCCACCCAAAACCCGCTTGCCATATCTAGAGAACAGTACCAGAGTACTTTATCCAAATCTTCCAATAGCTCATTGATTAGAGGCATCGGATACACCATGAGTCTGGTCAGACCGTTAACCATCCAGTAATCGATACACCGACGTATATCCACTCCGTTCTTCTTAATAATGATCACCATTGGAGATGCCCACGGGGACGTTGAGAAGCTGATGATCTTGGCTTGCAGCAGACCTTTAATCAGTTCTGAGAGTTTTTCTCGGAACTGAAGTGCCACCTTCCGCACCCTTTGGGCAATCGGCTTCGCGTCACCGATATCGATGTCACATTTGACTCCGCGTGCGGCTGGTGGTAATGCATTCCCTTTGTCAATTAGCAGATGTCGGCTTTCCCAGATCTTCTGACGTAGCCGATCCACTTCCGCGGGCTCGTTCGCCCCCGGGTCCACTTGGATATCATCAATCGTGACTTCCTCTGTGGTCAGTGGTACCTCCGGGATTACCGTCAGGCCTTCTCCGAGATCCTCGGCGTGCAGATCCTCACCTTCATGGTAACATACTTGCTCATCATCAGTCTTTGTCGGATCCACCACTGGATCCAGGCACCGCGATTCCCCCTTTTCGGTCAATTCTCCTGTTTTCATGGGATCGGGTATTCTAGTACCGGAAAAAATGCCTTCTGGATCGACTCGATCGTCTGGTGAGTTTACACACGACGGCTCCTGTTTAGCCAGTTTTGACACTCTCGACAGGGATCCAGGCATTCTATCCAATGGAAAGTTCGGATCCAACTGTGGGTTAGCAGGATCCAGCGAGCCGGTTTCAATTCCCTGCAGCCCCCCACCCACCGACGCTTGAATATCTAGGGACCGGTCCTAGGTTTCCCCAGCTGTCTTGGATCCAATCTCTACCACTTGGATCCCAATCCGACGATCCCTCTGTAGGATCTTTCGCGGAGTTGGATATGAAGGCCAATCCACCAAGGGGCCAGTTGGCTCCGCCGGGAGCTCCACCTGCCCGTGGGAATCGATCTCGGTAGTCGCCTCATACGCCAGATTCTGCCATTCACTATAGCGACGGGATCCCACTGACACATATCCAGGCCGCCTAGGGATACCGTCCTTCGCAAACCATCGCCCAATTTCCTCATAGTGGTCCAGTAATAGTCTCTTGTCGCTGGCATTCGTGACTTGGAGGTATTGCGATCGACCTGGTCCTTGGATTACTGTAGGCACCCACTTCTCGTCCCGAGTGACCCACCGTTTCTCATGTTCCACCCATTTCAACCGATCTGGCAGTTCCCAGGTTTCCCCGGGCTCGATCCAGGTCGTCTTATCCGCCCTTATGATCCTCATCCTCGCCCCGTACAACGGTCGCCGTCCGCTGAGCTGGATCCGCATCTCATCCGGGAAACAAAGTGTCCCATCCGCAAGATCCAACCTTACTCCGGCTGGTACCATGAAATCCATCCCGAGGGTGGCGTCTTGACCAGCGAGATCTCCAACCCAAATATCAAACCAATACACCAAACAACCTGCCAGCGTGATCTTGATCCGCGTTCTCCCATTCGTACGGTACACGCCTTCACCAATTCCAACACAATCTTGGATCCGACTCCCATCCACTTGGCACCCAACCTTACGAGCAAAGGCGGTATCCAGTATAGACACCTCGGCACCACTATCTAGGAGTAGGATTGATTTTTCATTGTTGATCTTGCCCCCTACCTTGGCTTGTCTGAACCACTTTCCTGGGGCATGGTACTTCCAGTATCCACGGGACTCCCCTGTTAGCAGATCCATGGATCCAACATCCTCAGATCCACGGGATCCAGTGACCTGACAGACCATGGGTAGATCTGCAGTGACCTCACCCTTGGTAGGCTCAAACCATCGACCATGTTGGCGCTTCTCCCAGTAACCACGTGCCTTTCCCCTTTGTAGATCCAGGGTTGAGGAGACTTCGGATCTGGAAAACTCATCCACTTGGCGCAAACTAGAGATCTTGGCAACTGACACTTCATGTAGATCACGTGTATTATCGACTGGATCTAGGGTCCTGCTCCCTGGATCTAGCGATGTCTTGTTCACAAATGCATAAATGCAATACCTAGAACGCTCGGCTCGTACCGGATTCAAACCCGGCGAGCGTCCTAGTTTAACATCTTCTCAGCCACTTCTGGCAACATCCCTCTGTGCTTGGCTGGATCAAACCATTGGCGGATCTGGTTGTAGAATTCTTCCCTCGGACACTTGCCGACGTCGTGAATCTCGCCACACCCGCGACACACGTAGAAGCAATGATCCCCGGGATGACCTTTCTTGCCACACTTCTCACAGACCAGATGTTTCCAGCATCCAGATTCCGTGTGCTTCCGGGATCCGCACTGCGAACACCTGACTTGTGCTGTCCCGTCCATGAGATCTCGGGATCTGTACATCCCACGGTCTCCGGGTAAGGCATCACCGTTGCGAGAGTTGTCTCCAGTCTTCGCCGTACGATCGCTGGGAGCGGTGAGACAGACCCTACGGTAATCTTCTGGATCGGAGTCCGAACCATCGGATCTCGATTCAGTTCTTGAGTCGGGCGTCATGACTTGGTGGACACGTCGAGCTGGGGCCGTGGGCGTCGGAGCCTTTTGGCGATACTTGCCGGATCCGACCGCCGCCTTCTTCTGGCGGTGCTTCGCGCGATCCACAGCCCGCAGCACTTCTTCAAGCTCGTCTGCGTCGGGAAGTCGCAACAGGGTCAGCCTGTCGGCCAGATCCCCGTCTCCCAACGTCTCGATGAAATGATCCACATGTTCCCGCAGTACCTTGGCTCCCCATCCTTGATCTTCAACTTGGCCCGTAGACCGGCCACATTTAGTCGATGCAGGTATTCTAGCGGGGATTCATCCGATCTGCGGCGAGCATGGTAGTATTGTCGTGCCACCGACACTCCCAATTCACAGTACTGGGTCTGGAAACTGCGCAGCAAATCTGGCCACTTGTTCCTGGTGGATCTGCCCAGCTGCCGATACCAATTCCTGGCTGGCCCCGCTAGCAGATCCGCAAAGGTCAGACACTTCTCGGCATCCGATGCTTGATCTCTCATGAGGGCCGACTTGACCTTGCTGATCCATGTTCTCGCTCGATCCTCATCTTGATCCTTGCCCGTGAACTCCTTCAGATCCGATATGGCTGAGATCCGTACCCTCTGGATCATGGACGATCCACCTGCCCCGGCTGTGGCTGTTGCTACCACTGCTGACGAAGCGGATGGGCCATCCAGATCATCTGGGTCGAACTCATCATGGGAGTTGTCTCCCTCCACTGACTCCATCTCCACGTCTCGTGCTCCATGTTCATGGAACACTTGCGCTTGCGGCTTGGGCGCTCTCATGCCGTGTTCGGCCAGGAAACGACTCATTGCAGCTTCGAAGTATCGTTGCAAGGTGCCCGAGAAGGTGTCGGAAGAGCCCGTAGCCGTCTGGTCTACTGGCGAGACAGGATCCGTGAGGCGATTACCTTGAGCCCGATCTGACGATAATCCCACTGGCTTCTTGCCGGATCTGGCTCGATCTTGGCTGGATGGTATCCGATCACGGGTATGGCGTCCTGGATTCCGAGTCTTCACGCCCTAGAGCGCTTCCTGGTATTGGATCCTCGCCCGCGCTTCCAGCATCGACACCCCGGAAGGGCCTAAGGCCATGCGTCGCGGCTCGGAGGACGTATCTGACCCATCCTCAGCCGCGGATTCGTAGTTAGAGGATGCAGCTTGGCTGATCCTCGGCGACGACACTGGATCCATAGTGTGCGACCTTCTCCGGTGATGGACTTGACTTTGCCGAAGAAGTCCCGCGTCGCCGATACTATGAGATCCAAGCGTAGCTCGAAGAAATCCTCTGCATGGAACGCACCAGCTACGATGCCTGAATCCGGAAGCAGACGTAATAGATCCTTGACTGCCACCAATTTGTTTGTCGGTTTCGCTGGTGCTCTCACCGGTTCCCTTGGAGCTTCGATCTGGCGTGGATTCAGGATCCGCAAGACAGGATCTTGATACCGAAAATCCGCGTAGAGCTTGGTGGCGATATTCGAGCTCGAGATCCTTGTCGGACCAGCTTTACCTGGATCCAGCTTGGTCTTCTTCCGACTCTGGAGCTTGCATTTGCTTCCGCGTAGCTTACTCGTATCGGTCTTCTTTCTCGTCTTTTCGACTAGCGGGCTTGGGTTTAGGTACGGTGTTGGCTTGACCGGTGAATCTGCTAATGCATACCGTTTCGCCTTCACTTTCCCTTGTTTTGTTAGCGGATCTTGACTTGCGTCAAGATCCGCAGGGGTCCCCGAGGAGACTTGGGGAGAATAGAGAGGTTTCTCTTCTAGATCCGGATCCGGATCCACCTCTCTTCCGTCGACAGCGTTCCTCCCAAAACTCCATCAATCCGCGGATCTTGTTTCATTCAGCGGCGTCTTCGTCGATCCGACCTCCGACGACGCCTCTTCCCCTGGCTCAATCTTCACTTGAGCATCTTCTTGGGACTCACGGTGAAATCCCGAGTCACCAAAAGATCCGGGCACGCGCACAATTGTGGTGTAGCGGGATCAGCAAAATCTGCGAGATTGCTGGATCCAACTTACCAACTGCGCCCAGACACCGACTAACGGAGGGGGTCCCCCGATGATCCGTGTTCTGCTGAACTTTCCTCACCTTGTGTACCCGTCGGTAGGGTGGGATCTTGCTCTCTCGGTAACCTCCGAAGAGTTCAAGTGGTGAAGCTTGAGTGTCTTGGCGAGACGTGGGGATGGGGTGGAGCAGCAGTGGAAAATCTTCACTCTGCGTCCGTGGATAGTTCCGAATCCTAAGCGAATATTCGAGCTTATGGATCCGGGGCCTAGATCGTGGATCTGGCCGTAGGGTTGCCTTGCGGGTGTGTTCCCTTGCCTTTGTAGTTCCTTTGCGTCGTACTTGCCGCCTCCTGTGACGGGATCTTGAGAGTTGAAAACCTCTAAGGTGTAACCGACCAAGTAGTAAATTCGGTTAACCTGTCGGATCTGCACAAGTAAAGGAAAAGCTCACTAGGTTGTAGGATCTGGCCAATGTATTATCCAGTTATCACTACCAACGCTAGATTCGCAATTCCCAACCTTCTTCGATCTCGTACGGCCAATATAGTTCCGGTTCTTGAGGGCAGGAAGGCACTTGCGTGATACTGTGCAAATTGGGTTCTGTATTGATACTTAAGCCTATACCTGCCTGGATTTCTACCTTCTATGTCTTTCATTCGCTAAATCCCTTACCAGGCTTGGCTGCATGTCCTTTCTCTCCTTGACCCATCATCCCAGCTGTATTATCTTCAGATCCACCGGATCCATGACGTAATCATTACGATCACCCTATTATGGGTACACTCATCCAGATCCAGGTCGCTTGGATCCACTTAACTGTAAGTGTACACTCGCTGTGGATCTGAGCTCTCCAATCATCCAACATCATCTTGCAACCGTCTGTGATCTCCATTGTCCCACGAAACTTCGAGATCCACAGCATCCATCATCTCTGTACCCTGGATCCAGATCCCTCTCTGCGGGATCCTCCCTCCTTGGATCCGAACTCGGAAGTATGGGATCCGGGGCACCTCGCGGTGGATCCTGACTTCTTGTTAACCGTGGCTACTAGATCCACCTTCAGAGGGCACCTACCATCATTCCTTCATAGGATCCACACTCGATTCACTCTTATATAGTATATCCCACATCCATCTAAGTGAATCCAGGTAAGGGTGGATCCGAGATAAGTCTTGGTGGATCTTGCCTTCTCGTGCATCGCTCATACCAGATCCATCGTCATTCTATACGGGGTGCTGCTCGTCATGGCTAATCCACCCCAGGCAACTTGCACCCGTGCCAGACAACCCAAATCCTCTCTAATCACTTGAAATTGTCACTGATTCGGGATAGTGACCCCGCGTCAGGCCCATTCTCTTATTTCTGAGAAAGCACTTCACCACAGCTGCAGTTGTCTGTGTAACTATATTACCCGCTTGTGGACCAAAGTTACCCACTTGGCCAGCGCCTCCACTGGGCGCCGCCACCATCGAAGCGTCCTCGGAGTCGTCATATACGTCGACGACTCCCAATCATCTGATGGGTGCTTCGGTACCCTGGCAGCCCCTGTGGGCGCCCTGGGTCATGACAGAGGTGGGAACATGACTCACCAATGCTCTGTCGGACTTCGCAGGGCGGCTGGCACCGATTACCTTGCCTCGCCAGTCGACCCAGGGCTCGTTCTTCTCGATCCAGGGAATGCCCAGGATCAAATCGTTGGGATCCATGTCGAGAACAGTAACCTGTTCTGGGCTGTCGAAGTCTTCAAACTTGACGGCCAGATCCACTTAAACGTTGGGGACAGTGATAACCTTCCCGTCGGCCAGTCGCACTAACCCCGTCCTGTTGCCCTTGCTTTCTCTCAAAGCATCGGACAACTTGCTGCTATTACGAGCAGCCGTCCAGCGGCGTGCGAAATTCTTCGACATCCCAGAATCGATCAAGATTCTAAAGGGGTGATCGTATCCCCGTACACATCCGTGTACTACGAGCAACCCGCCGCTGCTCTTCGCTGATTCGAGAGTGCGAAGACTCTCAGGGGCTAAGTCCCCGTGGTACGCGCCACCCGCGCACCCATCACGAAAGAATAGTTCTTCCCCAGACGGGCGCCCCGCCCTTACTGGTTTCCGGCGCTCCCCTGTCCCGGGATCCTGGCTTCTGCCAGCGACCCTTGAGGACTGGCTTGGGGAAAGTCCGTCTGCGGAGACTTTCCGCGGGGCAGTCGCGCTTGAAGTGGCCCATCTTCCCGCAGCCGAAGCAGCGGGAAGATGGAGTTCCATGGGAACTCGTCCGTTGGGGCTTGTTCGACCGGAAGCCGACAAGGAACTCCCAGGTCATGCTGCGGCCGGCGTACGCGCCTGGCGATGGCTGTATTCTCCCTAAAGAGCCACTTGAATCGCCTCTTCAAGGGTGCTTGACTGCACCCGGAACAGCAGAGTGCGTGCGGGGCCCACTCGAAGGCCGTCCATGAACACAGCCATCTTGATGTGTTCGTTGAGTGGGTTTCCCACAAGGGACGCCGTGAGCTCCCGTATCTCTTGCACGTGCTCGTGCAGCTCACGCCTCCCTTGTTTGCACGAGAGGAAGCGCGAGCGCTGGCGGTACTCGTAGTTCTCCGGGGGGAACGCGGATCGGAGCTGTTCGCACAGCTGAGCCCAGGATGTGAAATATCCAGGGGATGTTGCCTTCCGCGTGTACACACAGCTCTTAGCACGGCCGCTAAGGTTAGAGAGTGCAAAAGCAACACGAAGTTGCTCGGTCGAGATCAGAGCCGCGTCCATCGCGAGCTCTACTTCTCGGACCCAGAAGTGAAGGTTCTCGCCTTTCTTTCCTTCATACGGCTTAACCTTCAGCCGTATTGGCTTTGGGTGAGGCGGATTTGCTTCCGCCGCCGGAGCCTGCAGGTTCTCCCGCACATGCGCGATGAGCCCCTGCTCGTAAGCGTCAAACGCATTGACGCGCTCGAGCTGCTCGGCCGGTGTTGACACCACCAGGCCCTGCAGGGCTTCCACCCCGAAGATACCTGCCATCTTCCGAACCGACTCGAGCTGTGAGTCGTTAGATGAGAGAAGTCGTTCCTATCCGTGGCAACGAACTTCAGAGAGGTTCAGGTAGTCTACCCGCGGTGGCGTGGATTGACTACAAGTGCTACCAAGTGTGATGGGGTCCCACAGCACCTTGCGCTAGAGGAAATTGGCTTTCGAGAGCGAAGTGACCAATTTAAGGTGGATTGTAAAGTGAGTATATTTATAGGTAGGCTAAGCTTGAGCTAAATACAAATTATAAGTCACCTATAGAAAAGCAATGTCAATGGTTGGCTTTGGACGACCTTGGTACCTTGTACCCAATATCCCGAAGTATGACGTGTCACACTTCATGTAACTAGAGGTACACTAAGGGCTGCATACCCCGTTACAAAATTGTTTCTCATCAACAAGTAAGAGAAATCAGCTGTATGAATACGTAGAAGCAGTAAGGCGTGTCGTACGTCGGCTTTCCATTAACTGTCGCGTTGACGTCGTTTAGAGTAGCGCCGCTTTCCAGATGGCAGGCTCTAGCAGCGGTTACTTATTGCTGTCCAATAAGAAAGCGAGGTTCGTCCAGGAAAGTACTGTCAGACATGAAACTGTGAGTCTGGGATCATCCGTTTCACTTTGGGTTCACAAAAAATTATGAAACGACGCATGAACCTCGATTACTGGAAATACTGGGTTGATACCCATAGTAACTGTCGGTAGCTACTGTAGTTCTATACCGGTAAGTTCATTTAAGGCGTGGGGTATAGTCCATACAAAAAAGTGGATTTTATTTAGAGTAATAACCGATTACACAAAACCACCAACTCTAGTGAACAACAAGTTGTAACAAGTCTCCTGTCGCCTGCTTGCCGGTGGGAAGTATAGCTGCTTGTGCCTGCTGCGCTGTTTCGCCAAGGTCCGTGTTCTTGGCCTTGTCCGTGACGTAACTCAACACCGTACTAGCCGCCTAAGCAGCCGGACTCACGTCCTGTTTATTAATACACTCGTACTTATGGAGACACTTCGTTACCTCCTCGTACTCGCTCTCGTTCTCACACTCGTACTTATGGAGACACTTCGTTACCTCCTCGTACTCGTTCCCGTTCTCGTTCTCACACTCGTACTTACGGAGACACTTCGTTACCTCCTCGTACTCGTTCTCGTTCTCGTTTTAATGTCACTACTGTCCGTACAATTCGTCAACAAGCTGCCCAGGTCCCGTGCCAACACCTTCACGCACTCCAAAACCTCAAGCGTTCCGTAGTGTCGTCGTTCGTGCTCGCACCGCCGTAAGCCTCCACCTGTCGCCGCCTCGTCCGTCCAGTCGCAACACCCGTACACACACACAGCAACGCGTCCGTCACTGCCTTCGTACTCGTCTCGATGCTCGTCAAGTCGCTCAACTCGTCCTTCGGGGCCTCTTCGCCCTTTATCGTCACACAGACCACTCGTTGCCGACTTTGACTCGCTCCGTTCGCTTTCACTTGCTCGCTTCGTGGCAAGTTTGGCACTGAGCGATTGCGCCAGCCGCCCCGGTTCACTCGTTACGCTCTCGGACACTGGATCGCCCTTCACCGTTTTTGTCCCTTCCTGGCGACTGCTCAGCTAAAGATCTCGAATCACATCGCTCGGCACTGCTCCTTAGGCCGTGGTCAGTTACTGACGACTGCTGTCCATCATCTTTGTTGTTCTTTCTCGCCGTCCCAACTTCCGTCTAGAGTGCCGTGTTGCTCTTTAGTGACACGCCACTGTTCGCCACCGCTCTGTTCAGGGTGTGGTTGGGAAATCACCCTGTTACACGCCTTCTCCTTCCTCAGAGTCTTCCACGACTCTGGCGGATGTGAACAACTTCTCGTATTCTTTGACGGAGTACCACTTGCTTCCGTCATCAGCATGGTTCGTTCGTCCTCCGGCTTGCACATGCACTCGCGTTGGTCGTAGCTCGTACTCCAGAACATACTGCCCTGCGCTATTTCTCCGCTTTCGTCGTCGTAGTTCCACCAGGACGTCACCTTGTTCGTGTTTGTCGCCCTGACCTGCCACTGGTCGTTTTGTTCGCTTCGTGCCTCGACGCGCCGCGGCTGCATGTACAGGAGCCGTCGCTGCTCCAGCAGTCTCTCTTGACGTCGGGTCATTCTCTTTGCGTTCGAACGAGCCTTCATGCTCCAATTGCTTGGCAATGTCGTCCGCCACAGTACTCAATAACTCCGTAGGATAGTAGTAAGAGACCAAAAATGACACGTGTGCTAAGTATTGCTCACCCTTGTGGTCACTGTCTTTACGCTCAACGAGATAGTTGTCGTATCCCGCAGATCCAACAATCTTCAATGGTCCAACTCACTGATGCACAAATTTAGACATTGTCGGGCCCCGTGGGGGTCTATACATCCAAACATGATCACCCAACTTAAATATCCGTTTCTTTCTCACCCTGCGGTTATAATAACGCGCCTGCCGTTGCTGTTCCCGTTCTCTCGCCTTCGCAGCGCACGCCAAACTACTATTCATAGCCACCAACAACCGTCGATGATAGTCTGTAAGCTCACCCGCTTCGGCCACGCTTGCTCTTCGAAGTAGTTCGTTCGGACTTCGCAAATGCCGCCCCATCATGAGCTCGTTTGGTGACAACTTCACTGTCGAGTGTTGTCCTGAGTTATATGCATAGACAGCGAAATCTACCCATATATCCCAATCTTTTTGCCGTTCGTCATTCAAATACGTAGCGACGCAGTCTTTCCAGGTTCTATGGAATCTTTCCACTAAGCCAATCAACTGAGGCCGATAGGGAACAGGATTGATCTGCTGGGCCTGTAGCATTACAACCAACTGTTCGATCGCTTTGCCTGTCAGCTCTGGTGCACCATCGGTAAGTAGCTCCCGAAATGGCCCGAAGCGTAGCACGATATTCCTCGTCAAAAACTCTGCTACAATCTCGGCCGTGTGCTGTCGCACTGACACTGCGACTGCGTATCTAGTTACGTACTCCACCGCCGCAATAACAAATCGTTGCCCACCTTCACTATCTGGTAGTGGCCCAGCTATATCTAAAGCCCATCTGTCTCCGACATCACCACCTTTCAAGCTCCGTAATGGTGGAATCACCTCCCGTGGTCGTGCTTTCCGACTTCCGCATTCTTGACACCCCAACATCCATCTCTGCACTTCTCGTTCCAGCCCGGGCCACCAATAAACTTGTGCTATACGAGCGTACGTGTGTGGTGCTCGTAAATGTCCCGCCCAGACGAATCATGGCACTCTTTAAATACTACCGACCATAAGCTTGGTGGCAATACAACACGTCGTCCGTTCGGTGTCTGGATGAGTACCAAGCCGTGTCTTCGTAGTATAGTCATTCCTCGATGTACTCCCGTCTCCGTCAACCGTTGCACTAGTCTACTTCTCGCTTGGGCCTCTACAATCTGGTCATCTGTCAGTTGCAGTGTAGATTCTCGTCGTTGTGCGGCAGCTCTGGTTCTTTGTGATTCCCGTCGTTGATTTGGTGCCGTTGACTCTACTTTTGGCGCCTCCACTTGCTCACCTTCATTGCCTAGTATGGGCCCAACACGTCCTTGATCTCCACGCCCGCCTTGCACATCATCTCGTTGTTGCCCTGACGTTCTCTTCTTCCGCGTCGCACTCGCCGTTGTCGGTGTCTGCTGACTTGGTGCCGGCTTCGTATTGTCCACCATACTCATCCGATTCTTCTCAGGCATCGAATGCGCCGCCAACGCATCTGCATTCATGCTCCTTTGCTCTACACTGGGCACTTGTTTCCGTCGTGGATTAGCATCTCGTTCCGAGCTCACTTCTTTTGGCGTCACTGTTCTTCGTCGAGAAGCACTAGTGTCAGCATCTGCTCCATTGTCAGTCGCAGTCCGTTTCTCTACTAAGCCCGGTGTGATTTCTATCGCCCTACATTCGCTCGTTGACCCGTCCATCGCTGCTCGTGACGCCGTCTGAAGGTATTCCTCGTCATTTTCGAGACCACTAGCCGTTGCTACCTCGCGTATCGGTTCGCTTGTTTCACCGCCCTCGTTGGTACGCGTTACTGTTACTTCTGTGCCGCCATTCTCTTGTTCTTCTTGCTGTTGGGCTTCTTCAGCACGCCGCTTTGCCGATCGTGTCCATGGATGCGGTGTTGGTGTTGCCATCACCACTCCCTGACGCTGTAATCTTCTCTGGCTTGCACTTGTCTTCGCCTTTGATTCACTGGCGTGCTCACGTCCTTTAGAACTGTTACTCGACCTTGACTGTTTGTTTCCGTCGTTCGTGCAGCTAGGGATGACTATTCCGTCGGAGTTCACTGACGTTCTGGGGTTCGCCGCGTTCTCGGAAGTTTCTGCATCCTCAGGGCTCGCCTCCATGATTGCCGATCTGTTTTTGGCCAGTGCGTTCTCCACCGACAAGTGTGCGTCATCATCCGATGGTACAACCAATTCCGTAGTGTTCAGCAGTACACTTCTAGCCGCTGCGTCATCTGGGTCCCTGACCGCGCGGTTTCGTTCTTCTCCCACCTCGTCGTCTGCTATCAGAATCGTGGGACCAGCCGGAGCGTCCGTACACTCCACCGTCTGCTCGTCGTTCTCGACCACTCGTGTCCTCGCCGTACCACACGTACTTCCTGGTGCCGAAGCCATCTTCGTGGTAATCGCTCTACGTCGTGTCATTCGTCCTTTTGCCGCCAATACTTTAGATGCCACGGGAGCCCGGGAGAGTGCGTCTGCCACTACGTTCGTGCTCCCTGGTCGATATTCAACTTCAAAGTCGTACTCTTGTAAAGTCAGCGCTCATCGGTACAATTTACCAGTTAAGCTCGCGCTAGTCATCAACCACTTGAGTGCAGCGTGGTCCGTCACGATGGTAAAGCGTCTGCCAAAGAGATAAGGTCTAAATAGTTTTATCGCCCACACGATTGCCAAGCATTCCAGTTCAGTGATGCCGTAGTTTGCTTCCGCGATTATGTTGATCTTACTAGCGTACGCCGCTGGCTGCCATCCATCCCCTTGATCTTGCATAAGGCTCGCTCCTAGGCCCACCTTACTTGCGTCCGTAACTAATCTAAAGGTAGCCGAAAATCCGGATAGATCAACAGAGGCTTCGTCGTCAATACAGCTTTAATATATTCGAACGCTGTTTCCTGCGCTTCTGTCCACTCCCATTTTGTGTCTTTGCGTAGTAACTTCGTCATCGGTGCCATCAACGAACCAAATCCTTCCACGAACCTGCGGTAATACCCCGCTAAGTGTACGAAACGTTTCACCGCTACTGCGTCCTCCGGTCGGGGAAACTTTTGCACCGCAGTTACCAACCTCTCCAATGGTCTCACTCCATCCGAATTAAGCTGATGCCCGAGATACCCCATAGTCGTCGTGGCAAACACGCACTTCTTGAGTTTGAGTGTAAGCCCAGCGGTTGCCAACCTTTCTAGTACACACGCCAACTCCAGTACATGTCGCTCTATGCCTCCTCTAGTGTAGATCACGTCATCATCTAAATACACCAGGCAAGTGCTCCACGTTAATCCTCGTAGAACGCTGTTCATCATTCTCTGAAATGTCGCTGGAGCGTTAGTTAATCCGAATGGCATTCTGACGAACTGGTAAAGGCCCTTCTTAGTCATGAACGCGGTCTTCGCTTTATCATCTGCCGCCATTCTTACTTGCCAGTAACCTGCTTTTAGATCCAGCGTACTAAACAGTAACGCACCGTTCAGCGCCTCCAACGTTTCATCGATCCTTGGCAACGGATAAACATCCTTTCTCGTGACACGGTTCAACGCACGATAATCCACACAGAAACGGACTTCTCCGTCCTTCTTACGAACCAGTACGATAGGAAAGCCCCATGCCCCGTTGCCTTCTTCGATTACACCCGATGCTAGCATTTTACTAACGTTCTCGTCCACCACTGCGTCTTTGGACTGTGGTTGTCGTCGTCTCTTCATCATAATAGGAGCCGCATTGCCCGTATCGATATGGTGCTCAATTTCTAGTGCAGTAGCTGGTGGACAGTCACCAACGTTCACGGTTAACCGCCGATATACTCGTAATAGTTTTAGTACTAGTTGCCGAGCACCTTCCTCCGTGGTACCGATGTTAACAGCGCTTTCGTCGTCCAGTGGCTCCGTGTCGCCACCCATTTCATCCAGCCAGGTCATGATATGCTCGCGCTGCAATAGCCCTTTCATCTCCAACACCTTCATATCATCGTCCAACGGCACCCACTCTCCGAGTTCTTTCTTGGAAGGTAGTCGCACTTCTTCGCCCTTCGCGTTGACTGCCGGTACCCACGCACGACCATTGCGTACCGTCGTCACCGTTGCCGCCAGCATGATCGCACCCGTACACTTCGTAGGCAAAAAGGCTCCACGCTCCCCGTCCTTGGCCACTACAGATATCTCCACCGGTGTCACGGCGCTAGCCTCGAGTGCCGACCTTCTTGTCAATCTCACCACAGCTATCCGTGCGTTTCCAGAAGCTACATCAGTTCGAAATGGTATCACAACTAGGCGTTCGTCGACACGATACCGCACTTCGTTCCGATGAAAGTCCATCGTCGCTCCTTTCGATTGCATGAAATCAACCCCCAGCAGGAACTCATTAGTGCATCCTTCGACGATGCAAGCGTCCACTTGTATGACCTCGTCGAATACACTGTGTAGTTCGAACCGCCACACCCCCACAACATCCAGCAGGAAACCGCCGATCCCTTCTACATAATCAACAGGAGCTTCGCCATCGATGCGATCACCGTACTGCATCCAGTCCGTCCCAGCTATGGTGTAGCGCGCACAACTGTCCAACTTCACGCACTTCCTGACGCCATCCACTTCCATCATTGCAGTAGGTAGCCCATCGTTCGCACCAATATACTCGATTACATTCCCAGTGTCAACGCGCTGGTCCGTTTCATCATCACACTGATGTTTAACAAGGCTCACCTTTGCTCTGCCTCCACACCGTGCTTCTCGCCCATCTGAGTCTTCTGATCGTTGGCGTCGACGCTCTTCAAGTTTCAGCATGGCAACTTCTGCGTTAGCTTCACGTGTAGCTCGCTGCTCGGCACGAGCTCGTTGTCGTTCGGCTGTAACTGCTCGTTCCGCACTTCGTCGCTTTGCCAACAGAACCTTTATACGTTGATGCTTGGCTTGCTTCCGTTTACGCCGCCTCTCCTGCCGGGCTCGTTCCACACTGTAGCTTTGCTCGCCGGTACATGAGTGCGTCTCATCCGAGCTCACAACCTCGTCATGACTTGCACCAGTCACAGGTGTTGTCACGGTCATTACAGATGTTGTTGATTTCTGTTCCGCGTTAGCCGCCGCGCCTTCTCCACTTGGGTGTCCGGCTCCACCTTCTCTAGCTTGACGCTGACTCCTGATGCCCTAGTCGTCCTCGTCATTCTTGTTCTCCTCGTACTGGTCTGCCCGCACGAATCGCACTGACGCCATTGCTGGCCTAACTGTTGCTACGTATCTAGCCGCACGTTCCTCGTCACGAGACACGCCGTCCTTCTTCATCTGTTCCACCCACTCGTACGTCACTTTGTCACTCGTGTCGCGCCTGCCCGATTCCACCATTTCTACGCTTTCTTTGTCCTTTGTCTCGTCGTCGTTGGACTTCACATACATCTTGGCGTCATCTTCCTTACACTGCATGCCTGCTACTCGTGTCGCAGCCATTCGTACTCGTCCGCCGGGATCGATTGCAACCTCTCGGGGTTTCTCTATTTGCTCCGGACGCCGTATCCCCTCTACCGCGCCCGTCACTAGTTTTCCGCCGTTTGGCGAGTGTCCTTACTGCGCTGCTTCAAGTACTCGTCGTTACGCGCCTTGGCTTCGCTGTCATTATACTCACGTGCGTAGTGACCCAGATTTCCACACGCATAACACTTTGGCTTGGGTGGGTCGGGACACCGCCTCGCCCAATGACCATCCTGGCCACATCGATAGCATCTGGGATCCTCTGAGTGTTCTTTACCACGCGTTGGTGAGTCACTAGCTGGTCGTTCGCTTTCGTCAGGCTTTGTGCTGCTTCGTCGTTTATCGTTCGTCGTGGTTTGTCGAATGGCTGCTTTGAAGCGCTTCCTCTGAGGCTTCGTCGCTTCTTCGTCGTCACTTGAATCGGGTACTTGCCGGACTTTCACCTTGGTACTCGTCTTCTTCGATTCGTGGCCACTGCTCGGCTTCGCACTAGCAGCTGTTCGCTTCCTCTCCGCTTTCCTCGGTTCATACCTGTACTTACCGTTTCACACGTGGCCAGGTGGTGGATCCCAGGTACCCGAAAATGTGTTGTAGACCCCCTGCGGGTTCGTAAAGAGAGCTACCGGCTGTACGTCGCTAGCCGCCGATGCGCCATCCTCCGCGCTCATGTGCGTGAAAGCTGCCAACCCAGTTCCGCTGATGCCAGGAATGACACCTGTTTGTCCCATTGTGCCGTCCATAGGAGTCACATACCGGCTGGGCGCCGTTGCCCATGATTGTCCAATATTAACCATGCCCTGGGCTACGTTGTCCATGGGATCATCTATGTCTGTTGCTTTGTCTACTGCTTCTGCTAGCGTCCTTGGTTTCGGATTCTGTTTAACCAACTTCTTCGTGGTCTTATCAAGACACCGATAAAATTGTGCCAGAAGTACCCGTTCGCTGACTCGATTCCTACCCACCACATCTCGTTGTCCGGCGGCAAAATCAGCATGTGTTTCACCAGGCATCATGCGTCGCATGCTGACTCGCCACTCTGCCGCCGATTTGTCCAACTTTTCACTATAGCGTCGAAGTAGGGCTTTGTTTAGATAAGTCCAGGTACGGCGGCGTTCCGACAGCCGTCGATCCATATCCACCCACCATTTGGAAGCGTTTTCCATAAGTTTGTTTCCTAAGATGAAGCATAACGCCTTGTCCGACCAGGTGCCACGGCCTGACTCTTCCGCGCCCTTCAATGCCAGTTCCACTCGGTCTATCCACGTAGATACAGACACTTTCGGAGAAGGTGTAAAAGTAGGTAGTTCGAGGTCCTTCACACTTCTCTTCTTTGACTGTCTTCCGCGCCTGTGCCGATGGCGTTCACGTCTCTGCTGCTGGTCATGCCGCTCGCGTCGCCCATGTCCACCATGCCGCCCAACTGACTCACTACTAGAGCCGCTGCTGCTGTCCGTGCTCGTGCTTGTGTAACGCCGGCCTCCACCATGCCCTCGTCCACTGTCGTCGCTCGAGCCATCGTCCGAACTGCTGCTACCTGAAGGAGTGGGACTGGGACTTCTCGCCCGTCGAGATGCCAAGTGTCTTGCTCTGCTTCGCCGTCCATGCCGTCCTTCGCGATGCCCATGTGGATTGCGCCCATATTGATCCCCACGCTGTTCAACATTGTCTCGTGCTCGTCCCCCGTCACGGTCAGCATCCAGAACGTGCTCAACGTCTTGGTTATCACCTGCGTCTTGCTCTCGCCCATCACGCTCGGCTTCGTCCCGTTCTCCCATAGCGTCATATCCTGCTGCTGCTTGGCAATCCTGGTCTGGTTCCCCAAGTTCCGTGTCCTGGTGAGCTGGTTGGAGCCTAGCAACTACTGCTGCTAATTGCCGTAACACCGTTGTCATGGCTGTAAAGTTCGACGAACCCACCATTGTCCGGCTAGCACTCTACACGCTGCCCGCTGTTGGTGACGCTCGTTTCGACTCGAGCTCCGGTTGTTGATCTTCCGTGCTTTCGTCATCTTCAGGTCGTTGGAACTCGTCATCGTCGTTATCCATTACTGGTCGCATCCCAGCCACTACGGTCGACAACTGCTGCCCAGCGTTGTTAATTGTAGCCGCGTTTTCCACGGAACCCGCTTCGCCGTCGGCTTCTTTGTTTCCTCGTCCAGTGCTGTCTCGTGCTCTACACGCCGTTCCGCCTGCTGAGTACCCATCCTGGCTGCGTCCGTATCACTGGGTGACTCCACAGCCCTTTGCTTTTTCGTGGCTCGCTTCTTTCGCTCTGCACTCATCCGGGTTCTGGCCGACAGCGCCGTCACTGCTCTCGTAGTCGTCATAGTCGTACGTTTTACCACAGGCCCCTGTATGACCACCATGTAACAAGTCTCCTGTCGCCTGCTTGCCGGCGGGAAGTATAGCTGCTTGTGCCTGCTGCGCTGTTTCGCCAAGGTCCGTGTTCTTGGCCTTGTCCGTGACGTAACTCAACACCGTACTAGCCGCCTAAGCAGCCGGACTCACGTCCTGTTTATTAATACACTCGTACTTATGGAGACACTTCGTTACCTCCTCGTTCTCGTTCTCGTTCTCGTTCTCACACTCGTACTTATGGAGACACTTCGTTACCTCCTCGTACTCGTTCTCGTTTTAATGTCACTACTGTCCGTACAATTCGTCAACAAGCTGCCCAGGTCCCGTGCCAACACCTTCACGCACTCCAAAACCTCAAGCGTTCCGTAGTGTCGTCGTTCGTGCTCGCACCGCCGTAAGCCTCCACCTGTCGCCGCCTCGTCCGTCCAGTCGCAACACCCGTACACACACACAGCAACGCGTCCGTCACTGCCTTCGTACTCGTCTCGATGCTCGTCAAGTCGCTCAACTCGTCCTTCGGGGCCTCTTCGCCCTTTATCGTCACACAGACCACTCGTTGCCGACTTTGACTCTCTCCGTTCGCTTTCACTTGCTCGCTTCGTGGCAAGTTTGGCACTGAGCGATTGCGCCAGCCGCCCCGGTTCACTCGTTACGCTCTCGGACACTGGATCGCCCTTCACCGTCTTTGTCCCTTCCTGGCGACTGCTCAGCTAAAGATCTCGAATCACATCGCTCGGCACTGCTCCTTAGGCCGTGGTCAGTTACTGACGACTGCTGTCCATCATCTTTGTTGTTCTTTCTCGCCGTCCCAACTTCCGTCGAGAGTGCCGTGTTGCTCTTTAGTGACACGCCACTGTTCGCCACCGCTCTGTTCAGGGTGTGGGGGGGAAATCACCCTGTTACAAAGTGGTCGATTTACGATGGATCGAGTTTATTAAGCCGCGCTCCTCGATGATTCGCGCGTCTTCAACGCGAGAAGTATAACCGATCTTGTCCTTTGCTCTGCTTAGGTTTAGAAGTGTACTAGCTCTTTACTTGGATAGCAATGTATCTCGAAAATCCAGAGCTGTTTCGTCGCAGGATATCAGCGATTAGAGGGCTATGCTAGCTGGGACGTGGACTGCCTCATCCTTAAAATCCCTTTTTCCCAGCCGAGTGTCCACTTGACTTCATCGTCCATCCGTTCGTGCAAATTGTCTAGACACCGCCTTATTTCCTCGCGACAGAAAGTAATGTAATCGGAATAGGAAGTGTCTCGTGCTTGAATGAGTGCCCGATGTGCGGGCGTGAGAAGAGCAACACACGCACCGTCATTGGATGCCAGAGGTACACAGGTCAAATTTTGGATGGAGGAGTCCGTCTGCACATCAGATCCATAGCACTGCCTTGCTAAATCCTTTGCCTGAATATCCGCCTTTACCTCCTCCCAAAGCGACTGCAATCCAAAAAAAGGGATACCAGCCCATGATCGCAACGGAAAACGAGGAACTTCACCGCTTTGAGTCAATATCTGCAGCTCAGCAGCAGTTCTTTTCACTTCGTGAGAATAGCCGAATTCTTTTACTCGAGCCACTTTACGCAGCCGCTTCAGTGATTTTCGCTTGAGCAGTTTCTCGCCTGAAAATGGCTTCACGTCGTCCAATGACAATACTGACGAGTCTAAGAACAGCATTAGACAGTGACTTAGTCTAATCAGTCTTGCTTCGAACGACAACGAGATCTGCATGTGATCCGCCAAGAACAGACTTCGAATGTTGTACAATGCACTTTGGGTTGATGTCGAGCGTACTTTTTCACGTCTTTCCAGTTCTTGCAAAAGATGACCGTTGTTGGGGCTGCAGAGGTGCGGTCGCAGCTCTAAGGTGTGGTGGGTTTTGAGGTCCATCCACGACTGGTAGAGAGGCTCGAATGCAAAGAAAATATCGGAAATCTTGCGCCGCATTTCTTGCTTTGCCTGGTCTACCAAATTTCTCATGACAAATCCCGGTGCAAGAGTCAACAGATCAGCGTACAGATCCACTTGCTCTCGATATGACACTTCTTGTTGCAATACGAATGATCGAGCTTTCTCCATCTGACTGGACAGATACTCCTCCAAAGCGGCGGGTACACCAGATGGCGGGAGCTCCTCGTTTTTTCCTTCTTGCTGGTACAACGCCTTCGTCTCTTCTTGGCATTTAGCGCTGATTTGATCGGCAAACTCTAGGAAAGGAACCGCTAATATCCGATCTTCTTCGTCTACTACTTCGTGATCACGTATCACTTCGTCTTGCCTCCCTGTTGCGGGATCAAACTCTGCCGGCTTGAGTTCAAGCTGACTCGGATTTCGAAGGAATCCAAAGTACATTCCTCGATGGTATATCTTCGCACGAAGCTGCATCAGCTTGGGTAACACATCACGTGTAAGGTTCGGCACATTGGACAACGAGTCCGAACGATCGTAACTTTTCCCTTCGTCGACTAACGAGTCAAGTGAAGCCAAGAGCGTGTTGATCGTAGCAGAACGTGCCTCACACCTCGTCATTTCAGATCGATATCGTTCTTGAGCTGTTCGCCTAGGAAGCCCGAATTTCTGTCCAAGCCCCTCTTTCATCGCTAAGCTCTGCATACACGTCTGAGACCTTGCTTTGAACGTTTCCCACATGTCCATGATCTGGCTCTGTTTGCTACTAATCTCATCAATTTTCTTCTCTCTCTCGGATATCTGATCACGGGCTTGAGCTTCGATCGTAGCGAGTTTTTCTCTGATGGCAGTGATCTCCCCGGGGTGATAATCACACCCACTTATAATCTCGGAGCTCATCAAATCGGGAAAAAGTTGAGACGAACAAGCACGTACGTAATCTTGGCAGGACGATAACAAACTGTCGATGTCACTAGCTGTCATGGCTCGAAGAACTGCTAATATCTCCATTGCCTCGCCTTTAAATACACCCAGGCGCTTCTTAGCTTTCACTTCCAGACCCTGGAGAGCTGCCAGGCTTTGCTGAAGTGGCAGCTGAGCCTGAAAGCCAATCTGCGCCATCCTGGTCTGCTCGATGTGTACAAGAGCTCCCTCCACTTTCGTTGCAAACGCAACTTGCTGTTCATCCATCTTTAGCCAGACTCCACGCAAATGTCGCTCTTGTCGTTGCTGGTGATTCAGAAGTTCACCGACTCGAGGCTGGTAGAGCTGTACATCCAGTCTTCCATTCCGTGGCCAGTGGACGCGCAGTCTCTCCTCGAGGAGCATTGAAAAGCTTGCCTGGCGGTCATCGCGAGTTTCTTTCGTCTGCGTGTCATTTTTTGCAGCATCCGTGTGATACTTGGATAGAATAGCGTCTCGAAAAGAGGCTAGCAGACTCTCGACAGTGTCGCTGGGGACATTTAGGACCAAAAACTCCGCTTGAACTTTCTCCAGTACACTTGGCTCCAAAGGTTGAGCCTCGACTTCCGTCTTGTCATCTCCATCGACACGTGAGCTTACGTTATCCTCACGGGGTGTCTTGTGTGTATACTGCTCACTTGAAGAAAATTCAGTTGGGCCAACGTGTAGAGGTGGCTGTTTATCTGTGTCCTCCTCGTCGCTTTGTACCAATATATATTGAGCTAGGTTGGCAAGAGAGAGAACTACAACCAACTCCAAGCCCGATGCTGTTCGAAAAGTTTCCTCTTCTGCAAGCTCACCAGAGTCACTATTCGACACTGGGTGGGCGGCCTCTCCTGTCCATGCCTCGACAATACGCTTGCCCTTCTCTTGAGAAATTGGCTTAAGCATCTCCTCAATATGCTGCGCACTGAGGAAGTGGTCTTCGTTAAGCACCTCATCACTCTTGGTCTGATGCAGCTGCTTTAGCCCAAACAAGTCGCAGAGACGCTCCAGATACAGCAGACGCTGTGTAGCGATTGCTGCGACATTGTTACCTGCAGCAAGAGACACTCGTTTGTCATACGTCCGGTACTCACCTTCAATGAGCAGCAAGAGATCCGATGAACGCTGGAATTCCTCACGTAAAACATTGGTAGTCGGCGAGTGTCGGAGACGTGTGCAGCTCTGCGTGAACTTGGTCTCGAGATCGGCCAGAGTGTCTTCATCGTCTTCCTTGAGCGTATCAAGGAGATCCATCACACTCAAGTTGACGTACTGAACCTTGTCGACGCTTTCCTCGAGGCAACGGACCACTCGGAGGAAGAACTTCGCCAGCTTCTCAACATGATCATACAGCTGTGCGCTCTGCTGCTCCATTCGCTTCCCCATTTCATCCACTAGTATTCGACCCTTTTGTTGTCGCGTGTCAATTTGAGGATCACATTCCCTCGAGATGATGTCATCCACGATACGATTAGCATTTGTCTGCAACTCGAGTTGCTCTGCGATGAAATGAAGATGCTCCTGCCAAGATACGTCTAGTTCGGACGCGTACAAAAGCATACCAAGGCGGCGTTGCATCTTCCGAATAGCCTGGAGATCAACAGCGTTACCACTGCATTGGGGAACACTACTTGTCTTGCTCGCTGGGGCAGCTTCGGACAGCGAACGCTTCTCATTTGCAGTTCCCATTGATGAATTGACCGGATTCATACTAATTGGAGCTGGAATTGATGCGCCAGTGCCTTGAACGGAGCCATTCTCGCGGAGAATCGTGTCCAACTGGACTGATATGTCACCAAGTTCAGCTTGAAATTTGTCGCTCATGCCCTCCAAGTTTGTCAGCATGGAGATTTGAGACTGCAGACTCGGTAACAGCGACATGATCTCGCCTTTGGTGGCTTTTCGGACTTTCTCCAGTGTTGACTGCACCGCCTTCCGCCCCGCCTCCTTGCCCTGCTTTTCCATCACATTCGTCAACGGCAACGCACTCAAGAGGACCCCCACTGAGCTCACCACTGACTCCAGGTTTGTGTTGTAAATGAGATCAGCCGTGTTGAGCTGCTTCGCAAGAGTGTCAAGCTCAGTCTTCAAGCCCCCAGCGGCACGAAATAAGTCTTCCATCGAGTCGTCACTTAGCAGCATCACTAGAGCTGCCTTGGCCTCTTGAATCGCCCCTTCCTTGGCCATCGATCCAAAGCCATGCAGTTCCAAACGAAGCGCCTCTCTCAAAGCCTTCGCAGCGTCTCCTTTGGATTCATCAAGTTGCTTCAACTCTGACAAGAAAAACTGATTATTTTCTTCTTCAATTTGCTGCGTACAGCTCAGCTCCTCTAGAATCCGCGTCACTTGGTCCGAAGTCAGAGAAGCTCCTGCCTCCTTCAACTGCTGCAGAACCGCAAGACGCTGCTCAATATGAAGTTTCTCTTGGAAAACTCGAATCTGCTCAAGCACAAGCCGTCGCTCCTCTGGGTCTGTAAACAGCGGAGAGTGGAGTGTGGCTTGGAACGAGGCAATCGCCTCATCGTGTCGTAGGTGACGCCAACGGGTCTGGCCCCGTTCCCAGGCGAGTCTGGCGTCCAAGAAGATATCGACATTGGCAGTCTCCAACCTGGCCACCAGATCTGCAAACACTCTGCGATTAGAGATCACTACTGTGTTGACTTCGTACGCCTCCGCTTCGATGATGCGCTCCACTTCAGGCGGCAAGGCATGTGCGGTTTCCATCAGCACACAAGTCAATCGCTGCAGTCTCCCACGTATTCGCCTGATGCGAGCTTGCTCGATTTCTTCCAGTCCAGCAGCGAATTGCTCAATCTCATTGGTTCGGTGCTGACAAACAGCGTCCAACTCGCTCCACATTCCAAGGATCTTGTCAGCGTCAGACGCCAGTAATAGTTCGTTGTTTGTAAGCACCACTTTAGCTTCTCGAATCCCCGAGTCAATCACGGCCAGAACTTCTTTCACGTGGTCTGCTGCGTGGATGATCGCGACTTCCACGTCCTCGCTAATGGCTTTGACTTCCTCTGCGTACAGCACCTGAGCTTCCATGTGGCAATCACGACGACGAACAGCGTTCAGTTCTATCTGACTGGCGCCTTCCGGCTGGGCTTTCCTCGGCTTTTGACTCGACTCGGCGCCGACACTGAAGAACTCGTCTCCCAGCTGTCGAGCCTCCGATATCATTCGCGCCTCCTCACTGCACGCTGGCAAGGCCACGAAGCCGGCTCGATTCCGAGCTTGTGTCTGCTGCGATTCCTCGTCATCTTGTGCTTTCTGTTGCTCTTCATGTAAGTAAAACGAGGAGCTCGCTTTCTTCTGGCTGAGAGAGAGCAGGAGTTGCACCTCCGCTCGAGACTTCAGCGCTGTGGCGGCCGCTTCCAACGACATGCCACCGCAAATGGCCTCCAGCGTCTGTAACGGACACCCGAGAAGGGATAAAAACTGGAGGGGGGAAAATAAAGACTACTTTGAAGTATGATGATAACTGCGTTTTTGCGAGGTATCATCGCTTAGGGACTCTTCGTCCTCACTAGCAATAAAGGACCTTAACTCGTCCACCACGATGACAGACCCAGTCCGTCCTCATCAATCGTTGCCTAGTAAAGCCACAGCAACAATGCGATCAGCAATGGCTGTGGGCAGACCAATCTACAAGGAGCAACACATTTTTTTTCACTCACCAGGATGTGAATGGCAGACGGTGTGGGGTCGTTGTCCGATAGATCCACACTTGACGACCGTCGACGGGCCAGGGATTGCCGCATGTCACCAGCACTAATCTCCTTCTCCGCCTTGTCTGTCGCCTCTGTCGTCGTAGCTTGAATGCCTGCTTCCAGCAGCATTCACAGTCAGCACAAATTCTCTTCAAAGCCCTCGTTAGAGTTAGTAGTTAGTAGCCCCCGAACCTTTTGCTGTCTTGGTCACGCGTGTGAAATTGATGTTGGTGACTCGGAAGCGAATTTCCTCGTGCAAGTCCATGTAGAATTTCTCTGCTCAGCAGTCAGCCCGTCAGTATCAAAACCAGTCATCTATTCGTTCACCAAAAGAAACGGACTGCACCTTGTCCTTCCGAGTACTTCCAGACCCAAAGTCTCTCTGCCGTGTCACTATCCATGGTCACACAAAGAACGGGTGAGTAGACACAGCTAAGACCTCCCAGTATCTAGCACAAGAATAACTGAGGGTAGCTCACAAGTACGACGGCGTCTGCAAGGCGTAGGACGGGATGATGATGTCCTGTACAAAGTCCATACTAACTCGGATGTGTTCTTCCGTGCAGCTCACGATGCGTCCCTTGAGCACTTCGCCCACAAATGGTCTGAACACAACCAAGCGGAATTCCACTTGCGAGTGCGACGTGCCATCCGACGGGTGCACAAATGCGTCGCCGATGCTCACGAAGTCGTAGAGCGTGATACAGAGCCCCACATCTGCGATGACCTTATTCGCGTACTTGCGGTCGATCTCCTCGATCAGAACTTGCGTGTAGTCAGCGTCGAAGAGCTCCGGAGCCACCGTAATGACGTCCGAGATGCGCGTCAGGACGAACATGGCTAACAAGTCAAGTTTCTGACTGGAGACTAAAGGCGGATGGGTTAAGTACGACGAGTGTAACAGATTGAAAGCGGCAGCACTTGTGAATTGTATGTTACAGTGTCAAAGCAGCTCGGTGGGAGCGCTGCTTGGTGATCAGTTACGAATTGGCTCTCGATCTGGTCGCGGATTGCTCCTCTTACGCCCTCACCCCCACGGATGGCTGAGTCCTCGTCGTTACAGCATTCTCCCAATGGATACGGGACACTGACTATCACTCCGACGCCCGGAAGCACCAAGGCAGATGATCGCCATCGCCGTTCTCAGGTGTCGCACGCTTTCCTACTCAAGAAGGAGGCGGACGTGGAAGAGCAGCGTCTGGCCTCGCCCTCGAACACAATTTTGCGCGTGCAGGTCGCCATCAACGTGTCACTCGCTGCTAATGTGGTGCGTCTGCCTTCAGTTTGAAATCAATTGTACCAACCTGTCGCCTTAACTTGTCGCTGGGGGGTTGGGTCTTCTACTGCTCGTAGGCCCTCGCTATTGTCAAGATCTACGCGGCCTTGACTAGTGGCTCACTGGCCGTGCTATCGTCGCTTGTGGACTCCATCTTGGATCTCACCTCGCAAGCTCTCTTCTGGTTTTCGGACAAGCGGATGCACACACCCAGTGTCAAGTATCCAGCTGGCAGACGACGACTCGAGCCGATTGCAGTTATCATTTCAGCCACCCTCATGGGGATGGCAGGTAATACACACTAAACTACAGTTCCTCAGTGTGAACTAGGGCTTTGCATTTGTACTGACGCTGCGTGCTTACTCTCTTTCTCTCTCTCAGCTATTGAGGTGATTCAGCAGTCAGTGGAGGCTCTGGTCAAGGGGCTCAAAGGTCACCAGCGGGAGTTGGAGATCACCTCCTTCACCGTGATCGTGCTACTGGTTGCAATCGTCGTCAAGCTTCTGCTGTGGTATATCTGCGCCAAGATTGCGTCGCATTCGCCTTCAGCCGATGCACTGGCTCAGGTGAAATGCCATCGAACAGACTGGGGTCCGGATTGTTTTGTTTAGCCATAATGTCTTTTATCGGTGTCTAGGACCACCGCAACGATGTTTTCAGCAATTCTGTGGCGGTTGCTGCTGCTTTCGCTGCGCACTGGCACTCGAGTCTCTGGAATCTCGACTCCGTTGGGGCGATCGTCATCTCAGTCTACATTGCCGTCAGCTGGTTAGCGACAGGGAAAGAGCAAGTGGAGCGCCTCGTTGGTCTGCGTACGTACAGTGGACCAGTTTGTTTGTCGTCCTGGATGCAGATTATTTTGTGCTAACTGAAGCTATCCATTGCATTACGCAGAGGCGGACCAGGAGTTTATTGACCAGATCCGTGTGCTGGGCGATGTCCACCACCCCATGATGAGGACAGACATTGTGCGGGCGTATCATTTCGGCAACAACTACTTGGTGGAGATGGAAGTCATCTTGCCCGAGGATATGTGCGTCAAGGACGCCCACGACATCAGTCTGAGTTTGCAGGATAAAGTGGAGGCGCTGGACAATGTGGAGCGCGCGTTTGTGCACGTGGACTACCTAGAGCGCAACTACGACGAACACAAGGACCCCACAGTTCGTCGCGATTCTCCGTGACATTGTAAAGTGCACGGGAATACAAACATGAAAAAAAATGATACTTTTCTTTTCACTAAGCTTAAAACTTGGCTCATTTTGGCGACCACTGGGCCAGTGGTTGGCCTCGGCCGTTTCAAGTGGGCGGTGTGTTTTAGCTGATCAATGATTCCACTTGCGACCTCGTCGCTGACACTGTCAGCACCACAGAAGTCGCCGACTATCTCTAGATGTTCCGAGTCAGACCTACCGTTATTCTGGTACGCCAAAGCAAGTGGTCAGAGATGTTCTGATGGTTTAGATATTGTTCGGATATACCTTCCCAGATGCAGGCGCTTGTGGCGGCTACCCCCTTCAACTGACGCCTGCTGTCGACGGCGATTCTTCGCAACCCGCGAAAATGACCTGATCATCTCACGTTGCTTATCCAACACCATGGCGACAGGAGTCATGAATCCAGAGGTGGCAGCAGAGTTGGCAAGTCATAGAAGAACAGGCATCACGACTCGAGCTAGCATGGTCCGGTCTTCTGATCCTTGCCGAAGCGACACGAAAGTTGTAGTCCCATTCATTCCTCCATTTACCATCAACTAGCAACGTCTACATCCCTCTTCAGTAACACTTCGTCATGCAAATCACTTGCTCTGCTGTCATCGCTGCTGCTGCCGCGGCTGCACTCACCTTCAACGCTGCTGAAGCCCACGGATACGTTTCCAAACCGGCTGCTCAATTTGTTGACCCGTCCACCTCGACCACCTATGCCAAGACCATTACAGCTGATGTCAACAGTGTCTTTGGAGGTCTTAAGTGGGACGACAGCCCTGAAGCTAACACAGCGACGTTCACCTCGTCATTCGCTAATACCGGCTACTCTTCACTGCGCGATATGCTTGACCAGCAGGTAGCAGACTGCGCCAATACCCGAACGGATGGTTCACCAGTGGACGTCTCGGGTCTCAGTCTTATGAACTGGCAGAACGACGAGGAGCAGAAAGGTTTCATCGACTCGCACCACGGCCCTTGCGAAGTCTGGATCGACGACACTATGGTGGACCACCAGGAAGACTGTGTTGCGACCTACGGCACGGGATATCCTGCCAACATCAAAGCCGACTTCTCGAAGTGCTCGGGTGACTGCACCTTGCGCTTCTACTGGCTGGCGCTGCACGAACCCAACTGGCAGATTTACAAGCAGTGCGTGCCTATCATGAACAACTCGGGGATGCAGTCCCAGGTGCAGGGCACCGTGATGCCCGCAAGCACATCTACCGAAACTGCCAACGACAGTGACAGCGGGTGCCAAAACCGCGCGCTTCGTACGGCTGAAGACGCCCCAACTCATCTGACCAACGGAATCAAGATCAACTGGACGGATAACCGCTTCTTGCACGCGTTCAACGAGTTTGCCCTGAGCTTCCCGACGAACGAAGTCAGCAAATGAGCCACCAACATCACACGAAATCGAGAAGAGAGCACCGTATACCATACCAGATAGCTCGTCGATGTCCTACTGCGTTGTATTTCATGTCATCCCTGTATTAACCGTATCTTAGTAGCAAGCAATGACTCATTTGAATTCGAATTGAGTGTACTGAACTTTTCAGCTTTTGGTATTGTGAATTTCGCACAATACACCCATCAATGCAAAGAACGTAGTTCATAGAGTTGTACAGCTCAACCCGTGCTGAAGTGGTGGATATTTTGGCTCATCTTACTCAAATTTGGTAATGATGATCGATGTTACATAAAGAGTGACCCGTCACTCTTGTGGACACCTGATACACGGTACCAGGTGCGTTAGCTTGGGTTCCATACAAACTACAGGTTACCTATAGTGGAGCTAAGTAGTCATGCTCTGATTGGTACTTATAAATACATCAGTCTTACATCTACTCCTTTAAGTAGCAAACCGTTCCCTCTGAGGCCGGGAACACGTGGACTTACGTTCACTCGGGTAGTTAATACCCTTAAGCACTTCCTCTGTGCAAGGTTGTAACGGGGTAAGAGATGCCGTCACTAGTTTACACTATAGTGTGGAGGAAGCTCGCAATAGTAAAACCAAGTCTTAGGTTTGTGTCAAATTCAACTTTGATTTAATTTGGACCAGGGCGGTACCCCTGGCCTCGTGTGAACCACTCAAACACAGGTTACACCTGATTGGTCAATAAGTGAGTCTGGCTCCTCACTATCAACCAATCAGATGATGACACCTTGGCACACGGGCAGCGTGTGCCACTTTACCAACTTATGTAATAACTAAAGAAATATCTACCTACTTATGTAATTGGAGTTGGGCCCATTACATCACCCTCCTCTCTAAGTCTCGCTTACGCAACATAAGCGCACGAAACACATATGAAGAAAACTCGAAAACCGACGAGGCGGAAACATCGGAGACAGCGCGAAGGGCGGCGGCGCCAGCGCGACGCTGGCGGTGGTAACAAGGGCAAGCCCAGGATCGACAGGTGCGCCACGAGCTCTGGATGCACTGCGAGGACCGGCACTGCGCCTCTCTTCTCCCAATACATACATCGACGAAGTGCCCAGCGCACATGCGACTTAGAAGACTCCAAGCTTGAGGCACTTGCATCACAGACACGAGTAGCCTTCACGAATTCGACTTCGTGGCACAGTGGTCAATGCATGGGGATTCCAGTCCGGACGCCAGGGTTCGATTCCCACCAGGCGCATCCACTCACGCACACGCGAGTGTTGTTTTTGCTGCCAGAGCGTAACGGCTTCGGACATCTCGAAGACATAAGATTTGTCGATGGAAGTCAACCACTTGAGCAACCCAAGTGAGCATCACGTTGTCACCACTGGTGTCACCAGAATTAGGTACTTGTTGGCCACCGTGTCGCCGCTGTTAATCGAAGTCATTTCGGCGCAGTCGTAGCGTGTCAGGTTGACAACCCACTGGTCGGCGGTTCGATGTCGCCGGTGGTTTCGTGTTTTCATTCTTGCACTGACAAGTTGTTGCAGTGTTCGCCGCGGCTCGCGCCGACGTTGCCCGCGTCCGTGCACGGCGTCGTTGTCGCCTCCTCGTACGGGTCGTTCGCGTGAGCCTTCTCGATCTCGTTCATGATCTTGGCGGAGTGACCCGCGAAATTCTTCCTCTCAAGCAGCTTGGTCTCATACTCGTGGACCACGTCCGGAACGTCGCGGAGAAGGTTGGCGCGGGGCTCCCACGTATCATGCTCTGGAGGATAACCAAGCCAACGTACCAGATAGCGGCACGCGGTCGGGGCTGCGCGAGGATCACGACTACTGACGTTACACTGAGCAGGCGAGTTGTGGGGATCTTCGTGGCCAACGATATGCACCACAATTCAGCGCGCGTCACCCACCGAGTTAATTATCGGTGGTAGACCTTCACGGTGATACGACGTACGCCCTGTACGTCCAGGGCGAGGTAGAGACTGCTTCGAACCGTGCGTTGGACGATTATATTGGAGCTGAGCGAACGGAAGATCGTGCCTGGCGGACTGACGGGTCTCTGGCGCGTCAGGCACGTCGGGCTGGTCGCCCGACGCATTCTCCGTCTGCCGGCTTGGGTCAGGAATCGTCACAGGAAAATACCGCTTGAGTCGCCCGACGTAAAACGGCGGATGGAGTCTAAGTGACGACGGGATATCCAGGGTGTAGGCGTCGCCCACAGCCTTGGTTACCGAAAAGGACCGATGAAGCTTCGAGCAAGTTTGTTGGCACCGAGGTTGGTTACGGCAGAAGCTCGGATTCCCTCGGTTGATAGGAGAACGCGATCTCCTATCTTGAATACATTCACGTTCTTTCGACCGTGCTTATCAGCTTGCTCCTTTTGCTTGTCTACTGCGTTCTGCAGTGCGTCGCGGACGAACCTTGAGATGGATTGCCTCTGCATGACGAATTCCGCATCTGCCGAGCGATCGACTGGAAGCACCGAGGGGTTCGGTGTATAATTGGCCGTGGTAACTTCCTGCTCGCGAATCTTGCTGCCTGGATCGATCAAGTTCCGCGATGTCCATCTCGTTATCGGAGATGCAGTACGTCGAGGAGTCTCGATGGTCTGCTTGGACGGAGAGTGAGTCAAGGCGTTCACACTGGCTACACCCGAAGATAACCCTGGAGTCGAGTGCGCCGACAGGCCTGTTGGCACCGTTGAGGTTACCGTGTGCGCGCTGAGACACCGGTTCACGTACCGGTGATGACCACGACACGGACTCGTTGTCCGCAGGACTGACCACAGCTTCAGCATCCATGTCGACCGAAGGAGGTTCTCCCCCACAAAGGGTGGAGCGGAAAAGATTTCCGTGGGGTGGCCCACAGCGACAACTGCCGGAACACGTGGGTGTCGTGCGTTGTTCACAAAGAAAGGCGTCATGCCCGTCGAGGTGTGCTCGGCGTTGTTGAGTGCAAATTCGGCTAGCGGCAGGAACGAGCTCCAGTTCGTGTACGAAGTCGCGTAGCTGCGGAGAACGTCTTCAAGGACTCGGTTGACGCGTTCTGTTTGTCCATCCGTCTCCGGATGCGCGGTCGACATCAGCAATTTTGTTCCCAAGGGCTCGAAGAGGCGTGACCAGAACGCGGATGTAAACCGCGGGTCGCGGTCGGACACGATAGACTCCGGCAGACCGTGATGACGCAAAATCACGTCGACGAAGTGGGCCGCGGACTCTTCCGCGGTGATTGAGGCTGCCACCGGAACGAGATGGACCATCTTGCTGAAACGATCGACGAACACAAGTACACCCGTGCGCCCGGCTGTATGGGGCGGAAGACCAAAGATGAAGTCCATCGAAATGGAGCACCAAGCTTCCGTAGCGACCGGAAGAGGGCGCAATGGAGTTTGAGACGTCGAAGACGGTTTGACTCGCTGGCAAGTTTCACATGTGCGGACCCACTTGCGTACCCACGTGTACATGTGCGGCCAATAGAAATCTCTCGACAGAGCCGCGTACGTCTTCTCGCGACCGAGATGTCCTCCGGTCAAGGCATTATGGTACTCGTGGATTATGCGCGCACGTAGATCAGCGTCGTTTGGGACGACGGCTCGAGGTCCATCGAACCTGTCGATGCTGTACTTCAGCAGATTGCCGTCCAGTCGCTATCGATCGATCTGATTACGCGTGGTCCTTGACAGGGCACTTAGCGTGTCGCTACTAGGATCGCGCAGGTACTTCATGATGGCACCGTATATCGGGTCATCATCGTACGCTGTAGCAATCTCGTTGCCCAGCGGGAGCGTGGGCGTGGTCAGCGTCAAGTTGATGCCTGACGACACGCAGACCGCACATTCGTCGTCGTCCTCATCAGCCACCTGATGTCCTAGCGCTTCACGAGGATCGTAGTCCGGACGCCGAGACAGCGCGTCGGCGAGAATGTTATTCTTGCCCGGCTTGTAGTGAACAACGAAGTTGTACTCGGAGAAGAAAGACAGCCAACGAGCCATCCGTTGCGACAAGTGAGGGCTCTTCATCGCTGTCCGCAGCGATGCGTGATCAGTGTAAACCGCAAACGCCTGTTCACCGAGCAAGTACACTCTGAATTTGATCAGAGCGTACCGCATTGCCAGGAGCTCCTTGTCGTGGGCTGGGTAGTTCTTCTCGACTGGCTTCGGCTGTCGCGACTGATAGCTGATAACGCGTTCATGCACATCATCATCGAGCTGCATCAGCGCACAGCCGATGGCAAAATCGCTCGCGTCGCAGACGACGTGAAATGGCTTTGTGTCATCAGCAAGCTTCAGGATCGGCGCAGACGCCAAGCTTTTCTTCACCGAGTCGAATGCAGCTTGGTGGTCCGATTTCCACTCCCAGATCACGTCCTTCTTCAGCAGCGAGGACAGCGGCTGGATCAACCCAGCGTAATTCTTCGTGTACTTGTGCAAGTAATTGGCCATGCCAAGCCACTAACGCAACTCAGTGGGGCTTGTCGGCGTTGGCCAAGCACAGATAGACGATACCTTCTCGGGATCCGCCCGCACACCGTTCTTGCTCACGTAGCATCCCAACACCGGAATCTCCGGTGCACAGAAGACACATTTCTTCAGGTTTGCGTAGAGCTTGTTCTCTCGATTCACCTGTAAGACCTGTCTCAGGTGTTTCAGATGTACTTCCACGGCACTGAGGTCGCCCTCAGCGCGACTGTGTACGTCGTCGAAGTAATTCGGCGCGAAGTCTCGGAGCGGACGAAGTACATGGGAGACCATGCGATTGAAGGTGGCAGGCGCGTTCTTCAGACCCTGTGGCATCACGAGCCACTCCCAGAGCATCCCGCTCGGTGTACTTACGGCGGTGAGGGGCACATCACATGCTCTCATCAGGATCTGATAGAATCCATCGGTCAGGTCGATGGCACTGTAGATGACGCTGCCAGCCATGGAGTCCAGTACCATGTCCTTCCGAGAGATCGGAGTCTGCGCGGGGATGGTGGCATCATTCAATTTGTTGAATGCGTGAACAATGCGCCCCCCCCCCCCCCCCCCCCCCCCTGTAGCTTTCTTCACACAGAACGTTGGACTGGAATGGGGAGATGTACTCTCGCGCACGTGACCCGCCTTTCGGCGGCCCACGAAGAAGTCATCGATCGCTTTCACTTGATCACGGAAGTGGCCATTGTCTGGCGACGCAGTACTTCGTACCTGGCACGAGGTCGATCTCGTGCTGAACCCCACGATCCGCCGGTAGCTCGGCGGGGATCTCATCCGGGAAGACGTCGGCGTACTCACAGGCGGTGTCGTATACGGGATTCTCTGACTCCCGCAAGGCCTCCCAGGACTGCGTTTGGAATCGTTCCTCTCGAGCAGACTTAGGTTCAGCTCCTAGCGGACGTGAACGTTCACTATCCGTTGCGACTGCATTTGCTGACTCGTCCACCGAGACTGCCTCGGTGACCAAGCATACTTGCTCGACGTCTCCAGCTTTGAGGTCCCGAAGAAAGTTCTTCCAGGACAAGCCTGGAAGGCGTGTGATCGCCGCCGCTTCGCGCGGCGGACTCGCGACTGCGATAGTGCGCAACCGGCTCGGGCCTCCTTCCACGTACTCGAGCGCGCTGACCGATTCCATCGGCGGGCTATCGCTGGTTGTGGAGTCTCGACGAGGTTTCAGGCGTCGTCTCTTCGACTTCTTCTTCGGCTTCCTCGAGCTCACGCTCGAGTCTGACTCACTGCTACTTGACGATGCATCACCCTCCTCTAGGCGCGGGAGACCGTACTCGACCGGACCGGGAACACGCGGGAGCCCCTGCTCAACCGCAGCATCGTTTGGCGGGAGCCCAATCCGCTCAGCCGCCGAATCGCTCGGCGGGAACCGCTACTCTACCGCCGTCTCGTTGTGTGGGAGCCCCTGCTCGACCACCGTCTTGTACTGTGGGAGCCTCTGCTCGACCACTTCATCATCTACCTCGCGACACCGCGAGGGCACATCGTTCAACAACGTAGTACAAGCCATACAGAGAGAGCCATCGCTCGCTCTGTGCACTGCCTGCGTCGTTGCTGTTTTGTCCACGACTGTGACGTGGGGCCAGTCTCTTGGCGCCACCAAGAGGTGTGTGAAGACCTCGCTCACGTCGAATCCACGTCGACGCTTGACCGATTGGGCCAGCCAGTCAATCTCTGGCTGATATCGCGTAAGCCAAGGAATTCCCAGGATGCAGTCAAACGCATAGTTCATCACGATCACCAAGAAGTCGTCCTTGCTACGGAAACCGTCGAACGTGCACGACAAGGACACGTCACGCCGCGCAACACGGAGAGCCTTACCATCTGCGAGTTTGACTTGAATCTCGCCCGGACCATTCCGGACGCAGACGTTCTTGGGTGGTACCGACAAACACGACGCGCGAAAGAAGTTGTTGGTCGCTCCTGAGTCAAGGAGCGCGCGCAGTGGTCGCCGGGCACAGGTGACGTGGAGGCTGACGATGATCAGTCTCGAGTCGCCCGGCGTAGTGGTGACATTGGTGTGTGCTTGGAGCACGGGAGGGCTCGAAGATTGGGCTGCCACCGGAGGGCCCGGTCCTTCGTTAAAGCTAGTAGGGCGCCCCGCACCTACTGGTCCTGATCGTTTTTTGAATGAGCGACCGAGGAATGTTCCGCATCGGCGTGAGCGATGACGGGAGCTGGCGCGCGGCACTCCGCCGCGCGGTGACCTTTCTTCCCACAGCGGAAGCAAATGAGGGAGCGATTGCTTCGCCCAGCGCTACCGCGGTAGGACCCGCGACGTCGATCGCTCGACGCGTTGATGGCGTCGATCTCCATGGGCTCGGGGGTAGCCTTTCGGGCTTCTGCAGGTATGGCGGCGTACGATGCAGGGACCATGTAATTCTCGCGAATCGCGAGTGCAAATGCCTCCTCGAGAGAGGAGGGCTCAGCTCGGGTAAGGCAGTAACGGGTTATACCCTCGCGCATGCCGAACACGAATACGTGGACTTGCGAGGCCATGTCGATTGGCTTGGTCACAATGCATGACGCCAGATGTCGCGTCTTCTGGACGTAATCACGCATGGACATCTTCCCTTGCCGAAGAGCGAAGAACTCTGCGCGAACGCGAGACTCATCTTGCAGGGGCTCGAACGCGAGGCACAAGTCGCTCTGGAGAGTTTCCAGAGTCGGGAAAGCCTCGGGGTCGACAACCAGCTTTCCAAGGGTTCATTCTTTGGTCTTCCCGTCTAACCGGGAGAGGAGGAAGTTCATCTTGGCGGATAACGCCTCGATGCGTCGCGAGGCGATAGCGATGTCGGTCTCGCGGAACCACCGGCTTAGCGGGAGCCGGTTTTCACCGGCGCCAGAATACATAGACGTGTCCATCTTGACGACGTCATTCTGGGATGGACGCGAGGGAGTTGACACCCGCCGGTTCGCATCGGCGAGCTCGCGTTCCATGAACTCTTGTGCTGCAGGACGTTGCTGGTCGGGCGTCGCTGAGCTCAGCAGCGATGCGACAACGGCATCTCCAGATATCGCCACGAGGCGGTGAAGCGCTTCCAACTCCACGCGAGTGAGACGGGGGAATGCAACATGCTTCAGGGTCGCCCCGGAGATCTGGACTTGGCTCATCGTAGACTTGGTCGTTGGAAGGACTACTATGTGCTACCAGGTGTAACGGGGTAAGATATACCGTCACTAGCTTACACTATAGTGTGGAGGAAGCTCGCAATAGTAAAACCAGGTCTTAGGTTTGTGTAAAATTCAACTCTGATTTAATTTGGACCAGGGCGGCTACCCCTGGCCTCGTATCAGCCACTCAAACACATGTCTACATCTGATTGGTCAATAAGTGAGTCTGGCTCCTCACTATCAATTAATCAGATGATGACACCTTGGCACACGCTACCCGTCTGCCACTTTGCCTACTTATGTAATAATTAAAGAAATACCTACCTAGTTATGTAATTGGGGTTGGGCCCATTACAAAGGTGCTGTGTGACCCCGTCACAAAGACAACACACCAAAAATTCTTAGGTTTAAGATTGTACTTCGTAAACGAGGCTTGGGAGCTGCAGTCTGTTCTGCTTGGAACTCGAAATTAACCCGCCGTATGATGACCGAGAGCGCGGCAGCCAGGGCCCATTTCGCGCGTGGGTTGACCACATTCTGGAGGACTTTAATTTGAAAACCGAGCATTTTTTTCGCATCTACTAGTGACAAAGGATCTGACGTGAGAAGCGTGCTGGTGAACGCACTGCAACAGCGTTGGGAATGGTGCATTGCACACATGGCACACGCGGCGACGAAAGATGCGTGTGGGATGAACGATGATGCAGGTAACCCTAAGTTGACTCGGTTGATTTCTCGAATCAAGAAAACTATTTACCACGTTCGAACTGTCGAAAAAAGTGGCGATCTCTTTGAAGCTCTTTGTAGAAGTCTTACAAGCACTGGCACGACACAGTTACTGACTATGCCCCGGCTCGCTTTCTTAGTCTCACTAGTTCCATTCGGTGAGTGCTCGACAAATGGGAAGCTATTGTAGCCTGGTATCAGGAGCGGCGACGCCAAGCCGAGCGCGCAGGAGTTCCTCCATCTAAATTCCTTCTTGAAAACGACCAGCTGAATTTGATACTAATTCTATCACTTTTGACACCAATCGCTTAAATCAAACGTGTCTGCCAAGCGGAAAAGGCAAACCAAGTGGATGTTCTTCTTAAGTTATATCTCGCTGAACATGTAACACACGCTAAATGTTGACAAAGCTCTGCAGTATTACATGTCGATAAAAGCGCAACCTAAGTGGATTACCGTTGGTGAATTAACTCATCTTGCTACTTTAACGCGCATGCGTCTTTGTGCAGCACTGGATCAACGGTTTTTCTCACGATATTTTAAGTATGTAGCTATTCGTGGAGCAGCGTACGTGTTTGAAATGTAGCAACGTTTGCATCCTACCTATAAGTGACCTGAGCGATCCTTGCACCGTGTTGTTAGATTGTGTGTGTACTTCAGAACACCAATCCAACGCAGCGGCAAGTGGAGAACAATGGATCTATGCGAATGTCTCAACGTCGAGTGGAGATAGTGTCTGACAAGATTAAAGAAACGTTCCGTGGTGTGTTGATGAAGGTTACGGATTCAAGCGACTATGAAACCCAGCAGCAGCTTTCTCCGACATACAGCTTTTCAGATGAACTAGCTGAAAATTTTGCTCCACCAGTACGTAAACGACCTGTTACGAACTACATTGCAAATCGAATTGATGGTGAGCTTTCTCGCTGGATGGACGATCCTGTCGAGCTACGCGTTATTGAGGGAAAACAAGAGCCGGTTTTGCACTTTTGGAAACAGATGGAGCAGTCAGGAGAGTATCTTATACTACCGAGAGCAGCCAAACTTCTCTATACTGTTCCAGCCTCTTCAGCTCACACTTAGCGAGATTGCAGTGTGGCGGGGAGTATGGTAACCTCGCAGCGCACCAGACTGTCCCCGCAAAACATTGACATGGCAACCTTCTTAAACAGGAACAGCAAGCTTGTTGACCTTGCTCAGTGTCAAGCAGTTCCTTCAAGCGAGATTGGGGAACATGTACCGGCAAGTATGACATTTCCAATTGAAATCGTACCCGATGAATTTGGAGAAGATTTGATTACCGATCTTTTTGCGAGTACTAGCCTAGATGGGCTGTGACGATTGTATCCTCAGCAGTTCCTAGCCTTGCGAACTCGGCGTGCGACTCGCATTCATCGCCGCGCTAACTGCACAAATAGACACGATAAAACGTTAGTGACGTGCTTCGGTTTTTCATAAATCACTTCTTACCACGTAGTTGATGAGCTCGAGCGCTGTGAGCACGAGCAGCCTCTTCAGCTCTATACTTGACATCACGTTGCGTCTGAGCGATAATTTTGTTTAGTACTATCGATGGTGCCTCTGCACCAGAACGTCTCGACGCACGTGACTTGGTTCGGGCTGCCCGTGTATGCCCTGATCTTTCATGAAGCCGCTCTTCTGCCCGCGCAGCGACTTTCTGGCTAGCCACACTACTGTGAGTGATTGTGCGAACACTAGTGATAGTCTCTTTGACGAGTCCTCGCAGCAACCCCTCTATCCACTTATAGGAATCACCATCTCGGCTACCATACTGCGGTATTGACAAACGCCCCTCCGCCACTTGTCGATTCTTCAGAGATTCAACGCCGTTCTGCTTGGAACCATCGCGCTCGTTATCACCATCTGTGCTTAATTTGCTCTCTAGTACTGTCAAACGAGCTTCCATTTCCTTCACATTAACGCCCAGGAGCTCGCATTTACGTCCAAAGGCTTCAATGGCTTCATCCTGACGATGTAATGCTGTGTCTAGCCGCTTCGTGGTTTCTACTGCATTAGTGCGCATCACACCCTGCAATTTATTCTCCAGTCGGAGCTCTGACTCTGCCATTTCTCCGTAAATTTCGTGGCGGATACGCTGGTGCGCTGACTCGAGCTGCTCGTCATTTCTCTGCGTATGCTCGGCTTGAGCCGACTGAAAGGCCAACCGCATTTTAGCTTCCAAGCTAGTCTCCACATTCGCAGAAGCCGTGCTAACACAATGTTTTATTAGCTCATCTTATTCACCGAGTTTTGCTTCAAGGTGTTTATTCACGGACTCGCTTGCTCGCTTCGATTCTTTCCCCAACCAGTCATTACCATTATCTACCAGAGTGTCATGAACTAGACGCTCAATGTGCTGGTAAGTTAGTGTAGGTTGTGGAGGTAGAGCCTGTGACAGTGACTTTGTCATAGCATCGTGCGACTCCATTATTGCGGATTTTAACTGCGCTTCAATGTGTTTCACGTCTACTGCTGGTTCGTGAAGGCCTGCGCTTGCTGTCCAACATCATGTAGCACATCCCGACGAATGATCTCTATTCGCTGATTTACTGTGGCTACGAGCTGTTCAGCTTGTTCCGTTTGCGTTCGCACCAGGGTATTGAGCTGTGACTCCATGGCAAGTCGCGTGTCTTGTAGTTCTTGCTGAAAACTAAGTGCACTTGCCTGCTGATGACTGGCGAGCTGCTCTATTCCAACTTGTGCTGACTCCTAAGCAGCTATCAAAGCCTCAGTCTGCGCATGAGCTTGATGCTCTTGCTGCCACTGGAGATTCGCGTAGCTGGTAGCTAAATCCTCCGTACGTGTCCAAAACTGATTCACGATACTTCCAACTTGTTCTTCGTAAGCTCCCATCACATTACGTGTTGCAAGATTGACTGTCAAATTTGCATCATTATTATATATTTGGTGCCACAAGTGTCAACGCTCGCTCTCCATCGTGCTCCATAGCCTCTGCAACATTCGTTTGCACCCTTGTCATAACCATTTGGCTGAATGCTAACACCGATTTAGTGTTCTAAATCGCGCTCCCACTACTTGATCTCAGCGCTCAGCGTATTCTCAAATGGCACTGTGACCGCGTCCTCTGTGCACTTGCCCGCAGTGCCAATAAAGTCTTCGGCCACACTTGACGCTCGCCGTGTTTTGGGTCACGATCTCACCGTAGGTCTCTGCAGTACCTGCTCTGTTGTGACCCACGTCCACGCTGACTTTGTTCTCAGCGCTCACCAAATCGAAGCTTACACCCGCACCACACTTGCTCTCACCACTCGCTGTCCCTTGATGATGCCCACCCTGCACTTGCTCGTAGCGCTCACCGTGACCTGATGACGGCCTCTTTGCACGTGTGCCTACGCCGAACTTGTTAACTGTGGGCTATGGACCACCTGTGGGTTTTAAATAAATCCATAAATGTCCAATCCTAGAAGTTTATTCGTATTTTATTTAAGCGAATATGAGAGCTTGAAAACGAGCAATGTAGCTGAAAACCTCGAGCTCCCTCTCTAAAGTTGATACCCCCTAAGAGCAGTAAAACCTCACGAGCTCAGCTCGTGAGGTTTACTGCTCTCCTGTTTTCTGCGAGAGCTGAGCTCCCACGGAGCTCGTCGGATGCGTGCCCATAACGCAGTCAATTCTTATCATTTGATGGTGCGGTTTTCACACAAGTTGCAAACCATGCTTCAAAATAGCAAGGATGTGCTAACGCTCGCGTTTTTGCACTTTACAGGGAGGCTCACATACAAAAATGAGATTTGTCAAGCTGGTCACAATTTATGGCCGTCATCGGTCCAATTCAAAATCCTATATAAAATGAAACATGTGTCATTTCGGCTGACTAGATATATATATGGGCTGTTTTCTTTAAGCGATAAAATGGACACTAGGGAGCGAGAGCTCAAAGTAGTTGCATGGGGATATACACAATACTATTATACGTAGCGTGTTGCACTCGCACCGTCGGTGCGTGAACCCGCTGATGTACCACTGAACCACTCGGTGAGTGAGTAAGTAAGAGATGGAGTGAGTGAGTGAGTGAGTGAGTGAAGGATTGAGTGAGTGAGTCGACGAGATGTGAGCAAGTTGCAAGCTTCCAGCAGCTCAGGCCTGTCTCTCATCTTCCTGTCACTCGCAGTGTTGCGATTGTTGTCGAAGCCTGCAAACGTCCGTGTTTCGATGTCGCAGTCCTCTTCGCAACTCATCGCTCAGTCCACTGAGCGAAGCTTCACGCGTTGTTGGTGTTAGAAGTCTCAAGCGGCTGGTGTATCGTCATCGTGTTTCCCGTAATTTCACCGCCATGGGCGCTTGGACGTCGTGAATGTTCCACGTTGTTAGCATTTTCTCTTGGTTCCGCGTGATGTGTCCTCGCCGGATAAAAACGGCTGCTGAACGCGCGTCTGCCGACGTGTTCTCGGTGGAGTCGAACTCTCGCGTACTGCGCGAGAGCAAGCAGAGCAACGCACTTGGACTACACGTCAATGACTCTAGCTCGTGTCGCATTGATGGCCACGCTATTATTGAAGCGTCGCCCCAAATAATATTAGACAGACCACAGTTCGAAGTCCACCAGCGTCGATACCGGCACCAGCTCCGGCATTCTCCCACGTTATCGCTCGAGGTTACAGGTCGCTGCGCATGCTCGTCGTCGAGCGTGACCGCCCACCAGCCAAGGCGCCAGTGTATTGGTGTCGCGAGCATCGTCGCCGCCGTTGCCGTCGTGTTCCAGGCGTCTTCTCCAATGTTCTTCGTATGCGCTTATGTTGCGAAAGTGCAACTTTAAGAGGGGGGATGATGTAACGGGGCTACACGCAAGTGGCTACACATATGTTACGAAAGAGGTTTTCCATATTAGTGTGAGATATACCAAAGGATACATTTGGCAGAATGTTGGTCTGTATGCATTCAAGGCATTAATTAGAATAATAGGATTCTGTCAACCATTCGTTAATATGTATCTTGCATTTAGAATATCCCGGCACGCACTCAGATGTTCCGGGTGCAGTCAAGCGCTCTCGAAGAGGCGATTCAAGTGGCTCTTCAAGAAGAATACAGCCATCGCCAGGCGCGTACGCCGGTCTCAGCATGGCCTGGGAGTTCTTTGTCGACTTCCGGTCGAGCGAGCCCCAACGAACCAGTTCCCGTGGAACTCGGGTCCGCCGAGCAGCGCGACATCCGCTGCTTCGGCTGCGGGAAGATGGGCCACTTCAAGCGCGACTGCCCCGCGGAGATACACCGCAGACGGACTTTCCTCAAGCCCCTCCACAAGGGTCGCTGGCAGAAGCCAGGACCCCGGGGACAGGGGGACGCCGGAGACCAGTAGGGGCGGGGCGCCCTACTGGGGAAGAACTAAGTCTTCGTGATGGGTGCGCGGGTGGCGCGTACCACGTGGACTTAGCCCCCGAGAGTCTTCGCACTCTCGAATCGGCGAAGAGCAGCGGCGGGTTAATCGTAGCCCACGGATGTGTACGGGGATACGATCACCCCTTTAGAATCTTGATCGATTCTGGGGCGTCGAAGAATTTCACACGCCGCCAGACAGTTGCTCGTAATAGCAACAAGTTGTCCGATGCTTTGAGAGAAAGCAAGGGCAACGGGACGGTGTCAGTGCGACTGGCCGGCGGGAAGGTCGTCACTATCCCCAAGGTCCAAGTGGATCTGGCCGTCAAGTTTGAAGACTTCGACAGCCCAGAACAGTTCACTGCTCTCGACATGGATCCCAACGATTTGATCCTGGGCATTCCCTGGCTCAAGAAGCAAGAGTCCTGCATCGACTGGCGAGGTCCCCAAGGCCAACGTCACTCACGGTGCCAGCCGCCTTGCGAAGTCCGACAGAGCATTGGCGAGTCATGTTCCCAACTCTGTCAGGACCCGAGGCGCCCGCAAGGGCTGCCAGGGTACCGAAGCATCCAGCATATGCTTGGGAGTCGTCGACGTATATGCCGACTCCGAGGAAGCTTCGATGGTGGCGACGCCATGAGGCGCTGGTCAAGTGTGTAACTGTGGTCCACAAGCGGGTTATATAGTTACACAGACAACTGCAGCTGTCACGAACGCTGGACATAGCGTGTTCAAGCAGGGTAACAAAGTGCCACACGAGGCCACGAGTGCCTCGGATGTCGGCACCACGACATCCCCAGACATGGATAACGAAGTTCCATGTCACGGCCGCCGTCGACGACGACGCCACCTCCGAGAGTCGGAGCAGAACCTCGTTCCGATCGACGTCGCTTCAAGCGACTCGGAGGCCAGGGCCCGGGCTCCTTCGACACGGCCGGTGGAAGCGTGTTATCACATCTTCGATGGCGAGACCAGCTTACCGCTTAGAACCATTGCCAGAAGTATCAAAGATACTGAACCTCGAGGAAACGACGGCCGAGTCTTTCCTGACTAATCTCAAGGCTGGAGAGATTACCGCGATGGTGATCATAAGACCGGAGACCACTCGGGAAGGGTTGAGCTTCTCCTCAGGCTTGGATGAGGACGTCCTAGAGGAGTTGAGCAAGCAGTGTCAGACGCGCTTGGGCTCTGAGATCCTTAAGAACCCCAAGGATCCGGTGTATCCTTTGGTGGCGGATTATGCAGGCGTGGTGAACAAGCACCCACCGACCCACCTCCCACCGGATCGAGGCGTACGGCATGAGATCGATCTCGTGCATGGCACAAAGTACTGTGTCACGAGACAACGATCTTCCCACGCGAGCAGTGCGAGGTCATTGATGCCTTCGTCGCTGCGAATGCGGTGCGGGAGTCAAAGCCTTCGCACTTGACGCCAATTTTCTGCGTTCAAAGGCCGAACGGGAAGTGGCTTCTATTTCACGCTTATAAATGCTGAGCAACGCGACGGTGCCGGACCCGACACCAATCCCACGAAAAGATGTGTTGCTAAACAACATGGCCGGATGCGTACTGTACAGTACGTTGGATTTGGTAGACGGATATTACCAGATCCTGATGCGCAAGAGCGACATTCCGCTCACCGCGGTGGGCACTCCAAGCAGCATGCTTTAAGAGCGGTCATGTGCTCGCTTGCACCTGAGTCAACGAGCCATTCAGCCTTGGTCATCCCACTCGCAGCAGTGAGCTCGAAATCTGACGCTGAGCCTGCGTCACTTGTTCTCGTTCCGTGTCGGCTATCTTCTTCGACACACGAACTTCTTGTGCCCTGGCTTCTTGCAGTAGAAACACTTGCCATTGAAGCCAGTCTTATTCCCGAAGTCCTTTCTCTTCGATGTAAATGCCCTCTCTTGAGCCGATGACAAGTCATCCAAGGTTTCAACACCAGAGAGTGCTTGGATCGCATAAGCGAGTGTCTCGCTGGGCGTGTTCTCCAAAACAGTCGCGAGCATACGGTACTCGTCGGTTAAGCTTCCGAGCAACAGCACGAGCTGCCGAGTCTCGTCCAGAGATTCACTGATTGACTCCATCTGGAGTATTTGCTTCTTAAACTTGTCCACATGGACAGCGATCCTGGTACCGGGCTCCATCTTAAAGCTGTACAGCTTCATTGTAGCGATGAGCCAGTTCTTGAGCGTCTTCGGGTTGAAGTATTCCTCGATCTGGGTCCACGCTTCAGCGGCAGTCAGTGCTTCACATATGTAGACATGGTAAGTGAGACGCACATCTCCAGCGATAACACCAAGGGCTTTCAAATTGCTGGCCTTCCACGCTACCGTGGAGGGGTCACTCACTTGGTCGGGCTCAGTCTTGATAATCTGCAGGAGCAGACCCTTTCGGGCGAGATTCATCGGCATGTTGAACTCTCAGCGGAAGTAGTTGTCTTCCACGAGCTTGTCGGTACTGTCGGCGTAGCTTGGACTCATAACCATTTGAGAGTAGAGGATGATGCGAGCGAGGCTTGTAGTCGATGTGAGTCGATGAATGGAAATTGGAAAGTGAGATTGATTGAGTAAGAGGTCCTAACACTTCTTCCTCTATCCTACATGCAGCCCCTAGTACCTCCTATCACGGGCAGTCCGCGTCTACAGAATAGTATACGCAATGGATACGCCTGTGTTCAACGGATACACATGTATGCATTGTATACACCACATGTCACGATTGTCCTCTCGCAGCAGATCCCGTGATAGACCCAATTGAAGTTGGCGACCAATCACAATTCAGGATACCACATGATCTACCAATCAGGTCGCACTATTCCTGTCACTTCACTGTAGCACGCATTCGGCACGCGCACGCCGCGTGCCAAGCGGTATGTATCCAGACAAGTAGACAGCGAAGTGCAACCACAACACCATACATGTATTGAATATGGTCGCTGTATGGCTTCTGTTTGTTTCCTATGATGGTTTGACTGGGCCAATCAATTGCGTTGGTTCGGCAAGATTCTGAGAATAAAAGCTACACGATTTTGAATTGCACTATTTGAATTCCCAGAAAAATAAAAGTTCAAAGAATTTAGCCGAAAAGGTTCATGCGGAGCAGTGTAGTAGATCTTATCGTCCGGTAGCAAATTAGTAAATACAACAGCAAATTAAACTCACGGCGTTTCGACGCCATTTTTTCTGCAATTAGAAATCATCCTAGAAGGTGACATTAAAGTTTCGCGTTGCCTCATTCACACGGCGTATGCGGCTGTGCGTGGCACTAAGCAACTTTTACTACACTACACACAAAGCTTCCAACTTCGAATTTTAAATTTTGGAAAGTCTGGAAAACTGCGAGCTCTACAATAATCTCATTGGTTTTTAAATTTCCATTTTTATCTCTTCACCCAACACCTGCACATTAAAGGACAAAAATGGACCAAAGGTAGCACCTTGGTGTGGCGTAGCGGGATCAGCAAAATCTGCGAGATTGCTGGATCCAACTTACCAACAGCGCTCAGACACCGACTAACGGAGGGGGTCCCCCGATGATCCGTGTTCTGCTGAACTTTCCTCACCTTGTGTACCCGTCGGTAGGGCGGGATCTTGCTCTCTCGGTAATTTCCGAAGCGTTCAAGTAGTGAAGCTTGAGTGTCTTGGCGAGACGTGGGGATGGGGTGGAGCAGCAGTGGAAAAAACCTTCACTCTGAGTCCGTGGTTGGTTCCGAATCCTAAGCGAATATTCGAGCTTATGGATCCAGGGCCTAGATCGTGGATCTGGCCGTAGGGTTGCCTTGCGGGTGTGTCCCTTGCCTTTGCGTTTTCCTTTACGTCGTACTTGCCGCCTCCTGTGACGGGATCTTGAGAGTTGAGAACCTCTAGGGTATACCCGGCCAAGCAGTAAATCCGGTCAACCTGTCGGATCTGCACGTATATGGGAAAGCTCACTAGGTTGTAGGATCTGGCCAATGTATTATCCAGTTATCGCTACCAACACTAGATTCGCAATTCTAAACCTTCTCCTAGCTCGTACGGCCAATGTAGTTCCGATTCTTGAGGGCAGGAAGGCACTTGCGTGTTACTGTGCAAATTGAAGTCTGTATTGATACTTAAGCCTATACCTGCCTGGATTTCTACTTTCTATGTCTTTTACCTGTTAAATCCCTTACCAGGCCCGGCTGCATGTCCTTTCTCTCCTTGATCCATCATCCCAGCTGTATTATCATCAGATCCACCGGATCCATGGCGTAATCATTATGGTCACCCTATTATGGGTACACTTGTCGGGATCCAGGTCGCTTTGATCCACCTCACTGCAAGTGTACACTCGTCATGGATCTGAGCTCTCCACTCTCCCACCATTGTCTTACGACCGCCTGCGATCTTCATCACTCCACGAAAGTTCGAGATCCGTTGCATCCACCATCCCTATACCCTGGATCCAGGTCCCTCTATGCGGGATCCTCCCTCCTTGGATCCGAACTCGGAAGTATGGGATCCGGGACACCTCGCGGTGGATCTTGACTTCTTGTTAGCCGTGGTTGCTAGATCCACCTTCAGAGGGCACCTACCATCATTCCTTCATAGGATCCACACTCGATCCACCCATATATAGTATATCCCCAATCCATCTAAGTGAATCCAGGTAAGGGTGGATCCGAGGTAAGTCTTGGTGGATCTTGCCTTCTCGTACATCGCTCATACCAGATCCACCGTCATTTCATACGGGGTGCTGCTCGTCATGGCTAATCCACCACAGGCAACTTGCATCCGTGCCAGACAATCCAAATCCTCTCTAATCACTTGAAATTGTCACTGATTCGGGATAGTGACCCCGCGTCAGGCCCATTCTCTTATTTCTGAGAAAGCACTTCACCACAATCGCCTCCTGTACGTTGTCGGCGCTGCACAACAGCGTTCACGACGTGCACTACCAGCATCCACGACCGCTTCCTCCTCTATGTGACACATGTCTCCCACCAAGCGTAACAGCAAATGGCCGGGCAAGGCCCCATCCGCCACTCCTCCGGTCAGTCCTTCCTCAATGTCACCCACCGATCTGCGTACTCTGGCCCAAGCTCTTTCCGATCGGGTGCAAACCTTGACGGCGGAGCTCCAGACGGCCCAAGATGTTAGCGACCAAGCTGCGTCTTTGCACGCCACCCAACTCCAAACCTTGCGAGCCCAGGTCCATGACCAGGCTATGGAGATCCAAGGGTGGGAGCACCGTGCGGCCTCTCGATCGCAGGATCTGCGACTCTTGTTGGCCGATCAATCGGTCGAGACCCGCGACTTGACTGGACGGCTGGATCGCGCCTCCCGTCAACGGGATGGCATGCGAGATGACAACGACCATATCCTTGGGGAGATGGCGCTTTCCGGATCCGAGATCCACCAGCTCCAATCCCGGATCCATGACCTCGAGCGGGATCTGGAGGATTCCCAAACCGCTAGTGCGGCCGCGGACGAGAGCTTGGATCGGCTCCGCGACGAGTTGCGCCTGATCCAAGAAGAGGTGGTGACCAACGACTATGTGGGATCCACCCATGGCGGATCCGCCTTAGGGTCGGCGCGTGGAGGGTCCCCCGCGCCAAATCCACCTCCCTCGTCGCCGGATGTGACGCTGGCTCGTCTTTCCGAGGAACTGAAAGATACCAAAGAGTCGCTCGAGAAAGCATCTGCTGGGAGATTACGCGCTTGAAGAATTCGTCCGCATGACTCAAGTGCGCGACGAGATCCAGACTAAGCTGGCGGATACCGATCTCCAGCGTGACAAGGCGGCTACCGAGTGGGCGGAATCCAAGCGAACGCAAACGAAGCTAGAATCCAAGTTCCGCTGCACGAGTACGTGGATCTTCTTTGTCTCCTGCTAGTAACCCCATATTCACTTGTTATGTCGATCCAGGTGTCAAATTGAAGGATGCCGAGGCGACTGCAGCAAAACTCCGGGATCAGCTCGCTGCTGCGCATGCTCAGCACCAGCAGCTAGTCCTGGAGCGCGATCGCGGCTTATCGGAGCGGGACTTGGCGCGCCGACGACTGGCGCTGGTGACAGCTGCTATCTCGGATCCCCTTCCTCCCCTGTCTGGATCCTCTCCTGCCAGCGTCTCTGTTTCTCTACCGTCTGTAAGTGGAGCGGGTCCGCCGGCTACGAAACGACCGCGTAACGCATCCCCTGCTCCTAGCACTGGATCTCCCCGTCCCCACGAGCATGTCCGAGCTTCCCCCAAGGCCAAGCCCAAAACCAGTTCGGCCTCCAAGGCAGTCTCCCGGGCAGGATCCACATCCACGTTCAAGCCTTCCGCCTCCCCCTCGACGTCTGGTGCCGGATCCAAGTCCGGATCCATCGCCACATCCAAACCGGCATCAACGTCCAAAGCCGAATCCGTAGCTACGTCCAAGACGGGTGTGGGATCCAAGGCTGGATCCACTGCTGCTACGTCAAAATCTGGATCTGGACCCAAGACTGGATCCGCTGCTGCATCTCAGCCGGGATCCACAGCATCCAAGTCCGGATCGTCTGCCAAGGCTGGATCCGTCGCAGCCTCAAAGTCGGGATCGGCGTCCAAGGCCGGATCCAAGGCGTCCAAAACTGGATCCGTCGCAGTCTCAAAGTCAGGATCGGCGTCCAAGGCCGGATCCAAGGCGTCCAAGACTGGATCCGTAGTTACGTCCAAGACAGGATTCACGTCCAAGACCGGATCCACTATCACGCCGTCGTCCCAGGCAGTGGCTTCAGCTGGATCCACGGTGATTGCCCCTTCTACGACGGGGTTAGTCGCATCCACGGCCAAGTCCGGCTCGTTACAGTCGGGATCCACGGCTGGCCCTTCGGTGACGGTGCCTGCCGTTCCCCGACCAGCTTCTACCGGCTCTCCGCCTGTCGGAACTGGATCCGGGAAAGGGAAAGCCAAACGTGTCATCCCTACTGGTTGTGGACTTGGCAGCTCGGAGGATGACGAGGATGAGGGATCGGACTGGTCCGACGGCTCGGGGCCTCCTATCCGATCGTCTTCGAAGCGTACGCTGTCCACTGGCCCTTATTCCTTCACTCCTGACGACGATGACGATGAAACGCCAGAGGATTCGGAGGAAGCCCGCGTCACTGATGATGCCCTGGAAGAAGACACGCGACGGGCCTTGTCCCAGTCCAGATCCGAAGCCCGGCAGAGGTCTCTCTCGACACCACCTCCGCAAGTCACTGATACGGCCGGATCCGGGGCCGGCGCTGCGGGATCCGCGATCCAGGTCGACAGTGATAGTGGGTCGGGAAGCGATGGTGGAGGGGGGTCATCTCATGGTGGTGGATCCCCTAGATCTGTCTTGATCCCTGCCCCTCCTAATTCTTCGTTGCCAGGTATGCTCCCCGTGGCCCCGTTTGGTCCGGATGCTGCCTTCATTCCTGGTCGGCGTGCTCCTGTGGCCTTCGCTACAAGGGACATTGAGCCTTGGTCCGCCAAGAAACTGAACCGGGTCGCCATCGTCACGATGAAGATCACTGTCCTGTTCCCTGAACTGCCATTCCGAGCTGAGTGGATATTCCCTCGGGAAGAGGCCGGATATGTGCATTCGCTTGTCACCAGATCTCACGTGGAAGAATTGCAAAATGCTGCCCCGTGGGATACGCTGACAACCACACTGGTGGATCCGGTTAGCTTCCGGGGTGACGTGCGCGGGCGTCTCGGGTTGTTCGTTCGTGCCGTCCGGGATTTCGTCTCCAAGCACCGGGTTGTCATATGGGAAGGCACCCATCGGTTCCCTATCTCTCGCACCCAACTGCGGGGCTCAACCTGGTTGTTTAACTTCAACAAGCAGCGCGGAAACAGACGTAGTCCCGCCGGTCGGGCTTGGAAGAAAGTTCTCGTGATCCTCGTGTTGGCGATCCAGGACGGTTGGTGTGACTTGTTGGATCCATCCTTCTTGCACCTTCCCCGACGCGGGGATAAGGTAACTTGGTTTCCGGGATCCGTATCCCGTCAAGCCAACTTGGAGGATCCCAACCTCCATCGCCCAGAACCCACGAGCCTACTGGAGGCCTTGCAAAAGATTGATGAAGCCGAGCCTTGGCGCATCCAGTTTCGGGGGGATCCGAGCCAACACCCAGGAACATTGAAGAGCTTGCCCACCAGACGCTGGATCTGGTGGGCAAGTTCTTCAATGTTCAGCCCAAGACTACCTGATCCCTATCGCTCTTCCACGCTACGCCCCAGTTTCAGTCTTCGTGGATTCGCTTCGTAGTAGTAACTAGCGACTGGCAACTGGGTCGAGCTAGCCTTTTTGCATAAGCTATTCAAATCCACTCTTCATTACTTGAATATATCTGTAACATTCTCTTGTTGACTGAGGAACCATGTTAGAGTCTACCGACGTACACCTGGATCCGGGCTGGATCCACCCTTTCAGTGTACACCTGGATCTGGGCTAGATCCACCCTTTCAGTGTACACCTGGATCTGGGCTGGATCCACCCTTTCAGCGTACACCTGGATCTGGGCTGGATCCACCTTTTCAGTGTACACCTGGATCTGGGCTGGATCCACCCTTTCAGCGTACACCTGGATCTGGGCTGGATCCACCCTTGGATTTTATCCGGGCCCAGCTCCTACGACCCAGTCTCCGGTCAGTATAGTTCGGCCCCCCCAAAAAACTCGCGCTTGAAATCAAGCGGGACACTTCGCACGTGAAAACGTCACTCTTTATGCATAAAACAATCACCGTTTCCTCCTAATCCACATCCTTCCTGTGGATTCGTCTTCTCTTTCTTTCCGACGTGACCAGCTCACGTCAGTGATCCTCCTCCTCCTGGCCCACACCCTTCCTGTGGCTTCTTCATCCTTCCATCGACATAACCGACTCACATCCATGTATCCCCTCCCTACTCTTCTTCATGAGACTGCATCACGCCGAATCTGCTCTGATTCGTACGATCCCGCAAGAAATCATAGAGCAATGCTCCACAGTTCAGATCTGCCTCGTCTACCCAACTGGGTTCGTCATATCCACGCCAGTACACCAGAAATTCACGGTAAATTCGTCCGTATCTAGTTCGCTTCCCTGACCTCATACCGGTAATCTTCTCGACTTCGAGCTCGTCGGCTTCGAGATCCACATTCCAACTATCTTCTGGTAGGAGGACTTCGTCGAAATCCACCCGGTCGGATTTATCCACCGAAAGACGGGTTTGCGGCCGGTCCGGATATTCCTTGACCAGCTTCAGCTTGGATACGTGTACTACAGGGAACAAGCGATATTCGGTACCTGCCGTTTCCAACTTCACCGCATATTCCCCTATCTTTTCGCTTACCCGGAACGGTCCGTGCCATAGATGGGCCAATTTGCGGGCGTACCCTTCCTTCACCCGATCTAAATATAGCCACACCTGCGATCCCACTTGGATTTGATGTGGACTTGCGTCTTCGTTGTGTCGATTTGCTCGATCCTGTATCGCACTTCGCAGCCGTTCGTTCACTTGGGATCTGGCTTGCCGGTAGTATTTCTGGACTTGGTATCGCCATCGTCTTGGATCTCGGTTCCTTTTCTTGGTGCTACATACCGGAATGGCCGCTTCTAGGGTGGATCTAGCATCCCACCCATGTACCAAGTAAAATGGGGTGTCACCCCGAATCCTGTCTTGGGCGGTGTTCATCGCGAAGGGGAGTCGTTCTGCGTACTCATCCCAATCCCTCTGATCCAAATCCTGAACATACATCTTGAGTGCCCTCGTGATCGTCTGTACCATGCGCTCGGCCGATCCATTGGCTTGGGGACGATATGCCATGGTCGCCCGCTGTCTCTGCCCCAGGATCCGGTTGAAGGCTCGAAAGAAATCAGACATAAAGCCTGGCTCCCGATCATGCCGAATCATCTCACTAGCTCCAAATCTCCGAAAAACGCACTCCTCGTACGATTCGGCGATGGTTTGTGCAGTCCTGGACGCGCTAGCTTTGGCTATCACGTATCCGGTAAACAGATCCACCCAGATCAACAACTCCGTGTTTCCTTTGAATGACTTGGGTAGCGAGGGAATGTGATCCATGGCTATGATTTGGAACGGGTAAGTCACCTGGATGTTCCCTGGAGACTCCCCTTCGATTGTGGGCCTGCCCTTGCCTGTCTCGCAATCCACGCATTCACCGACGTATCGTTGCACACTCTTGAATAATCCCCTCTAGTGGAAACATTCTCGGATCCGTTGGTAGATCCGACCGATTCCTTGATGTCCTCCTTCTAAGCTAGCGTGATAGTGACATAGGACGTCCTGTTGCAAGGTTTCCGGCATCACCAATCTCATCAATTCATCTCGATTCCCGCTGACTCGTTTTGTAGGGGGCAATAGAAGAGCAAGTCATTCAGATCCGCTGCATAATCCGTAGCAACCATACTGTAGGATTTGGTATCCTCCCGACTTAGGTCTCGTACATCCCCCATCAGATACTTCTTTAGTTCCAAGATCCACGCTTCTTCGTTCTGTGCTTTGAGGATCCGCTCAATGCGGACTCCCTTCACAAATGTTTCATTGAGAATCTGGGGGCTGGATCCAATCTTCCCTCTGGAGCTAGTGACCGCCATTACCTGGACTGTCCTTTTTACGGACCCAACCACCACCACTTCGTCTAGTCGGTTTTACGTAACGAGATCCTGATGTTCGGCCTCTCTCTTCACCTCAACACCACATTGGGAAACTGCGCAGCAAATCCGGCCACTTGTTCCTGGTGGGTTTGCCCAGCTGTTGATACCAGTTCCTGGATGGCCCTGCTAGCAGATCTGCAAAGGTCAGACACTTTTCGGCATCCGACGCTTGATCTCTCATGGGGTCGACTTGACTTTGCTGATCCATGTTCGCGCTCGGTCTTGATCCTTGTCCGTGAACTCCTTCAGATCCGATATGGCCGAGATCCGTACCCTCTGGATCATAGACGATTCATCCGTCCCAGCTGCAGCAGTTGCTACCGCCGCGGGCGAGGGGGATGGGACGTCCAGATCATCCGGATCGAACTCATCATGGGAGTTGTCTCCTTCCACTGACTCCATCTCCACGTCTCGTGCTCCATGTTCGTGAAGCACTTGCGCTTGTGGCACGGGCGCTCTCATGCCTTGTTCGGCCAGGAAACTACTCATTGCAGCTCCGAAGTGTCGGAAGAGCCTGTCCACTGGCGAGTCAGGATCCGTGCGGCGATTACCTTGAGCCCGATCTGACGATAACCCCACTGGCTTCTTGCCGGATCTGGCTCGATCTTTGCTGGATTGTATCAGATCACGGGTAGGGCATACTGGATCCCGAGTCTTCACACTTGAGGCGCTTCTTGTCCCCGGACCCTCGCCCGCGCTTCCAGCATGGATGCCCCGGAGGGACCCAAAGTCATGCGTCGTGGCTCGGACGACGTATCTGACCTATCCTCAGCCGCGGATTCGTAGTTAGAGGATGCAGCTTGGCTGATCCTCGGCGACGACACTGGATTCATAGTGTGCGACCTTTCTCCGGTGATGGACTTGACCCTGACAAAGAGGTCCCGCGTCGCGGATACTATGAGATCCAAGTCTAGCTCGAAGATATCCTCTGCATCGAACGCCCCTGCCACGATGCCTGAATCCTTAAGCAGACGTAATAGATCCTTGACGCTACCAACTTGTTCGCCGTTTTCGTTGGTGCTTCCACCGGTTCCCTTGGATCTTCGATCTGTCGTGGATTCAGGATCCGCATGACAGGATCTTGATGCAGAAAGTCGCGTAGAGCTTGGTGGCGATACACAAACTCGAGATCCTTGTCGGACCAGCTTGACCTAGATCCAGCTTGGTCTTCTTCCGACTCCGGAGCTTGCATCTTCTTCCGCGTAATCTTACTCGTGTTGGTCTTTTTTCTTGTTTTTTCGACTAGCGGGCTTGAGTTAGGTACGGTGTTGGCTTAACCGGTGAATCTGCGAATGCATACCGTTTCGCCTTCACTTTCCCTTGTTTTTGTTAGCGGATCTTGACGCAAGTCAAGATCCGCAGGGGGCCCCGAGGGGACCTGGGGAGGATAGAGAGGCTTTTCTTCTAGATCCGGATCCGGATCCACCTCTCTTCCGTCGACAGAGTTCCTCCCAAAACTCCATCGATCCGCGGATCTTGTTTCATTCAGCAGCGTCTTCGTCGATCCGACCTCCGACGACGCCTCTTCCCCTGGCTCAATCTTCACTTGAGCATCTTCTTGGGACTCACAATGAAGTCGCGAGTCACCAAAAGATCCGGGCACGCGCACCATTGTTGTGTAGCGGGATCAGCAAAATCTGCGAGATTGCCGGATCCAACTTACCAACTGCGCCCAGACACCGACTAACGGAGGGGGTCCCCCGATGATCCGTGTTCTGCTGAGCTTTCCTCACCTTGTGTACCCGTCGGTAGGGCGGGATCTTGCTCTCTCGGTACTTCCGAAGAGTTCAAGTGGTGAAGCTTGAGCGTCTTGGCGAGACGTGGGGATGGGGTGGAGCAGCAGTGATATCTTCACTCTGCGTCCGTGGTTGGTTCTGGATCCTAAGCGAATATTCGAGCTTAAGTGGATCCAGGGCCTAGATCTGGGATCTGGCCGTAGGGTTGCCTTGCGGGTGTGTTCCCTTGCCTTTGTGTTTCCTTGGTGTCGTACTTGCCGCCTCCTGTGACGGGATCTTGAGAGTTGAGACCTTCTTAGGTATACCCGGCCAAGTAGTAAACCGGTTAACTCTTCGGATCTGCACGTGTAAAGAAAAGCTCATTAGGTAGTAGGATCTGGCCAATATATTATGCGGTTATCACTACCAATATTAGATTCGCAATTCCCAACCTTCACCGAGCTCGTACGGCCAATGTAGCTCCGATTCTTGAGGGCAGGAAGGCACTTGCGTGATACTGTGCAAATTGAAGTCTGTATTGATAATTAAGCCTATACCTGCCTGGATTTCTACCTTCTATGTCATTTAGCTGCTAAATCCCTTACCAGGCCCGGCTGCATGTCCTTTCTCTCCTTGATCCATCATCCCAGCTGTATTATCATCAGATCCACCGGATCCATGGCGTAATCATTATGGTCACCATATTATGGGTACACTTGTCGGGATCCAGGTCGCTTTGATCCACCTCACTGCAAGTGTACACTCGTCATGGATCTGAGCTCTCCACTCTCCCACCATTGTCTTACGACCGCCTGCGATCTTCATCACCCACGAAAGTTCGAGATCCGTTGCATCCACCATCCTCATATCGTGGATCCAGGTCACTCGATGTGGAATACTCACCCCCTTGGATCTGGATTTGGAATAGTAAGATCTGAGACATATCGCGGTGGATCTTGCCTTCTCGTTTGTCGTTGATACCAGATCTACCTTCAGATGACACCTAACATCCTTCCTGTATAGGATCCCCACTTGATCCACCTGTACATGGTATATCCCAAACCCCCTAGGTGTAATCAGGTGAGGATGGATCCGAGTCTCCACTTGGTGGATCCAGCCGTCCCATACGTTATCCATGCCGGATCCATCGTCGACCCATACAGGATGCCACCTTACCTTGGCCAATCCACTTCGAGCAGCGTGCATCCATGCCGGGCAATCCAGATCCTCCCTAACCACTTGGTGTTGTCAATAATCCCTCTTATCAGATCCAGTCTCTTATTTCTGAGAAAGCACTTTACCACAAAATACCTGTTGGGGGATGTATAAGACCTGAGTCGGGAAGACGCCAAATCCTACAGTATTATCGCTACGGATTATGCAGCGGATCTGAATGATTTGCTCTTCTATTGTCCTCCTACAAAACGAGTCAGCGGGAATCGAGATGAATTGATGAGATTGGTGATGCCGGAAACCTTGCAACAGGACGTCCTATGTCACTATCACGCTAGCTTAGAAGGAGGACATCAAGGAATCGGTCGGATCTACCAACGGATCCGAGAATGTTTCCACTAGAGGGGATTATTCAAGAGTGTGCAACGATACGTCGGTGAATGCGTGGATTGCGAGACAGGCAAGGGCAGGCCCACAATCGAAGGGGAGTCTCCAGGGAACATCCAGGTGACTTACCCGTTCCAAATCATAGCCATGGATCACATTCCCTCGCTACCCAAGTCATTCAAAGGAAACACGGAGTTGTTGATCTGGGTGGATCTGTTTACCGGATACGTGATAGCCAAAGCTAGCGCGTCCAGGACTGCACAAACCATCGCCGAATCGTACGAGGAGTGCGTTTTTCGGAGATTTGGAGCTAGTGAGATGATTCGGCATGATCGGGAGCCAGGCTTTATGTCTGATTTCTTTCGAGCCTTCAACCGGATCCTGGGGCAGAGACAGCGGGCGACCATGGCATATCGTCCCCAAGCCAATGGATCGGCCGAGCGCATGGTACAGACGATCACGAGGGCACTCAAGATGTATGTTCAGGATTTGGATCAGAGGGATTGGGATGAGTACGCAGAACGACTCCCCTTCGCGATGAACACCGCCCAAGACAGGATCCGGGGTGACACCCCATTTTACTGGGTGCACAGGTGGGATGCTAGATCCACCCTAGAAGCAGCCATTCCGGTATGTAGCACCAAGAAAAGGAACCGAAATCCAAGACGATGGCGATACCAAGTCCAGAAATATTACCGGCAAGCCGGATCCCAGGTGAACGAATGTAACGGGGTACGTAGCCCTAAGTGTACCCTGGTTACATGAAGTGTGACACTTCACACTTCAGGAGTATGACACGTCATACACCCGGATATTTGGTACAGAATACCAAGGTCGTTCAAAGCCAACCATTGGTCAACGACATTGCATTTCTATAGGTGGCTTATAGTTTGTATTAAACCCAAACTTAATCTACCTATAAATATACTCAGTTTACAAGCTACCTTATTTAGGTCACTTCGCTCTCTTTTAAATAAAGAGGGGACCTGTGAACTGCCCTTCACTGAGAGTTTGTATACTCTCGGAAGATAACTTCCTCTAGCGCAAGGTGCTGTGTGACCCCGTCACACTTGGTAGCACTTGTAGTCAATCCACGCCACCGCGGGTAGACTACCTGAACCCCTCCGAAGTTAGTTGCCATGGATAGGAACGACTTCTCCCATATGAACGACTCTCAGTTCGAGTCGGTTCGGAAGATGGCAGGCATCTTCGGGATGGAGGCCTGGTGGTGTCAACACCGGCTGAGCAGCTCGAGCGCGTCAATGCGTTCGACGCGTACGAGCAGGGGCTCATCGCGCATGTGCGGGAGAACCTGCAGGCTCCGTCGGCGGAAGCAAATCCGCCTCACCCGAAGCCAATACGGCTGAAGGTTAAGCCGTATGAAGGGAAGGAAGGCGAGGACCTTCACGTCTGGGTCCGAGAAGTAGAGCTCGCGATGGACGCGGCTCTGAACTCGACCGAGCAACTTCGTGTTGCTTTTGCACTCTCCAACCTTAGCGGCCGTGCTAAGAGTTGGGTGTACACACGGGAAGCAACATCCCCTGGATATTTCACATCCTGGGCTCAGCTGTGTGAACAGCTCCGAGCCGCGTTCCTCCCGGCGAACTACGAGTACCGCCAGGATTCGCGCTTCCTCTCGTGTAAACAAGGGAGGCGTGAGCTGCACGAGCACGTGCAAGAGATACGGGAGCCCACGGCGTCCCTTGTGGGAAACCCACTCAACGAACACATCAAGATGGCTGTGTTCATGGACGGCCTTCGAGTGGGCCCCGCACGCACTCTGCTGTTCCGGGTGCAGTCAAGCACCCTTGAAGAGGCGATTCAAGTGGCTCTTTAGGGAGAATACAGCCATCGCCAGGCGCGTACGCCGGCCGCAGCATGACCTGGGAGTTCCTTGTCGGCTTCCGGTCGAACAAGCCCCAACGGACGAGTTCCCATGGAACTCCATCTTCCCGCTGCTTCGGCTGCGGGAAGATGGGCCACTTCAAGCGCGACTGCCCCGCGGAAAGTCTCCGCAGACGGACTTTCCCCAAGCCAGTCCTCAAGGGTCGCTGGCAGAAGCCAGGATCCCGGGGACAGGGGAACGCCGGGAACCAATAGGGGCGGGGCGCCCTACTAGGGAAGAACTAAGTCTTCGTGATGGGTGCGCGGGTGGCGCGCACCACGGGGACTTAGCCCCTGACTGTCTTCGCACTCTCGAATCGGCGAAGAGCAGCGGCGGGTTGCTTGTAGTACGCGGATGTGTACGGGGATACGATCATCCCTTTAGAATCTTGATCGATTCTGGGGCGTCGAAGAATTTCGCACGCCGCCAGACGGTTGCTCGCAACAGCAACAAGTTGTCCGATGCTTTGAGAGAAAGCAAGGGCAACGGGACGGTGTCAGTGCGACTGGCCGACGGGAAGGTCGTCACTGTCCCCAACGTCCAAGTGGATCTGACCGTCAAGTTTGAAGACTTTGACAGCTTCGAACAGTTCACTGTTCTCGATATGGATCCGTATGATATGATCCTGGGCATGCCCTGGCTTGAGAAGCACAAGCCCTGGATCGACTGGCGAGGCAAGGCAATCGGTGCCAGCCGCCCTGCGCAGTCCGACAGAGCATTGGTGAGTCATATTCCCACCTCTGTCAGGACCCGGGGCGCCCGCAAGGGCTGCCAGGGTACCAAAGCATCCGGCAGATGTTTGGGGGTCGTCGACGTATATGACGACTCCGAGGATGTTTTGATGTGGCAGCGCCCAGAAGAGGCGCTGGCCAAGTGGGTAACTTAGGTCCACAGGCGGGTAACTTAGTTCCGCAGACAGCTGCAGCTGTCACGAACACTGAGAACAGCGTGTTCAGAGTGGGTAACAGAGTTCCACTCACGGTCGCCCAGACCTTAACTGAAGAGGAAGACGTCGGATACGCTTCCTGTGTGGGTAACACGGTACCACACGCGGTCGCCCGGACCTTAACTGAAGAGGAGGGCGTCGAACACGCTTCCTGTGTGGGTACCACAGTACCACACGAGGCCACGAGTGCCTCGGATGTCGTAGCAACGACATCCCTAGACGTAGGCAGCAAAGCTCCACGTCACGGTCGCCGTCGTCAACGACGCCGCCGCCGCCTCAAGTCGGATCCGAACTTCGTTCCGATCGACGTCGCTTCAAGCGACTCGGAGTCCAGGACCCGGTCGCCTCCGACAATGCCGGTGGAAGAGTGTTATCACATCTTCGATGGCGTGACCGGTTTACCCGTCAAGGCATCTGGTGTCCACTTGGAACCGTTGCCAGAGGTTGCAGAGATACTGAACCTCGAGGAAATGACGGCTGAGTCTTTCTTGGCCAACCTCAAGGCTGGAGAGATTGCTGAGATGATGCTCATGAGACCTGAGACCACTCGGGAGGAGCTGAACTCCTCCTCTGTCTTGGACGAGAACGTCCTGGAAGACCGAGCTAAACAAGCAGCGTCAGACGCGCTTGGGTTCTGAGATCCTTAAGAACCCCAAGGATCCGGTGTATCCTTTGGTGACGGAGTATGCGGACGTGGTGAACAAACACCCACCGACCCAACTCCCACCGAATCGAGGCGTACGGCACAAAGTATTGTGTCACGAGGCAATGGCCTCTCCCGCACGAACAGTGCGAGGTCATTGATGCCTTCTTCGCCGCGAAATCGAAGGCAGGCATGGTGCGGGAGTCGAAATCCCCGCACTCGACGCCGACTTTCTGCGTTCGGAAGCCGAACGGAAAGTGGCGTCTGGTTCACGCTTATAGCAAGCTGAACAACGCAACGGTGCCGGCCCAAACACCAATCCCACGAAAGGATGTGTTGTTGAACAACATGGCCGGGAGCGTACTGTACAGTGCGCTGGATTTGGTAGACGGATACTACCAAATCCTGATGCAAGAGAGCGACATCCCGGTCACCGCGGTAAGCACTCCAAGCGGCATGCTTTGGGAGTGGCTCGTCATGCCGCAGGGCTTGTCTAACGCCCCGGCGACGTTCAATCGCCTGGTGACGCAATTATTCCGCCCTTTGCGTACCTTCGTACAGACGTACTTCGACGACATATTCGTCCATAGCCGTGCCGAGGGAGGCAAGACGGTCATGGAGGTGCATCTAGGACACCTCCGTCGAGTGTTGGACGTAATGCGAGCGAACAAGCTCTACGCCAACATCGACAAGTGCGTTTTCGCGTCACCAGAGATTAAAGTTCTCGGTTGCTTCGTAAGCAACGTGGGCGTTCGGGCTGACCCAGACAAGGTCAAGGCCATAGCAGCATGGCCGACGCCCCGATCCCAGAAGGATCTTCGAAAGTGGTTGGGCTTGGCCAACTTCCTTCACAAGTACAGCGCAGGGTACGCGGGTTTCGCTAAGCCCTTGCCGAGCCTCCTTCAGAAGGACGTCGACTGGCGCTGGGAGCAAGAGCACTAGGATGCTTTTGACAGCATCAAGGCCAGTCTACAAGAGGCCCCTGTCCTGGCCCTGCCGGACGAGACGAAGCCGTTTAGCGTCGTCTGCGATGCCTCCGATTACGCCTTCGGGTGTGCATTGCTGCAGGCCGACACGGCTGGACACGAACGAGTCATCTCGTTCCAGTCCAGGCAGATGAAAGCCGCCGAGCGGAACTACCCTGTCCACGACAATGAGCTCCTGGCAATAAAATATGCCCTTGTGAAGTTTCGTGTTCACCTTCTGGGCTCTCGGCCCTTCGTGATCTACACAGACCACGCATTCTTGAGGACGGCGACTAACTCGCCTCACCTCTCCCAAAGGATGACGAGGTGGCTGTCCTTCTTCGCAGAATACAACTTCCGCGTCGAATACAAGCCGGGCAAGCTCAACGTGCTTGCGGACGCCCTCTCTCGGCGTCTGACTATGAGTTGGCCCACATCACACGGGTGACAACGGATCTATATGATCGGATACGCATGGCGTATCGGGACGATGAGGCTGTCGCGCCTATCGTCAAGTTCTTTATGGCAGGAACGAGCGCGAAGTCCGACTGGCTCTCGTCGCGACAGCGCTCACGGCTCCACCGAAATGAGCTGAAGTATGGCCTCCTCTATTACCGGGTGGAGCCCACTGAACCTCCACGGGTGGTCGTCCCAACGACGAGGATCTGAAGTTCGATATCCTCGCGGAGGCGCATGACGCGCCCTCCAGCGGCCACTTGGGCCGCGAAAAGACCTTTCTGTCGGTCTCTCAGTCCTTCTGGTGGACCCACATGTACAAGTGAGTCGCCCGGTACGTTAAGACATGCGAAACATGTCAGCGGGTCAAACCCGCAGGGCACTCTTTGGCTCCACTACAGATCCTGCCCGTACCGGCTGACTGTTGGAAGTCGATGAGTCTTGACTTCATCTTTAGCTTCCCGCCGACGGACACGGCAACACCGAAATTTTGGTGCTCGTGTGTCGGCTGAGCAAGATGGTACATCTTGCTCCGGTTTTCGTCACTGTTACGGGCGAACAAACCGCGAGGTTGTTCGTCGATGGCGTGTTCCGCTATCACGGTCTCCCGGAGACCATTGTCTCGGACCGAAACCCGCGGTTCACTGCTGCGTTTTGGAAAACGCTGTTCCCTTTACTGGGAACCCGTCTGCAGATGTCCACTGTGGATCATCCACAGACAGACGGCCAGCCAGAGCGCGTCAATCGAGTGCTCGAGGACACTCTGCGCGGTGTGTGCGCGGCAGCACCACGTACGTGGTCGACGCAGCTTCCAGTTGTTGGGTTTGCGCTCAACAACGCGGTGCACGCGTCCACGGGGCTCACGCCGCTCTACTTGAACGGCTTCCGCCACCCCAGAGTGCCTCTCACTCTTCGAGGAGACACTGACTCCTCTATTCTAAGTGGGGGAGAGGCTCGGAAAGCCCTTTCCTCCCAGGTCTCGGATGTGAGACCAGTTTCGCTGCGGAAACAAGTGGAATCCTTTATGGATACCAAGCTGAGCGTTGTCGGCAGGGTCCGCGATGCCATGGCAGCGGCCCAAGATAAACAAAAGGAGTACTCCGACAAACATGGAAGAGGAAACTTAAGTATATTTAAGGTGGGAGACTTAGTATTGCTAGACACGAGGAACCTATCTCTTGACACTGTCAGCTCTGTCGGCAGCAACAAGCTGAAGCACCGCTTCATCGGACCATTCGCAGTCCTGGCCAGATATGGTGCGTCGTACACCATCGACCTGCCAAAGTCAATGACGACGCACCCGACGTTCTATGTTGGACGTCTTAAGCGGTACTTTGATCCGCAGGGGGTTGCTGACTCGCAGACCCACCTTGGCCCAGCTCCTCGAAGCTAAGGCCGGCCACAGATGTCGACGAAGGCGTCGGAGCAGGCACCCAAGCCTCGGTATGAGCGGCAAAGCTGCGATCAATACCGTACGCAGGAGGGTCTCTGTACGAACGGATCCCGGAGCCATACGCCGAGTACGTTGAGTACGCCGGGTACGCACCATACGCGTACGACTGGGAGTGCGCCGAAGGCGGCTCCTGACATGGCAGCAGTGCCTCGATCCGTCGGATCATGCGGAAGGCCTCTTCAACATCGGACGAAGAGGCCCGTCGGTCCACCCGCAGATGCAGGCTCGCGACATCACGCTCCAACAGGTCCAGGCGGCCCGCAAGACGAGCGAGCTCGCCCTGATTCCCGGTCTGGGCGGCAGCATCGTCGCCAGTCCCAAGGCCAAGTGCAATCTCGAGCACGAGGACGCGTTGACGGAGGCGGTCAACCTCAGGGCCCTGTTTCGGACCCGCAGTCGGAGCACTCGGACGAGAGTGGCTTTCGGGAGGCGCCGAGTACTCGTACTCGTACGAGGGCACCTCCGCCCCTACTGGACCAGAATGGTGAAGTCCACTTCCACGTGGAGCGGATCCTCCAGGAGCAACGGCGTCGCGGTAAGCGACAGCTCCTCGTGAAGTGGAGGGGTTATTGTGGTGTAGTGATTTCTCCGTAGTTGCGGATTATCACCCGTCGACAAAGACGTGACACCGCCCAAGTTGTTCAAGCGACGAACCCTCGGTCAGGTGATGTACGGAGACTCCAAGATGCAAGGGACTCGACGGCGTCACCTCCGAACGTTCAACGAGTATTGGATACGGGCACATGTCACTGAATCCAGGCTGTCCTTATTATTAATAATGGACTGGCCGGATTCGCATTCAGCGGACTATCTACGGTACGAACCCTCAGTGGCGGTTGGGATGAGTTCGCGGAAGACTCAGCGACCCTTGGAAGGCACGTTCACCGTCTGGGACAAGGCGCGGACCGTTAAAGATGCTCATGCGACGGTGCAGACGACGCTTGGCATGCAAGAAGATTCATAACGGATCATTGTTCACTTGATATTTGTATACTTGATTAGGACTTCTTATTAGGAATAGACCCGAAAGGGTAAGCTTAAATACAGAACAGAATTTCCACTCAAGCACACAGAGCGACGTCCGGCTTCAAGGTAAGCGTCAGGTCAAGCTTGTTTGAGTGTGTTATGCCTGTCGGTGAACTCGAAGCTCTGTAGCGAGGGTTCATCCGGCAAGGCCAAGAGACTTTGTGTATTGGCCGATTATTATCGGGAGGTTTTACGTGACGGCTTATTGTTGCCTATTTGCACGACTGGGAGTGCTTGAATTGCCTCCCTTTTATTCTTCCTACCGAGTTCTAGTAGCGTGTTCTTATTTTTACTGGTTGGCCTATATAAGTAGTTTACAAGGTCCAGTTTGTCCCGGTGCAAGGGCAGAACTGGGGTCTTCAGGTCCGCCCGAACGATCGTTTACTATCCTAGTAGACGTATTGTTGTGGGAACATCCTAAGTACATTTGTAGCTAGCGTTCACGTGGGATTTCCAACACCACAACTGGTGCCGCGACCCGGGAACAGATTGTGACCATTGTGAACTGTTTGTATGGCCTTCCAGTTTACGAGCTACCAAGAGAAGAAGAACAAGAAAAAGACAAGAAACATGGCGAAAGGACAACCGACGGTACCAGTTACGCCTGCCAAGTCTGGCGGGGCTCGCAACGAGAGTTCAAGCCCGGCTGCGCGCTTTGCAGCCGCCACCGAGCTTTCAGTGAGCTTCGACGACGAAGCGGACATCGGTCCTGACGCCCACGACTATGAAGATTACGAAGATAAGACGCCGGCTCCAGAGCCAGGCGCAGCGACGCCGGAGACGGCCACGCTATCATCGGGGCTGAGCGGGGCGACCAGGTCCCTTTCGAGTAACCTCGTCGACGAGCTCGATGATGTTGCGGGACCGGAACCCGCCTACGAAGATTATGACGATGGGACCGAGGGTTCTAAACCTTCGGTGGCGAGTGCAAAGCATTCAGCACTGCTGAAGGCACCTCGCCCACCTATCAACGGTGATACACCAGCCGCCAAGTGCGTTTTCGACCGCGTACAAGCGCTGATGCAGAATGATGAGTGGATGCAGCTGTTCAAGCCCATCCCCAAGAAAAAAGCCGACTGGCCTGCGCTTGCGCAGGAACTTCAATACCCAGTCAACTCGGTTTCGACTAGTCAAGTTGCCGAGGATTCAGTTTCGCTACTGTTGTCGCTGGGGTTCGAGAACGAGACGTACCCATCGACGATGTCGCTCCAGGATTGGAGTCCACATGAAGCCGGAGCTGCCCTCCAAAAATGGAAGAAGAAGCTTCGGAAGGCGTTTGGCGCTGTTGGCATCAATGCCGGAAAGCAGCCTGTGAGTCGACCGATGATTCAAGATGAAGATCCGTCCAAGATTCCACTGCCGCCGACGCCCCAACGACTCGTTCGTACTCCTCCGACCAAGCGTGGAGCTGAGCGTGGTGCCTTTGGCACTACCGAAGCTTCACCGTACTTTCAAGACTCGCACATGGTTACACCACGTTCGGAGAGCCGTATGCAACGTATTTACGCAAGTAACGAGGGTTCGTTCGGTCGCCGAGGCGGTGCGCGAGCTTCCAAAGGTGGTGCCGGACGTCGTCAAGTCGATAGCGATGGTTCGTCCAGTGACGATGACATTTTGGTGCGTACATTCGACGAGGAAGATCCTCAACTCGAGTTGATGCGGCAGATGAATGAGCTGGCGACGCTGAACGACGTAGACCCGACACCGAGGATTGAAACGGCTTCGCACCGACCGCTGGATCGCATCACGCCGTTCTCAGGCTCTCGCAACAAGAGCGAGAACTGTATGCAGTGGCTCCGTGGGTTCGTCTATGAAATGACTGGAACCCACACAGATGCCGATAAATGGTGCATTCCATTTGAGCTAAGTCTCCGGGACGGAGCCATTCATTGGTTCCGTCAACTTTCGAAGAAGACGAAGCGCAAGTGGAAGCTGCTGAGCGATGCATTCATCCGCTACTACTGCTCGCAGTTCACGCAGACGGCACTGTCGCGTTACTACTCCGCCAAGCGGGAACGTAATGAACATCTGTGCGACTACATAAATAGGCTGAATGGCTACGCTCGGACCGCCCGTCTACACTTTGAGAAGAGTGGTCGCGATGCGAAAGAACACGTACAGCAGTTCCTGGCAACATGCGACGATGACAAGCTGGCGGAGAGTCTCTACCACGCTCGAGTCGCCGACATTCACGAGCTCGAAGAGATCATCGAAGATGTTCTCAAGGGCAAGGAGAGAATGGCCAAGCGTGACAGTGAGTATCGATACTCCAATAGTCGTGACGCGCGACGCGACGATGGGTACGCCCGCAACAATCGGCGTGATGACCGTCGCCGCGATGACAATCGAAACAAACCGAGAGTGACGCTCATTGAAGCCACGGTGGATGACCTACTAGCTGAATTGGAAGGTCGTGAAGCTGCTCAGGGAGGCAACGAGTATTCAAACGAAGATCCGAACGCTTACGACGATGTCCAAGATGAGTACAACGACTTTCAGCCTGATAATACGGACGGTGATTTCTCATTGGATGAAAACGACCGATACCTTGCCGCTGCTAACGAAAATGAGCGCCGTGCAGCTGCTGAAGGCACCTACGCACGTTCAGACAACCGTCAACCACGTGGAAACATGCCTGATCGCGATAATGGCTTCAATCAAGATCGCCGAGGTGGTGACCGTGGGTTCAATCAGGACCAACGCGGTCGACGTGACTTCAACCGCGACAACCGACGCCCACAGTACGGACCATGCGCGGTGTGCGGTGGCATGAGTCACTCCGCCCACTACTGTAACAAGCGATGCAAGTTCTGCAACAACTCCACGATGCTGGACAATGCGAACTTTTCCGCAACTTCCAAGACCTTGCCAAATTCGTGCGTACTAAAGGCACGAAGGAGGAACTCCCGCCTGAGCTCAAGGCCGTCGTTCAAGAACGTCATTTAAACTAGGCAGCCCGCCAACTACAACTGGGTTGGTCCCTATCGGGCTGCCACAGTTAACCGAGCCTTCAATGGAAGCAGAGTGTATCTTTGCTTTCATGGGGCAGAGTGAATGGCCTGATAAATACGTAACAAGTGTGAACACGACGGAAAATGAAAAGGAGAGGAGTAGAATCCTCGGTGGAGGTGTTGGAGAGAGAGTGGAGTGTGCTGATGCTGATGAGGGCACCAGCGAGGGTTCGTTCGGCTTGGTTTCGAGTGCAGCGCGAGACGAGCCCAAGGGTCACTCCAAGATGATGAAGTTGAACCCTGGCGAGAGACAGGGGTGGTGGTCGGCCAAGAAATTCGACCGACGGATCAGAATGAGAGCTCTGGTGCAAGGCGCTGTGAACGACCAGCGAACGAGGATTCTCCTCGACACGGGAGCGAACGTTAGTGTGATCACTGACGCCTTTGCTAAGAAGTTGCGACTCCGAGATGTACCCGATCACGGACGCCGCATTGACATTCAAGGTATTAACGAAGGCAAGGTGTCTACGACGCGGCGAGCGTGCGTCAAGATTACGCTCGGATGGGAGATGGTGTACGAGTTTGAGATGTGGGTAATGGCGCATACTGCAGGCGTCGACGTGGTACTCGGGACCGACTTTATGATCCCAGCTGGGATCCGGTTGGACGTGTTTCACGGCGCGGCGCAATTACCGCACGAAGTCCAAATCCCGCTGATAAAGACCAAGAACATGATCGACAGCGAAGAATACGGCTCCCATGTTAACGCCGGGCCACCCGAGCGTATGGACATTCAAGCGCACGAGTGGCGAGAATACCGACTAGCGAAGCGCCACGTCGGTCTGGAGGAACACGTACTGTGGGTTCGTCGAACGAACAAGCTAATCCCGTCAGTGACGAGGTTTCGACGTGGACGGCCTCAGAGCATTCGACTGACCAACGTGTCTGATCGAACTGTGTACCTACCAGCACACGACTCGATCGCAATGTGGATTCCAGATGGGGATTTGCCACGAGGTGACGGCTATGTGCGTCTGGAGTCCAAGAAGTACCAAGACTGGCAAGTGTTGGCCTACGAAGGTTGTAAAGACCGCGAGCTCTTTCAGCGTGAATGCGAAATCTACGAACAATGGCTTGCGACTCAGCCTTCAGCAGTTGATCGACCATACTACCCAGAACCCGGTGGGGTGCTAGCACGACCTCTAGAAGACTCGCTAGTGGATTCCAGTGATCGTCTGACATGTGCAGAGCGCTGGACACTGATCCTGGAAGAGCGTGAACGAGTGGAAGCCTGTCTGGCGTCTGGGGTGACAGCCGGGGATTCGGCCGACGGTCAGCCTTCCGCTGAACCTTTGGACACGTACACGACAACCCATGGCGGAGGCAATAACGCGAACGAAGCCTCGGTAGTGCGTACACACGAACTACTGAGGCCGGTAAACGTGGTACATACGCCAACGAGTGTTAGTGTCCAGTCAGGGGTGACCACGGAAGCAACAAGCAACGGCACTGGATTGAATGGAGTCACCCGTTTCGACGAAGCTGTCCCGGCCTTGTGTGTCACCAAATCTGCGAACGAGACATCGGTGGTTGATCCAGAGGATGCAGGCATCGCGCGGAAGGTGTTGAGTACGGCACCGAGTATTCATGGCAAGATTGGTGCGAATTCCGAAATGTCAAGACAGCGGCAGAACGAGGAGCGGAACAAAAGTCAACAACTCAATATGTCGGCGGCCCACGCATTCAATATTGCGAACGACGACTCGGCAGATGGCCCAAAGATGGGAAACCAGGATGGGAAGGAGATGGACCAAGTACCGATTGTTGAAATCAAAGCGGATGCCAATGTTGAGTCAAGGGAAGAATCTGTAGCAACTTTGGACGGGACGTACATTTCGGTTGGTCGAGTGTTAACGACCGAAGGAAATGAAGCAACGGAGGATACGAGAAATGACTTCTACGAACACCCAGTTAACAACATTGGCTTGGAAGACTACGCGAAGGAGCTGGCATTCCTGCCGGACCTTACCGAAGAGATTAACACGACAATTGACTACACTGCGCCTAATGTTGCTGATCCTCAGCTGTCGACTGATCGCCGAGAACGTCTGGTCGCGACGCTGAAGAACCACGAGCAGATTCTGATTGCTAGTGGTAACGCACTGCCGCCGCCAGCCTACGGCGCAGTATGCGATATCGACACACAGGGGCACGCCCCAATTAAACAGCGTGCCCGGCGCGTGCCGCTACGATTTCTCGGCAAATTGTACGAGCTGCTGCGCGCTCTGTTGCGAGCAGGACTGATCGTCTTTTCAGATAGTCCATGGGCATCGCCGATCGTGATTGTGATGAAAAAGAACGGGCTGGACATCCGGCTCTGCATTGATTACAAGATGGTGAATGCTATCACCGCGATCATGGAGTATGCAATGCCGCTAGTCGACGACCTGTTAACAGATCTCGAGCGCTACCTGTGGTTCTGCTCGCTGGATGCAGCAAGCGGCTTCTGGGCGGTCATGATGACCTTGCGAGCGCGTAAAGTGTCGGCGTTCGTCTGCGCACTCGGACATTTCGAGTGGTTACGCATGCCCTTCGGGTTGAAGAACGCGCCGATGATCTACCAGCGTATGATTGACAACGCACTCTGGGGGTTCGTTCAACCTAAAGGAGGTTGGTTTGAATACTCGGAGAGGATGCTTTTAGCTGAAGAACAGGCCAAGGAACGTCGTGGGCCGAGCGCCGAGGGTTCGTTTCAAACGAAGTTCGCGGCAGACCGCGAAGCATCGGTAGAGACCGACCCTGTACTACAACTCGTCAACAGCCCCGTCGCTGACATGTTTACGAACGGGGAACCAGACGAATCATCGCTGGTACCTGTATTTGGTCGACGGTCGTTTGTGGATGACATTTGCTTCGGTGGCGAGGATTTCGACAGCTGCCTGGCGACGCTGGACCGATTGCTGGCAAGATTTGCACAGTGTCGGATCAGCATTAGCTTCACCAAGAGCATCTTCTGCCAACCCAAGGTGGACTTTCTGTCGCATAAAATTTCGCCAGAAGGTATCAGGGCTGACCCCAAGAAGCTTGCGGCTATCACCGAGCTTTCGTTTCCAACGAGTAAGAAGGGCATGCAGTCGTTTCTTGGAGCGGTTAATTACTATAGCCGCTTCATTCAAGACTTCGCGGTCTACGGTGCGGCGCTGTACCAGCTCAAGGATGAGGACTTTGCCGTTGAAGGTGGCCTTTCTGTGGCACGTCGTTCCTTCGAAAAATTGAAGACGAGTGTTTCACATTCACCCATCCTCAGGCACTTCGATGGGTCGAAAGCAGTTCACGTCATGCTCTTTGCGAATGAATGGGCGTTGAGCACTACGCTAATGCAAGAACATGAAGGCAAGTTACACCCCGTACTATTCCTCGGTCGGGTGCTCAAGGAGGCCGAGATGAACTACCATCCTGCTGAGAAGGAAGTTTTGGCGTTACTTCTGCTGTTGAAGATCTGTTACGTCCAGCTGGCAGGAAAGACGCTACATATCTATACACGATTCTCGACGTTAGAGTGGGTGCATAAGTCGAAGTCTCTCTTCGGACGCGCGGTCCAGTTCGCAGTGCTGCTATCGCAGTGGCACCTGAAGGCGCGTGAAGGAGAAGGATGTCGCCTTCGCGCAGCTACTGCAGTCAAGCATCACAAGCTTCGTCGACCTGGAAGACTCGCTCGCGCCGGTGGCACCTCCAAACAAGGGTTCCCCGACTTTTCGAATGGACCCCGCGTTACTGTACGCCAAGCTTTCCCATAATTACAGCGGATTCGTCATGTCTTTTGACGGATCAGCGAAGCCAGAGAAGTACGGTGGCTACGGGAATTGTTCATGGGTGCTGTGGAGCCTTCCTGAGTGGAAGGTAGTGATTGCTGCAAACGCTTACCTCTCGGCTACCACGGTGAATGAGGCAGAGTATACAGGTATGATAAACGGTGTCAAGGCTGCTATTGCGCACGGTGCCGAGGATTTAGTCATCGTCGGTGACTCAAGGCTCGCGATTCAACAATCACTAGGGGTGATCGCATGCAGGAAGGAAACTTTGCTAGCGCTGCTGAATACTCACAAGGAACTCGCGGCCAAGCTTCGATCAGTTAAATATCTTCACGTTGTACGAGAATACAACGCTGCCGCGGATTCGTTAGCCACTGAAGCGCTGGAATCGAAGGTCAGTCGGGTAATCATGGCTGAAACTCGCAAGTCGGAATTGGCATCGCTGAATCGCATCCAGGAAATGATCTACGAACCGGATGAAGACTCGGTAGATGTTTCGTCACGAGGAGCAGAGCGTCAAGTACATGTACTGTCAGGCAGCGAGTCTTCAAAGTGGAAAACTTTCGAAAATTTCGTGGTTGATTACAGCTCACCAAAGTGCGATTATGGTAATATAGCAGTGATGACTCGGCAACAGACGAAAGCCAAGAAACGCGTCAGGTTTGCAGATGAACACTCGGAGGAGGTCTCAAAAGCTCAAGAACAGAATGAAGAACGACGAGAGACGTCCACCGAAGATTCAATCGACGAAGATTTGCCAGACCATCCTCACAAGACTGTACCAGCGGCATTTCCCGATGCGGAAGATGTTGACCCGGTAGCGATACAGCGGGAACGACGCAGACGGATACTGGTGGCACAAGACGAGGAGCAGAAGTGGTTTAACATCAAGAAGGTGCTTCAGGGTCAAGCAGAAGAGCTGAGTTACAAAGAAGCTCGAGATGCCTGGAAGTATGCTGACCGGTTCGTATTGTCAGAAGACGGCGTGCTTCACTATCTTGGATTGAATCGTCGGTACGACCACGGTTGGCAAGAGGAGACCAAGCTGCGGCTTGTGGTACCAACAACGATGATTCAAGAGGTCTTACAGAACTGTCACGACTCGCTGGAAGGAGGACATCAAGGTGTGGTGAGAACGTTCCATCGCGTTAAGTCCTATTATTATTGGATCGGCTTGTACGCTGACGTGGAGAAGCATGTGAAGTCATGTCCAGATTGCAGCTCGAGTAAAAGCCGTCCGCAGCTTCGTGGATACTCACCTGGCAATGTACTAGCCGAACGACCTTTCCAGATCGTCTCGATGGACTTCGTGACCCCACTACCGAAATCTCGCAGGGGCAACACGGCGTTGCTCCTATTTCAGTGCTCGTTCATGGGATTCGTTATTGCCAAGGCTATGTCGGATACGACTGCACTGAGTGCTGCCCAAGTGTTTGAAGAATGTGTGTACCGACGGTTCGGAGACCCATCATTAAAAAGGCATGACCGCGACCCACGCTTCATGGGCGAGGTTTTCCAAGCGTTCGTGGAGATGATGCAGTCAAGATCACGGGCGACTTTGAGCTATCGACCACAGGCTAATGGACAGCAGGAACGCTCGGTGAAGTCGGTGATGGGTTCCGTACGGGTGTACGCGGAAGACCCTCTACAGCAAGATTGGGACGAAATCGCTGAGAAGCTAGTATTTGCTATTAATACTTCTCAAGACACTACGAGGAAGGAAACGCCGTTCTACCTCGTTCATGGTTGGGATGCTCAGTCGACGTTGAGGGCGATGTCGTCATCACTCAAACGAGGACTCGGCAAGCAGTCTGACGCACTGGCGTGGCGGCGTGAGATCAATCGACAACATGAGGTCGCCCTCACTATGGCCAAAGATTATCAGGCTGTAGAAAAGGAGCGAAGGGCTAAAAAGCACAATGATGCCCTGAGTCGACTGGAAAAAGCTGCTGTACCTCAACCCAGTGGAAATGAGCACTCGGTGGACCCACCAGAAGCTTCGGAAGAGATGGAAGATCCTGCAAGAGCTCCACCGAGATCTCTTTTTGAGATTGGGAGCCGGGCGTGGTTGTACATGGAACGCGTCAAACCGGGCTTGACGAAGAAATTGGCTCACCGAGGGCATGGACCTTTTCGGATCAAGCGCAAGGTGGAAGAGTTTGCGTACGAGCTGGAATTGCCTGACCGAAGTGGGTATCGCTTCTACCCAGTAGTGCATGTGTCGAGACTCAAGGCTGTCAACGAGTTCAACAGTCGACCGAACACTCGGTTGGTACTAGACGCGACTAATGAAGCAAGACTCGACTTCGATGAGGAAGTACTGCCTGAAGACAGCTGGGAACCAGATCAAGTTGCCGGTGAATATGAAGTCGAGGCCATCCTCGACGACAGAACACCACTGACGACGAGCACGGAGCGTGCTGTACGCGAGTTCAAAGTCAAGTGGGTGGGCTATGAAGATACAACTTGGGAACCATCATCAAACTTGTCATGTGGAGGTCTGCTGTACGACTATTTGCGAGCCAAGAAGAGCGAAATCGGCTGCAGATGGCGCAAGTGGCGGACGAAGCCTAGCGTGACTGGATCACGTGTGAGCTGTCCACAGGGCGATGCAGCCTGTGGTAACAGACGAAAAACGTTACTGCAACAACAAATTGTATATGCATTTGAAGAACAACATGAACATGATTACGTTGTGGAAGTGGATTAAGAATAAGAAAACATGAATGCCGACCGCGGAACACCTCAACAGTTAGCTGAGATGCTGATGAACGTCGTGGAGCATGCAGCGAGGACATCATCGAAACCAACAGCAGTCTCGAGGCGACGCTGAGTGTGTATATCGCCGTGGAGAGGAGGCGTAACGTTGAGCTGCACTTGGTGACGAGCCATTGCAGTCAAGTACGGGATTATCGAGGTCATCATGTGATCGACCGATGCCTCCGTATTCTCAGCCAGCATGGCGCGCAGCGAATCTTCGGTGAGTGGTGGCGGACCACCAGCTGGGGCAGGAGGAGCAGCAGGAGCCATCTCCGCGGGTTCAGCGACGACGGGGAGTGCTGCAGGAGCTACCACAGGGAGTGAAGAGTCCGGGGCAGCGGGCGCCGGAGGGTCGGTTGATGACGCTGCTGTCGGAGGAAGTGCAGCAGACTGAGGAGCGTTCGAACCCTCGGCCTTGCCCTCCTGAGAAACAAGTCGAGTAATGTGAGGTGATGAGCAAGGTACCGATGATTCAAGAGAAGGATGAGCTGACGTACCTCCAGCTGTTCACGTTCGCGACGTCTACGGGGATTGAGACGCTGAAATGCGTCGGACACGACTCGATTCAGACGCTTGGACATCCGGTGGCGAGATGGTGAATTGGAGAATGAAGAATTGTCACAACGGGCACCAGTACCGTGGCTTCCATTGCGACAGGGGCAGTTGTGGTGTAGTGATTTCTCCGTAGTTGCGGATTATCACCCGTCGACAAAGACGTGACACCGCCCAAGTTGTTCAAGCGACGAACCCTCGGTCAGGTGATGTACGGAGACTCCAAGATGCAAGGGACTCGACGGCGTCACCTCCGAACGTTCAACGAGTATTGGATACGGGCACATGTCACTGAATCCAGGCTGTCCTTATTATTAATAATGGACTGGCCGGATTCGCATTCAGCGAACTATCTACGGTACGAACCCTCAGTGGCGGTTGGGATGAGTTCGCGGAAGACTCAGCGACCCTTGGAAGGCACGTTCACCGTCTGGGACAAGGCGCGGACCGTTAAAGATGCTCATGCGACGGTGCAGACGACGCTTGGCATGCAAGAAGATCCATAACGGATCATTGTTCACTTGATATTTGTATACTTGATTAGGACTTCTTATTAGGAATAGACCCGAAAGGGTAAGCTTAAATACAGAGCAGAATTTCCACTCAAGCACACAGAGCGACGTCCGGCTTCAAGGTAAGCGTCAGGTCAAGCTTGTTTGAGTGTGTTATGCCTGTCGGTGAACTCGAAGCTCTGTAGCGAGGGTTCATCCGGCAAGGCCAAGAGACTTTGTGTATTGGCCGATTACTATCGGGAGGTTTTACGTGACGGCTTATTGTTGCCTATTTGCACGACTGGGAGTGCTTGAATTGCCTCCCTTTTATTCTTCCTACCGAGTGTTGAACACTCGATGATCTCGTAAAAGGCTTACCCGTGCCTGGTACCCTTCCGCTGTTGGGACCACGAGGATTCAAAACACCTGCTAGCTTTGCTCGTGCTAGTAGCGTGTTCTTATTTTTACTGGTTGGCCTATATAAGTAGTTTACAAGGTCCAGTTTGTCCCGGTGCAAGGGCAGAGCTGGGGTCTTCAGGTCCGCCCGAACGATCGTTTACTATCCTAGTAGACGTATTGTTGTGGGAACATCCTAACTACATTTGTAGCTAGAGTTCACGTGGGATTTCCAACACCACATTATGCCCACTCCGAGAACTCGTGGGAGCCTATTGAACGGCTCCTGATTGACTGCCCGAAGGCTGTCGCAATCTGGGAACAGAAGCGGCGGCAGCTTCATAAGTAGTCCGGGGCTTCTTGCCCGAATGGGGTACGGATGATGAATACATTCCGTACCCGCGCTCATCGTGAGCGCTAGAAGTCGCGCGCTTCAGGATGTCCCTTGGCAGCATGCGCTTGCTGATCAAGTGGGCAAACCTCACACGAAGATCACGCTGGTCCAGGATGCGGGACAGCAGCTGATCTTCATGGAGTTTCCGTAACTCCGAGGGTGAGTACTTAAGAGACACCACCCATGCCCAGAACATGTCCTCACAAGAACACCACGTGGGACAGCTCTCGGGCATAACCCACGGGTATCACCAAAGAGGATAGAGACCACCCCGGGTCTCGGGCTTCTTACGACAAGTCGTGAAGTCCTTGATAGGGATGCGGTGTGGCGCGAGAAGCACACACCGAGCAGCCTCCAAGTTGTCAACGAACAACTGTTCTTTCTGAACAAGGGCACGTTCGTAGATGCCCCTAGAAGTTTGGCCGTCCACAAGGCCACGAGGAGCGACGAGAAGCTCTAGGAAGAGGTCAGCCCCAGAGCTCTCCTCGGGAGGCCAATACCCTCTTGAGTTGATGGCAGCTCCCTGGCTGACGGGTGCCACCACCGAACCCCCACGCACACGCTGGGCAGCTTGGAATTCCTCCTGCAGCTGGTCGAGGTCATTCGAGACCTCCCGGGGCGCAGCGATAGCACCCTCCTCCTCCTCCTCTTCCTCCTTCTCCTCCTCTTCATCCGAGGAGTCGAAGATACTCTGATAGGAGTGTTGAGTCTCCTTCTCCTCGCGGAGTGGAGACTTAGAGGCTGTACGCTTCTTTGAGGGCTTGGCGTCTTCGGCTTTAGAGGCCTTAGCACGCGCAAGACCCTCGGCAAGCGAGAGACGTTTGCAAAGATTCTCTTCCTCATCGCCACCGGCTTTGGGAGTGCCCTTAGCCTTGACGGCCGGACTCTCAGAGCGCACAGACGGCCTGGGGCTGTGATCACCTTGATCACTAGCGAGCGACTGCACGCTGTCATCCTTGTGCTCACTGAGCACTTGGCTGTGCCCTCCCACAGAGCCCGCAGGAGCATCGTGCGTGCTCTCGGACTCGGCTTCGTCCTCACTGCCAGTGTTGAACTCACGTTCCACGAACCGAGGGTTCGGACGATTGTCTGAGGCCTAGGGCGACGGACTGCGGCGCTTGCTTGCTCGCTTGCCCACAGCCGCGTCACCCGAGGAGCCGATCGCCTCGGAGGCCACCTGAGTAGCCTCCTTGAGTGCCGAGCCTTTGCCGTGAGGCTTAGTGCTCTTGGCTTGCGCCTTACCAGCAGCAGCCTTGGAGCGTGTCTTAGCACCGCTCTTAGCAGTGCCACGAGGCATGATTAACGGTCGAAGTGGAGACCCAGAAGAAGAGCGCACAGACTGCTGCTCCAGGCTCTAACTGTGAAGTGAGCCTCCGCCGCGCTCGCGCGGCCAAGTCGATGGTTTCGACTTTGAGAATGAGAGTTTGTGACGAACACCTCTTCATTCTGATTGGTCGGTAAACCGAACCTAAGTGGGGGAGGATGTAACGGGGTACGTAGCCCTAAGTGTACCCTGGTTACATGAAGTGTGACACTTCACACTTCAGGAGTATGACGTGTCATACTCCGGGATATTTGGTACAAAGTACCAAGGTCGTTCAAAGCCAACCATTGGTCAACGGCATTGCATTTCTATAGGTGACTTATAGTTTGTATTAAACCCAAACTTAATCTACCTATAAATATACTCAGTTTACAATCTACCTTATTTAGATCACTTCGCTCTCTTTTAAATAAAGAGGGGACCTGTGAACTGCCCTTCACTGAGAGTTTGTATACTCTCGGAAGATAACTTCCTCTAGCGCAAGGTGCTGTGTGACCCCGTCACAACGAACGGTTACGAAGTGCGATACAGGATCGAGCGGATCGACACAACGAAGTCGCAAGTCCACATCAAATCCAAGTTGGATCGCAGGTGTAGCTGTACTTGGATCGAGTGAAGGAAGGATACGCCCGTAAACTGGCTCATCTCTGGCATGGACCGTTCCGAGTCAGTGAGAAGATAGGGGAACACGCTGTAAAGTTGAAAACGGCAGGTACCGAATCGCTTATTCCCCGTGGTACACGTATCCAAGCTGAAGCTGATCAAGGAATATCCGGACCGACCGCAAATCCATCTTTCGGTAGATGAGCCCAACCGGGTGGATTTCGACGAAGTCCTCCTACCAGAAGATAGTTGGAATGTGGATCTCGAAGCCGACGAGTTCGAAGTCGAGAAGATTACCGGTATGAGGTCAGGGAAGCGAACTAGTTACGGACGAATTTACCGTGAATTTCTGGTGTATTGGCGTGGATATGACGAACCCAGTTGGGTAGACGAGGCAGATCTGTGCTGTGGAGCATTACTCTATGATTTCTTGCGGGATCGTACGAATCGGAATCGATTTGGCGTGATGCAGTCTCATGAAGAAGAATAGAGGGGGATCCATGGATGTGAGCTGGTCATATCGATGGGAGAATGAAGAAGGATCCACAAGTGGGGTGTGGGCCAGGAGGGGGAGGATCACTGACGTGAGCTGGTCACGTCGGAAAGAAAGAGAAGACGAATCCACAGGAAGGATGTGGATTAGGAGGAAACGGTGAATGTTTTATGCATAAAGAGTGACGTTTTCACGTGCGAAGTGTCCCGCTTGATTTCAAGCGCGAGTTTTTCGGGGGCCCGAACTATACTGACCGGAGACTGGGTCGTAGGAGCTGGACCCGGATAAAATCCAAGGGTGGATCCAGCCCAGATCCAGGTGTACGCTGAAAGGGTGGATCCCGCCCGGATCCAGGTGTACGTCGGTAGACTCTAACAGGGTTCCTCAGTCAACAAGAGAATGTTACAGACATATTCAAGTAATGAAGAGTGGATTTGAATAGCTTATGCAAAAAGGCTAGCTCGACCCAGTTGCCAGTCGCTAGTTACTACTACGAAGCGAATCCACGAAGACTGAAACTGGGGCGTAGCGTGGAAGAGCGATAGGGATCAGGTAGTCTTGGGCTGAAAAAGAGAAGAAGGACCCACACGAAGCGTGTGGATCAGGAGGAAGAGGTGAATGTTTTATGCATAAAGAGTGACGTCTTCACGTGCGAAGTGTCCCGCTTGATTTCAAGCGCGAGTTTTTCGGGGGCCCGAACTATACTGACCGGAGACTGGGTCGTAGGAGCTGGACCCGGATAAAATCCAAGGGTGGATCCAGCCCAGATCCAGGTGTACGCTGAAAGGGTGGATCCAGCCCAGATCCAGGTGTACGCTGAAAGGGTGGATCCAGCCGAGATCCAGGTGTACACTGAAAGGGTGGATCCCGCCCAGATCCAGGCGTACACTGGAAGGGTGGATCCCGCCCGGATCCAGGTGTACGTCGGTAGACTCTAACAGGGTTCCTCAGTCAACAAGAGAATGTTACAGACATATTCAAGTAATGAAGAGTGGATTTGAATAGCTTATGCAAAAAGGCTAGCTCGACCCAGTTGCCAGTCGCTAGTTACTACTACGAAGCGAATCCACGAAGACTGAAACTGGGGCGTAGCGTGGAAGAGCGATAGGGATCAGGTAGTCTTGGGCTGAAAAAGAGAAGAAGGACCCACACGAAGCGTGTGGATCAGGAGGAAGAGGTGAATGTTTTATGCATAAAGAGTGACGTCTTCACGTGCAAAGAGTCTCGGACCAAATGCGGGTTTTCGAGTGCTTGGACCATATTCGTCTGATGATGACTCGACCGTAAGAGGTGGATCCAGAAGTTGGTACAGATCTAGATACGAATTTGGTTTGGAGCCCAGGGCGGATCTAGCCCAGATTCAGGCGTATGTTGAAAGGGTGGATCTAGCTCAGATCCAAGTGTACGCTGGAAGGCTCTGACATAGCTCCTCAATCGAACAAGAGAATGTTAGAGAATACATATTCAAGTAACGAAAAGTGGATTAAGAAAGCTTATGCAAACAGACTAAATCGACCCAGTTTCCAGCCGCTAGTTACTACTACGAGACGGATCCACGGAGACTGGAGCTGGGGCGCAGCGTGAAAGAGCGGTATGGATCAGGTGGTCTGGGGCTGAACGTTGAAAAACTTGCCCGCCCGACGCTGGACCCGGTGTCCGGGATGTTGGCTGGGGTTCCCCCGAAATTGGATGCGCCAAGGCTCGGCTTCGTCAAGCCCTCGCAGAGCCTCCAGTAAGTTCGTAGGTTCCGGGCGGTGGACTGGGATTTTCCCAGTTGGCTTGACGAGACACGGATCCCGGAAACCACGACCCCTTATCCCTACGTCGGGGAAGGAGTAAGAAGAACGGATCCAGCAAGATATCCACGTCACACCAACCGTCTTGAATTGCCAACACGAGGATCACGAGAACTTTCATCCAAGCCCGACCGGACTGGTGCCGCGCTGCTTGTTGAAGTTCAACAGCCATGTTAAATCCCGCAGTTGGGCACGAGAAACGGGGGAACCGATGGGAACCTTCCCATAGTGCAATCCGGTGTTTAGAAGCGAAATCTCGGAAGGCACCAAAGAACAACCCGAGGCGTCTACCGACGTCACCTCGAAAGCTAACGGGATCCACCAGGGTAGTCGTCAGAATTTCCCATGGTGCAGCATTGTGCAACTCTTCCACATGGGATCTGGTGACTAACGAATCCACATACCCGGATGCCGGCATGTCATCCTCTTTGCGAGGGAATATCCACTCAGTACGAAACGGCAGCTCAGGGAACAGGACAGTGATTTTCATAAAAGCGATGTCTACCCGGTTCAACTTCTTTGCGGACCAAGGCTCGATAGCGTCTGCGGTGAAGGCCACAGGCGCGAGCCGACCAGGGATGAAGGTAGCATCCGGACCGAACGGGGCCACGGGAAGCATGCCTGGTAGAGAAGAGTTAGGAGGAGCGGTGACCAAGGCAGATCCAGTGGACCCACCACCGTGGGGTGACCCCTCTCCATCATCGCTGCCCGATCCATCATCACTATCGACCGGGATAGCGGATCCCGCAGTGCCGTCTCCAGATCCGAGCGCGCCAGCAACTTGCTTGGTCGGCGTCGAGTGAGATCTCCGCCGAGCTTCAGATCTGGACTGCGACAAAGCCCGCCGCATGTCTTCCTCCAAAGCATCGTCGGCGATTTAGGCCTCCTCGGAATCCTCAGGATCCTCATCACCATCGTCGGCATCATCGTCAGGGCTGAACGAATAGTGGCCCGCGGAGAGGGTACGCTTCAAAGACGATCGGATAGGAGGTCCCGAGCCGTCGGACCAATCGGATACTTCGTCCTCGTCGTCTTCCGAGCTGCCGAGTCCACAGCCGATGGGAATGGTACGGTTGACCTTCGCCTTACCGGATCCAGATCCCACCGGTCGAGATCCAGTGGAGACTGGTCGGGAGACGGTAGACACCGCCACGGATGGTCCAGCAGTGGATCCCGACGGAGCCGAACACACGTCACAAGTATGGCCGAGAGGGGCGATAAATGAGTGTAATACATGTTGTTCATGCATTCATCCGATAGTTTGTTGACATCTTCACCAGGAACCTATACTTGTCTGGTGAGCAACAGCCAGTATAAGGCCAGTAGGGCGAGTTGGTGATAGTTGGTGAAAAGTTGGTGAATAGTTGATGAAAATCTATATTTAGACAAAAAGTGCAATACCAGTGTGATACTGGTATTGGAAAACCACATGTTTTGATGGCTTCGCCCGGTCTATGTCAAAATAGTTGGTCTACCCATGATCCGGTTGAGCGGTCGTCTCGCTAAAACTGCTCCTTAACCTTAGAAACGGGTAAACCTATTCTCCTTGTTAAATTTTAATAATGAAAGAAATCGTTATTGTAAACGGCTACTTGTGCCCACTGGAGTCAGCTAGCCTCCTGTTTCCGCTGTTGACACTGTTGCCGACGAAGACGAAATCGAGACGCCGAGCTCCCGCGCATCGCTCTTCTCTAACCTCACTACGAGTTCTTTTGTACTGAAGTCGAAAGCCACAGGACTCCATTTGTCATCGGTTGAAGGCACGCCTGAAGCACCGCGCTACAGGAGCAACAACACACAAATAGCTCGCTGGTCAACCACCTATCCGCCCTCGAACCAGTGTGCAGACAACGCACCGTAATGGAGAAGGACCGGAATAAACTGGTGACGCTGGTACTCGGGTTAAATACAGGACCAGCGGCGCGACTGATGCTCTCCATGCGTTTCTCGAGCTCCCTCGTGGTCACTAGCACCCGCCCCACAAAGCGCTGGTCAAAACCACAAGCACATTCAATATTTGCTCCGCCATGATTGTAGATGCAGCCTTCACCTACCTCGATGAGGTTCACACGGAGGAAAATGTCCTCGAGTTCATGGCAGTTGTTCAACAGCTCGGTCAGCAGCTGCTCCTGGATCTGCTCCGCGTCCTGCCTCAGTCCGTCGGCCGCCGCACACGCCTCGTCAATCTTGAACAACACCAGGCCGACGCGCTCGTCCGCAGTCTGTGTGACCTGCGCGGCCTCGTCCAAAAGCTCCTCATAGTCCCCGCACAGAGCCTGGAACGCACGCTTCAAGTCGTCGTCCCCCATGGTGGGAAATGGTCGAGCGGATTTTTTTTTTTACTTTTTTTAATAAAACTGTGCGATTAGAAGTGACTGATGTCACTCGTCACTTTAGTGAGGGATCTCTTTACCTTTTGGGTGGCCATCACTGAGTTAAACTCAGAGTTTGCTGTTCGCCATTGCCCACTATACAGGACAGAGCCTCTTAAAGATGACGGACTCGAACCCGCGCGACATCTCGCCGGACAAGAAGAAGGAGTGGGAGTCGTCCTCGGACTTTGCCAACTACTTTTGCACGTATGCCTTCATTTACCATCAGAAGCAGATGCTGTCGGACGATCTGCGCATGCAGAGCTACCGCGACGCCATCTTCGAGAACCCCAACCACTTCAAGGACAAGGTTGTGCTCGATGTGGGTACTGGTAGTGGCATCCTTTCCATTTGGGCAGCTCAAGCTGGCGCACGTAAGGTATACGCAGTGGAGGCCACGGATATCGCACAGCAGGCTCGCAAGGTGATAAAGGCCAACAACCAGGACCACATTATCACGGTCATTCAGTCCAAGATCGAGGAGGCGGAGCTGCCGGAGAAGGTGGACGTCATTATTTCGGAATGGATGGGCTACTTCCTTCTACGTGAATCCATGTTTGACTCGGTCATCGTGGCACGCGACCGCTGGCTCAAGCCCGAGGGTGCCATGTTCCCGTCCCATGCCAGCATGTTTATCGCTCCCATGTGCAACGAGGACAACAGCAACAAGCGCTTCGCAGAATTCTCCTCGGCGATGGATTCGTGGCGAGGCTTTATCGACATCACTAAGGTTGAGACACTCATTCTTTCGAGCTTCTTCTCGTCGAGCCTCCTCTAACACTAACTGATGTTTTTTCTCCAACGGCAATTGCTGCTGTGCCTTTAGGTCTCTTGGGGTGTTGATATGAGCGTTCTAGGTAACGCCTTCCGCAAGGAGCAGGAACAGTACTCGTTGGACACGTCATCTTGGGAGGAACTCAGCGCTGGAGACCTCATCGGCGATGAGGTTGAGTTCGCCAAGTGGGATCTCAAGACGTGCACGCTAGACGACATCAAGGAGGTTAAGGCTTCGTTCTCAATGCCGATCTCCGTTATGTCGCGCTTCGGTGGCATTGCCGGCTGGTTCGATGTTGACTTCAGGGGTTGCGCTGAGAACCCGGCCGAGAAGGAGGTGACGCTCACTACGTCGCCCTTCGTGCAGCCTACACACTGGGGGCAGCAAGTTTTCCCGCTATACCCTCCCATGCAGGTGTGCGAGGGCGACGTGGTGGTCGGCGAAATCGCCGTCATGCGCCGTGCTGATAACCAGCGTCTCATGAATGTCAAGTTTGACTTCCGAATCCGCCGCCCCGAGGACGACGACGAGAGCATGACAGGCCCACCCAACTCAGCCGTTTTCCAGATCGAATAAACAGCTTGAACTAATGATTTTGCATTGACACTTGGTTGTATGACGCTGCTCGAAGCTACTACTACTACTTTTAAGTACGGTAGTAGTAATAACTAACGATGTTAAGTACTACTTCTTTACTCTTCACCTCGCGAAAACGCTGTACTGTACTTGTAATATTGTATTAGAGCGAAATATCACTTTTTATTCTTGCACGGCACGAAGATGGCAACCACGTTTGACCGGGAGCTCCATACGCGCTATTTCCTCAAGAATCTGCGGTCGCTGCCTGCGCCGTACGCATCTCAGGACTCGCAGCGCGTGGTGTTGGCTTTCTTCTGCATCCACGGGCTGGCACTACTGGAGGAACTTGAGCTCGTTGACAAGTGCCAGATCATTGAGTGGGTCTATAGTCTACAGGTGTCTCCAGACTGCCGCGACGTCAGCCTCAATGCGGATGACTGCGGTTTCCGGGGCGGCACCTTCATGGGGAACACCTTTGGTTGCCCACCGTCCCAGTTTCAAAGCGAGGTGTACGACTCGAGCAACATCGCGTCGACCTTCGCTGCGCTCTGCATCCTCCGGACGCTTGGCGATGACCTCAGTCGAGTGAACAAGGCCGTAATCATTGGATCTTTAAAACATCTACAGAACAAAACGACAGGATGGTACGGGACAAGCACAGATGGTACAGTCCTGATGCTGATGGTGGTTCTGTAGCTTTTCGTCAGCAAACGCTGGATCGGAAGAAGATATGCGCTTCGTCTACTGCGCCTGTGCCATATCTTACATTCTGGAAGACTGGTCCGGTGTCGATCGGGTGGCGATGGTGCGCTTCATTAACTCATGTCTGGTATCTCTCTCCCTCTAGTATTCATCAACTCGTGTCTGGTATCAACACGTATACACGACTGCTGACAAGATCGTTCGTTGTTGTGTGTAGAATTATGACGGAGGCATCGGGCTCAGCACTGGCGCTGAATCGCATGGCGGGGCAGTATTCGTTGCCATCGCGTCGCTGTTTTTGTCTGGACGAGTGATGCAGCTCAAGTGCGAGCAGTCGGATCTGGTGCGATGGCTGGTGTTCCGACAGCAAGGAGGTTTCCAGGGACGATGCAACAAGAGCCCCGACTCCTGCTACGCCTTCTGGAACGGCGCTACCCTCGACCTCCTGGGCAAACACTCGTTTGTGGATATCCCCAGCTGCAAGAAGTTTATCTACTCGTGTCAGTTCCCCTTCGGTGGATTGTGTAAATACCCCGACACCGTTCCCGACGTGATGCATTCGTACCTTAGCCTGGCGTGGTTAAGTATCGCGGTAAATTCAAACACGATCGTGGTCGATGGAGAGGAGCTTCCTAAACTTGCACCTCTGGACACGAAGCTCCAAGTGCCGTTTTTCCCAAAGCTCCACGGCACGACAAAAAAGTGAAACCCATTGTAAGTGCAGGGCAAAATGACATTTGTGTCAACATTCCAAATACTACTGGCACTGTACATTTGTAGTAGTTTAGACTTGCTGTGGACCAAGAGGGCAATGCTTTGCGCTCTTGGAATATGGCTCTTATGGATGATACGAGCAGCACGCGATCTATGATACTGTAAAAGAAGAAACAACTCAGCTACTACAGTAAGCAAATGCTTCCTGAGGAGGCAAGAAGAATTTTGAGTTCTTATGCATTAGGCTGCTGGGCTACTGCTGCTTCTCGTCTACATTTTGGTGAGCTGGCGGGTACGGGCCAGCAAACGCGCAAGAAATGGAGACGCGGCGATCGTGAGCGCACCTCGTGCTGGGCCAGTAGCTACGGTCGACAGGTAGGCGAGTGCCAGTGTGCCGGCGTCTGGGTCGATACTGGACAAGTCCACGAAAGGGACGCGCTTGGCGATCGTCTTCAGATCGATGCCCTGACTAATGGCAGCGTAGGGGCCTGCGAGCGTCGAAGCGAAAACCGTAGAGTGGAAGAGGAAGGCGGTGCGCCCGTAGCGCTTGAGCACATCCTTATTGCGAGCAGCCATGACGAGTGAGCTTTTCTTCTTTCCTATCAGCGCCTTGTGACGTCACAAAGGAAATTCGGGACTGATCACACGATATGGAGAAATTCGCGCCAGCTTTTTCGCATGCGTCGCACATGGCGGCGGAACCCCTTCTTCGAGAACTGATCTCATCGTTAATATCCTGCAACACCGGATGTACGATCGCACACTTTTGTCATCATTGGCACCAACTTCACCAACGCACCACTACATGTATCTACCGATAGCTTTTGGCAATAAGCACATGTAGAACAGGCTGTACAGCTCTCCTTGAAAGTAGCTATCCTTGTTTTTCAGCTGACCCGCCCACTTGGCGAGTCGTCCTGGTGCCTCTTCACTGGTTAGACACATCTGGCAGATCCAAAAACCATCCTTTGTGCGGTGAAAAAGCGCCCCCCTCGACTGCGAGTCATGTCCAAACGCCTCGTACGCTCTGATCATCTCGATGGTCATGGGATTATCCTATTGGTCTAATCTTCTGCGTGTTATGTCCATTTACTAACAGAAGCCGAGCGAGATCCTCACAGCCTTCTCGACGGCAAAGGCCCATGCCTCCAAACATGCGACGAGTCGGGTCATTGAGCTGGTGAATGCCGAAGACCACACCTTGCATGTATCGAGCACTGTTCCTTTGCACCAGCCTTTATTCGAAGCCATGCCAGCCGAAGTCTGGATCGACGAGTACACGCCATTCGAGCCCCTCAGCATCAAGCTCCGCTTCCGTAACTGCGACACCGTCGTGCGTCGCCTCAGGATTAAGTCTCCACGGTCTCCTATCTTTCGAGTTTGGCCTTGGGAAGCCAGAAACTCTAAACCTGATCGAGTAGAAAATGGCAAAGTGGCCGCAGGAATGGAGATCGCCTTCGTCCTCGAGTTCTTCCCACAGGAAGTCACAGATTATTCACTAGACCTCGTGTGCTGCACAGAGCGTGAGCGTTTCTTGTTGCCAATTCGAGTGCGAGGGCGTTTTGCAGCATTGGACTTGCCCGATCAGCTCGAATTCGGCATCTGTCCGGTCAAGATGTCCACGACTCGCGTCCTAACCGTGAGGAATGTGGGGACACGCGGCTCCTCTTTTACTTTTCAAACGAGCGAGCACTTCCGAGTGACCCCTCCTAGTGCGACACTGGCACAGGGGGCAGCGGTGCAGATTGAACTGAGGCTAATTCCACCTAATCTGGACTCGGGTGAAGGTGAACTGGAGGTTAAGGATGACAGCGGCCAAATAGCAGTCGTCCAGCTAGTAGGTCGCGTGGTAAACGTGGACGTCTTCTTGGGCCAGCCCTTGGTGGAGCCCAGCGCTACGTATCTATCGCTTGCATCTCGCAAAACAGTCAAGATCTGCAACGAGTCTGAGTTCACGCTTGACTTTTCGTGGAAATCCTTTGCAGATACTATTGGGGAGGAGGGAGAACGCACCCGACTTCTAGCAGAACTGTCTCGGATGGAGACGGCAGAGCACGAACAGCTGCAGCTGCAACTCCAGGAAATCGAGGATGTCAACTCGGGGTTCACGGATTCGCCGTTTGACGTGCGAAAGACGCAGGACACCAAGTACAGACATCTACGTAAGGCGACTCTAGACGACTCAATGCAGTTCGTAGACGCGTGCTTTTCGATAACGCCACTGAGTGGGAGAGTCTGGGCTCATTCCGAGGTGGACGTTGTGGTGTGCTTCACTCCTGAAGAAGCACATTTGTATTCTTGTCGAGCATTTCTCGAGATCGCGGGGCAGGCAGCACGTCTCCCGCTACAACTGCGAGGTCAGGGGATTGGTCCCAAGGCCAAAGTGGTGTACAATGAGCTTCTGGACTTCGGCGATGTGTTCATCAATGACGAGCGTACGCGAGACTTTACCATTCAAAATAAGGGCGAAATTCCAGCAGAATTCGAGCTGATCCCGTTGACGACGTCTCCAGGTACTTTGTTAACAGTTCATCCTAGCTACGGGACTCTGGCGGTCAATGAGATGCTCAAGATTGAGGTGACTTTCTGCTCTCAAGAGCTGGGAGAAGCCTTCTACCACATTTGCTTCGGCATGCAGGGCTCCGATAAGCAATTAGCAGCGCGTTTTAAAGCGAACGTGATCCCCCCAGTATTCCACTTCGATGTGGACCAAGTGGACTTTGGAGCGATCTCCTATTCCTTCCCACAGACCCGAACCGTCAAGCTTGTCAACGCTTCTAAGATCGCAATGAAATATTTTCTGCGCGTCCCGGAAGAGGCCAACTACAAGCAAAAGGAGCTCGAGCTAATCCCGTCAGATGGAAAGCTAGACCCGTACGGAGAGCAGCAGATCTCGATCCGATTTACGTCCCACAACGTCAAAGTTTACCAGTACGAGCTTGTTGTTGGTGTCCCTGGTGTCGGAGCTGATTTGCTGAGTATTCCCGTGCGCGCTCAGTGCTTTGTCCCTGAGATAGCCGTCCTTAAACAGGAGCTAGATTTCGGTCGATGCTTTCTTCGATACCCGCATAAGCAGATGCTCGTCTTGGAGAACAAGTCAACGCACTTGTTTGGACGCTTTGAAATCGGTGAGCAGGATGATCACTCTCGTGCCATCGCCACATATAGCACAAGTGAGTTCACCGGCAGTGTAAGTCCAGGCGAGCGCGTGTCTGTGGAGATCTCGTTATCTTGTGAAAAGCTTGGCAGTATCCGCCTTCCAATGGTGATAACTGTCCCAGGTAGCACTGATCTCCCCTTGTCTGTGACCCTTAGCGCTACTGGCTCTGGTCCAAAGGTTGAATTGGACCAACCCGAGATAAACTGGGGAAACTGTTCGTGTCTCGTGGATCATGAACGGACCCTGCACATGACCAATGTCTCGTTGATCGCGGCAGCGTACAAAACATTTGTTCGCGGCGCTCGTTCGAAGTTCCAGATTGACCAGAAAGAAGGTGTGCTGATGGCTGGCGAAAGTCTCGATTTTGTGCTCGTGGCCAACCTGGATGATACTATGGTGTTCAAGGACCAACTACACATTTTGATCACAGAAGGGGACAATCTCGTCGTTCCCTTATGGATCAGAGGAACGGGAACAACCATGTGGTCGCCGAGTGAACTTCGAGTTATCGATTTCAGTCACCAAATGACTAGCAAGGAGTGTGAGTGGAGCTGTACTCTTGAAAACAAGGGGAAGCGTGTACAGGTGCTCACTTGGACCAACAAAATCGTCGCTGTTGCCAACAGTAAACTCAACTCGACAGACCGGGGGACGTCAAAGTCAAGAGCAGGACAGGATAATCGATCGGCTACAAAGCCAAGCAAAACGGGCAATAACAACCGCAATGGAATGAATGGCGCACCTGATGGGTCAGACGAAGTGATCCCTGCCTTTTCTGTCTTCCCAGGGACGATCGAGTTGAAGCCACGCACAGCGTGTATCTTTGTATTCAAGGGGCTTTCTTCGACAGCTGGACTCATACAAGAAGAACTGGTATGCGAGACGCGGGTGGGGAAGGAAAAAGTCAGCAGAGTTGCGTTCGTAACTGCTATCCGCGCTAACTTCATCGATCCAAAACTCACCCCGTCTTCGTCGTTGCTGTCGTTCGAGTATATTCACCACCCTGGAAAACAAATCATAACGCAGTCGCAGCCTCTGAGTTTCACGAATGCCTGTGAGCTCCCGTTATCTTTCACGCTCCGCACGCAGACTCCGTTTGCTCTCGATTGCTGGGAGGCAGTGCTACAACCAGGTGAGAAGGTAGCTCTACACGTGGAGTTTTATCCAGGATTCAAGGATGACCACACTTGTCGGGTCATAAATGGAAAGGTACTTGTTTCCTACACGGGGCATCCCCAGAAAGACAGTGTGGAGCTGGTAGGAGACATAAGCTTCCCCAATCTTTCCTTCGGGATGACCAAAATCGACTTTGGCTGCACACTGAATGATACGCAAAAGTCCATCATTATGAACGTGACCAACGTCTCCAAAGTGGACACGAGTTTTCGCTGGGTTTTCATAGAAGACGAGAAGGAGGCTTTGTCTAGCGCTACTGCCAAGAAACCATACATTCCTATCAATCAAGTGTTCGACATCCTGCCGATCCGCGGGACTCTGAAACCAAATGAGAGCGAGAAGATCGATTTTGTTTACTACGGGCATGCAAACCGAAAGTTTAAGAGTACTGTGGCCTGTGAAGTGGAAGGTGGTCCTGAGTACGAGCTAACTCTTTTGGGCGAAGCATCTTCTCTTGTGTACAAGCTGGACAAACAATCGCTGGACTTTGGCCAAGTACTATACAACAAGACGGAAGATCGCGACTTTTACATTCTGAACGTTGGTAAAGTGCCTTTCTCTTTCAATATTGTGGTCGATAGCGTTGCTTGCGGAAGAGCCTTGGAGATCTCGCCAATCAGTGGGAGGATTGCCCCCAACGAGAAGCAAAAAATTCTGGCTCGCTTACGCCCTGGCATCCCTGAGTATTTCGAAGAGACTATGGTGCTTGAGATCGCGCATTTCGAGCCAATTCCGTTCAAATTGTTTGGTAGTGGAACGTTTGCCGCAGTGTCACTGAATTTACCACGCGAACCCCATTCATCTAGTGCTGTTCGTGGCGAAGAACCGAAGTGGAAGGAGTTAAAGAAGCGCGCGAAACAGAGTATTGAGCTTGGGATGCAAAGCTCGGCAGTTGCAGATCCGAGGAACAGTCAGCGTCTGCTGAGTAGTAATACCGCAATGGCTGTGCTAGACTCCAAGTCGACTGTGTCAACCGCAGGTCGAGAAATTGAGAAGCTCAGCTCTGCAGTATTGTTGCCAGCATCACCCCAGGCAAAGGGAGCAAGTCAACGCATTGGAGCTCTTGGCTCTCCGGGTCGCGGTGTGGCGACATCAGCCGTGGACGAGTTGGACATCGAAATTGAAGCTTGCCGCTTATTTTTTGCTGACTATCTCCTCGTACAAGAAGCAATAAAAGCCGAGGCAAGGGCATTGAAGACAATCGAAGCACATAACGACCACCCAACTGAAAAAGACCCAGGGAGCACCAAGGCTGCTACTAAACCATTTCGACCACCTTCGTCTACGTCAGATGCCAAGAAGAGACGCGGAACAGAAGTGTTTCCATTTGTACTGTCCCAATTCGTGTTAGACTTTGGGAATGTTGTCGTGGGAACGCATAAGATCAAACGGTTTAGTGTTACTAACATCGGTCACGGCCCTGCTTCGTTCCAACTTGACAAGAATTTGGCAAGCTCCAGAGGTTTCCAGATTGAGCCCGAGAGAGTAGTGCGATTGCCCGAGAAAGAGTCCGTTGAGTTTAGTGTCACTTTTCACGCTCGCAAAAACGTTGGGATGGGCCTCCACATGACTCAGTTGCCCATTGTGATCAAGAACGGACCTCCTTGTATTGCGATGGTTCGAGCTCTTGTGACGGTGCCAGATATCTCGATCTCGACTGAAAGTCTTGACTTTGGCAAGATCGCGGTGAGTACGTGCCACACCATGTTTACTCAGTTGCAGAACATCTCGGCCGTGCCTGCAGAGTGGGCGTTCAAGAAGCCGATGGGATCTACGAAGGATGTGGGGAATTTCCGCTTTAGTTATCAGTCTGGACTACTAACACCGGGGGCCAAAGCAAATATTCAGATCGAGTTTATTCCGGATAGTGGACGCCAGTTCATGCTCAAGCTCCCGATCAAGATCAGCTCGAATCCAAAGACACGAGCCATTGCTTGTCGTGGAGAAGGGTCAGAATTACGTATCTCTTTCTCTCCGCCTCTTATTGAGTTGGGTCCTGTGCTCCCTTGTGCTCCACCGGAAGAACAACTAGTAGAGATACGCAATGACTCGGACTACCCAATTGAGGTGTTTTCTCTGGACTTTGACTCGATGTATCAACAGGATGAAGAACAATTCCGGTCTCTGAATGCTTTCAACGCGGAGGATATGCTCCAATTGTCGGTTCGTGTTCCAGGGCAACCTATTGATGAATACTTGGCGGAAAATGGGTTGGCCCCGATGAGTTCGTCAGACGTTGTGTCGACAGGTGGTACTGGCCAACCTAGTGAGCTACACAATCCCACTGATTCTTCTTCACATTTGGCAGAGAACGAGGGCACTGGGTCCAAAGAACAAAGGGATATGACCTTGAAGAGTATTGCAGATTTTAATCCTGCACCAAGAAAAGGTATTGACTACATAATGGTAGGCCCACCACGATGCGGGAAGTCAACACAGGCGCGTCTTCTTGCAGAGAAGGAATCGTTGGCTATCTGGACGATTGATGGCGCAATTAACTCGATATGCGCCGTAAAGGGACCGCTAGCGACAGCCGCACGTAAAGCGCTTGTGAACAACCAAGGCGAAAGTGAAATTTTGCCTTCAGAGGTTCCAGAATCAGTCGAAGATAGCACACGAGAGGTAGAATCCATCGCTGACAGACTCGCTCATTTATTAAACCAGATTGTTTTGTGGAGACTGGCACAACCAGATCTCAAAAGCGGCAGCGTTTTGGACGGTTTTGAAAATTCATTTCTAAGCGTTGAAGAAACGCTTAAATGCTGCTCGAGGGCGTTTGTAACTGCGCGGATCATCGTACTGGGATTCGATGAAGACAGCTACGAGTCGATGAGTACGGTGCTTGAAAGTCAAACCAGTAGACCCGGAAGTGGCGGTTTTGTTTCGCCATCTCCTTCGCGTGATCTCTTAAATCCGGTCGGCTCAGGAAACGTTGGGAATAATGATACAGCTGGAGTTGATGGAGAGGCAACCGATCGTAGCGTGGAAGGAGAAGAAGTCCAACAGTCTGCTCCTGATACAAATGTTGCTCTAGAGGCAGAAACAAAGGCCCTGTCAGCTTCTCCATCGCGACAATCAATAAATTTGGAAGCAAACGCACGCGAAGATGTGTCGGCTGGGACAGATGCTAGCGAGGAGAACACTGTAAGTGACAAGGCCAACGATCTGACACATTCACTGTCTGCACAAGAACTCAAGCCTGCAACCTTTGTGGAGTATTCACAAATGCTGGAAGCCATGAAGCGTCAATTGGCTTTGATTATAGTTCGAGAGGAACTGGAAATGGAAAGCTCTACCCCACTGAGCTCTGAGGCGTGTGATAATGATGATGCCATATGGTCACAAGTGAAGGATCGAGCTACACCCGACCGTTTCCTTCTGAACATTCCAATCGTAGATGCTGGCCCACCGCTTCTTATCCACAGTGCGATCTTCTCAGCTGTTGAAAAGTTTGTCCGCGAGTTGGAAACCAGCCACAAACCAATCCCCTCTCCTGCCAAGTTTCAACTTGTTCGGAGGCCTCTAGAGAGGTTTCCTCGAAAAAGAGTCGCTCGTTTTTCATTGCGGTCGCCAGCAATGCAATCTTCAGGTGCACATGAAGCCAGCAGCAGTGAGAAGAGCCTCCATACCAGTGGATCGCGCTCTCAAATACCAAGCAAACACTCTTCGCGTCCTCAAACTGCTGGTAAAACGCCGAGTCACGTACAGGTCATAGAGGTTGGAGAACACTCGGAGAGACCAACTGATAGCATCGATACCCACCAATCCTCTGAAGCCTTGAGCACTGGACTGCAACGTCCTAAGACGCGAGTTTGTCCTCCCGCTTGCCGCTGGGTAATTGCTCCTCACTCGAGAGTTAATGTGCTGGTTCAGTTCACTTCACCTGATATTGGCAACTTCGACTGCACTTTGGGCTTTGAAATTGTAGGTGTCCAACGTGAATTTACTTTGTTTGGTCGTGGAGTCTGTGGTGTGCCGACCATAAACAATGACCCGAGGAATGTGTTCATGCACCGCGTCAAAAGCCGCCCAGAAGGTGCATTTGTTCAGAAGAAATTTGTGATCTCAAGGAACCAGTTCGAGTTCGGTCCGCTTATTATCACTAACCACCAAGCGAAAGCACCGCAGACCGAGCGAGAGTTCATCGAGTGGCAGAAAACGAGTCCAAACAATGTCGAAGTGTTCCGGATGTCCAATAGCAGCAAGTTTCCGATTCAACTGGAGTTTGGGATGGAAAAGCAAGGAGATGATACATTTGCTGTGTTCCCTGCTGCAGTTGAGATCAATGAGGGCGACACGAGAGAAGTCAAAGTGTGGGCAAACCCGTTGGAGGTTGGGCTTCATGAGAACGCCTTAATTTGCTGTATTGGCGACAACCCGGAGCCTGTGAAATTCCAGATCAGTTGCTACGGATGTAAACCAGAGTTGAAGCTGCGAGGACCATGGGAACAACCAGCTGCGGCGAGTACATCAGAGCGGGAGGACCATCGACAGGCTGACGACGCAACAACCAGTAAGACTCCCAGGTCTTCTAGGTCCGATAACCCTGGCAGTGCCCCTGCCACTTCTAGACCTAGTGCATCCCTAGTGGAACAACCTTCTGTTCCATCCCACTCACACAAACAACCAGTTTTGGATTTCGAGCAGCTCTTGCTGAAGCGACAAGAGGAAAAGGTATTTTACATCGAGAATGTGGCGCCTGTTGCGGTCTTGTGGCGTTTACTCTGCGATAACTTACCAGAAGATTTCCGGATTTTCCCAGTCGAAGGAACTGTGAAACCTCTGGAGAAAATCCCAGTAGTGGTTGTGTTCTCGGCAATGACAGAAGCTGTTCACGAGCTTCTGCTGCGAATTGAATTCTCGGATGCTGAGAGCACTCTTCAAATGAATGACCGGAATCGGACGGTTGAGTTAACATTGCGAGGAGAAGCTTACAAGATCGATGTGAGTTCTTTTGACAATGAAACTAGAGAAGTTCCTGGCCAAGCAACATCTAGAGCTGCAGGAAACACGGTGAGCGGTGACGGGATTCTGGACTTTGGTCTGGTTCGAGTTGGAGAGAAGCACTTTAGAGTATTCAACATTCGCAATAGAGGCAAATACAGCATCAAGTATATCATCGGCATTCGAAATGCAGTCACTCGTGAGTACTTCACGATCGAGCCAAGCGAAATGGTGCTGGAGCCTGGGCAGTCTTCATCAGTGAATGTCACGTTTGCATCCAAGAGCGAAGTCACGCTCCGTGACTGTAAGGATATCAAGTGCACTATTATTGAAATGCTGTCAGGGGAGGCGTGTCGTGAGTTCTACGTCCACGCTAGTGCCCGATCGGTCTTCAGTAAGTTTCGACTCCAGCCAAACCATGGAATTAACTTTGGCCCTCACAAGTACAGTGAACAAGCACAAACCAAGAGGATTGAAATACGAAACGATGGCGAATTCCAGTTTAAATTCCGCGTCCAAGCTTCTAGACCGGTGACTAAAAGAGAGGAAACGGAGCCTTTGACGTTAGATACACCACTGTCTCCAGCCACATTCTCCATAGGCCAGTTTGCGCTTTCCCCAGATTGCGGCACTATCGACCCTGGTGCTACGATGCGATTGGATGTCGCATTCCAGCCGAAGGAGTGCGCTGTGTACAGCGAGGCACTTCAGATTGAGATTTCTGGTCGCAATACGGAGGATGCGACTGAGACGGACATGCTGCTGTACGAACTAATCGGTGAAAGTTGCTACCCAGGCATTAACACGACGGATTATGAGAGTATCTTCGAGGAACAAACGGTAATTTGCTCATTAGGAGTCGAGTCGGTTACGCCAATGTCATCACTTCGCAATTCGTCTTATCATGGGAATGCCCAAGCGGTCACATTCGCAGAAAAGGAAAAGATTTTCTCGTTTGGTCCGTTGATTGCAGCGGCAAATTGGAAAGGAACGGTGGAGCGCTTCAAGATCTCGAATCCGATGAAAGTGAGCAGCACGGTGCAGTTTTCTATAACAAACGGTAGCACTGGAAGTACCGAGTCCGAAAATGGCTCTCCAGCGTTCATTGTACAGCCAGCTGTATGGGAGATTCCTCCCCTTGAGCATCGTTTCGTAAGCGTTTACTTCCGCCCAGCGACCATTGCCTTGTTCCGGGCCACTTTTAATGCGGTGGTTGATGATAGTCCTCCTCAAAGCAATGTGGCGGATAAACTTCTCGAGTTCGAGATGCGAGGGGAAGGGACAATGCCCTGTGTTTTAATTACGGAGCCGACAGCTCGAGACTCAAGTGGTACCATGGTGTTAGATTTTGGTCGAGTTCGGACTTCAAAAACCAAGGATATGCGTTTAGCACTACGCAACGATGGGATTCTACCAGCAACCGTATTATTTTCTAGTCAATCGAACCCTAATTTCCTGTTCGCAATGGGCAATGGATCGGTAATGGTGGCCCCAAAAGCTACTGAGACGCTGACCTTGCAGTTCCGACCCCAGAAGGTTCATGACGAGCCAGTCACATCACAACTCAAAATTGCAGTGCAGAATAATCCTTTTGAAGAGACGGCGGTCACGCTCTTTGGATGCGGATATCAAGAAGATTTGGTATTTGAAGACTTGCCTTGTGGGTACGATGATGAACTTCACTTTGATGATATTCGGTTACCAGACGTGAGTGAGACGAAGAACGATGGGTTTCTAATTTTTAAGAGCACGAAGATGTTCTCGCTATGCAATCAATCATCTGATATCATGCGTTTCGAGTGGCCAAAAGCTGATCCATTCCACTTCTCCCCGTGTGTCGGTCATCTCATGCCAAATGCTTACAAGCTGATTAGATCCACATTTGAACCGGCACAGGATGGAGATAAAACGGCCATATATCAGGCTCATCGCATCGCTTTGCAGTCTCAGCGAATCTCGTATAAAAGCAGCTCAGTCAATCGGAGTGACGAAAGTGGCTGGGATGACTCTTTTCAGACGGTTTCATTTGGCGGACAAGCAGGAGCTGGAGGTGTTGCAAAGCAAACACTTGTGGAGCCTGAATTTGAAGCAATTGGGCCTCCCTCGACCATCGTATTAAGTTGTTTTGCTGCAGCTGATACCCTATCTTTCGAGTGTGATAAAACTTCTATCACATTTCGCAGAACCTTCATGCTACAAGTGTGTACGCACAAAATCACGCTGCAAAACAAGAGCAAAATCCGTTTGGCATACTCGTGCAGATGGGAGGAAGGACTTCATGGTCAGTCTGACTTGGGGGGTATTGATGGTGATGTGGACGATAATTGCCCTTTTGACGTGACACCTGCTACTGGGACAATCAACGGGGAAGAAACTCAAACGTTTACTATTAAGTTTGCCCCAATGGAAGTGGATGGTTATTTGTACTGCTTGTACTTCGACATTCCAGACACTCAAAAGGAGAAAGTTACGGTGCTTCGAGTGGAAGTTCGTGGTGAGTCTCTCCGACCTGCTTGCCATTTCGATGTAGAAAGGAGTGACTATGCGCAATGGAGAGCTCCGAACCTCCCAGGCCCTCATGGTGAGCTGGGGCCGTTAGATCCTTCGATCAGAATCATCGAAATGGCGTCTCTTGGCGTTCGAGTCCGCAACACACGGCGGTTTTACGTGGTTAACCCAACGAACGTGTCGTATGAGTTTTCGTGGATCCCGCAAGGGAACAACAACCCGTGCTTTCGGTGCGCGACACCGAAGGGTCTGATGCTTGCTGGTAAACGATGTGAGATGATTTTTGAATTCACTCCACAGCAATTAGAACTCCAGGAAATGTTCTGGTACTTCAAAATTCCGCATTTCCAGGTTAGTCAGCTTTTCGTGTTTGTGGGTACGACGACGGAGCCTCGAGTCGCGTTGGATCGTGGAAGTGTCAACTTTAACACACTGATGATCGGAACAAAGACATCTCAAAGCATTTCGTTGATCAATCAGGAGCTTATCCCATTCAATTTTGTATTGGACAAGACGTCGCTGGACTTTGCAGGAGAGTTACCTGCATTGATTGTTCACCCTCTGAGTGGCGTGATTCCACCCAATAGTCGAACTTCGATCGAGGTTGAGTTCATGCCGACTGAAGAAAAGTCGTACAGTTTTAATCTGAACTGTATCATCAAGCGCAAACCCACGCGACTATCTCTAAATGTCAAAGGGGAGGGCTATAGTATTCACGATGCACTCATCTTGACATCCGAAGATCAAAGCGAAAGCCGGGCATTAGTTTCAGGCCTCGGTAATTTGTTGGACTTTGGAGCTGTGCGCGTCAACGAGGAAGCCCAGCGTTTCATTGTGATCCATAATAATGGCAAGTTTAACTTCGATTTCAACTGGACTGTGACAAAAGCAACTGAAGCTTTCATCATTGAACCAATGCAGGGAACGATCAAGAAGAATGACAAGACCACATGCGCACTGAGGTTTTCTCCGACAAAGCAAACATCTCTCGACGGGATGCAGGTGACCTGTACTATTGCTGGCTCTCAAAACTACGTGCTAGCACTGCACGGGAATGCTGTTCCTCCGATGTTGCACTTGTCGTTCACCTCTCACGACTTTGGTCCCTGTTTCATCGCAGAAAATGATGCAGTTCCAGTGGCGGAGATGGTAACGCTCACCGTGTTTAATATGGACCCCGAGAGCGCAATCGATCTTGATTGTTTGTTCGAACAGAAACCTCATCTTCGCGTGGATTGTCCTCCAACCATGGTGGGCCCACGCGAGACAGTCAGCATTCCCATAATGTTTATAGCACGACATGAAGTTCCGTATCTGGAGGTGATTCCATTTACGATCAATGGGTCATCTACAGTTAATGTTAGCATCCGTGGAGAAGGCGTGTTCCCCAAAATTGAGCTCGTCAATTCGTCAATGCAGATGGTTTTTCTGGGGAACTTACAGATCGGACAGCAAATGTCTCGGACCGTCAAGGTCGCAAACCGCTCCAAGCGAAAAACTGTGATAGAATGTGTGGATTTGGCTCAACCAGGAGTTCCATTGCTCGATGCGTTGGGTATCTCAGTGTTCCCCCAACAAGAGATCTCACTCCGAGCAAAAGAAACGGCCGAGATTGAGTTCCTCTTTGCCCCGACACGGCGAATTCCGAGCTTTCAGAAAGATGTTTTCATACGAATGGGAGGGAGCACGAAGAAACTACTCACGCTGTCCGGATGCTGCCAAGGTATTGATGTGATACTGGAGACTGACACTCTTTCGTACGGACCAGTTTGTCTAGGCAGTCAACTTGTGAGAAAAGTACGTTTGCAAAACCGAGGGGATGTCGCCGCTAAATTCCAGTGGAACGTACGCGAGTTTGCCCCGGAATTTTCAGTGTCTCCATCCCAAGGGAATGTAGCCCCCAACCAGCACAAGATCATTGAGGTGACCTTCAAACCTGCCGCTGTGGACCCTGACATTCGTTATGAGAGAGTCACGTGCATGGTCGAGGGAACTACTCCCGCCACGCTGACATTGGTGGGTTCATGTGTTCCTCAAGCAACGTCATCGATTCAAGACGTTCACTTCCGTTCTCCAGTTCGACAGGAGAGCCGCAAGGTCATAGTACTCGAGAACACGACTTCGTCTCCCTGGAACTTGTTCCCAGTGGTTCAAGGTGATCACTGGTCGTGCCTAGAGAATATTCTAGTCTCTGCACACGGGACAGCCAACCTTGACGTGCTATACTCTCCTTTGGCTATGACAAAACAAAACTCCCATGAAGAAATCGATGAACAGCGCCCAACAGTCCACACTGGCTCGATTTTTCTCGCTATACCCGATGGAAGTGCGCTCTTGTACAATCTATTCGGCAAAGCGTCAGCACCGTTGCCCATAGCACCAACCTTCCTGTCCACTGCAGCAAAGAAGATTTTGTCAATTTCGATTCCGATCAAGAACTGGCTGAAGACACCGCAAACATTTGCTGTCGAGACTCAAAAATCACCAGGAAATGAGTCTGTCGTTATTCAAGGGCCATCGTCAATCCTACTACACGCTGGAGTGACGCGCAACTACAACATGAAGTTCTTCTGCTACATTGAAGGAACCGTTAACTTGAGTGTACGCATGGTGAATCAAAAGAGTGGTGAATACATCGTACAAGACGTGAACGTCACCGTTTCTAAGGCTGTTGATGTGGACATGCTTTTCTTCGAGACACCAGTGAGGCAATCGGTCAAGAAGATGGTGGCCATTGAGAATCCTTTTGACATCCAACGCCCGATCAATTTTGTGGATAAAGCTCACTGGTGGAAATGTTCCAGTCCTTTTATTCGTGTACGACAACTCAGTGAGATCAGTGGACGCGCCGAAGGCCACTACGAGGTTGAATACCGGCCAACGCTTCACTCGGAGACACCGACTGAGGACCGTTTAGCCATCAGCTTTGTGGAACTCGGTGAGTATACGTACAATCTGGTATTGCGTACTCAGCCAGTCGGTCCCGAACGCATTTTGTACTTCAAGGCTCCTCTGGGTGGATCTCAAACTCAGGCATTTCCCTTCACCAGCTATGCCGTTGCTACAGCAGAGCTTTCATGCTCCGTCCAGGACCCAACTTCGTTTTCTGTGCCAGCAACGTGGAAAGTGGAAGGGCCCTCCTCCTGGGAAGGGAAAGCTGAATCCATCCTTGTCAAGTTTGAGCCTGAAGCTATTGGTGAGTTCCGTGATACTCTTACGCTCTTTTCCAATACTATCGGCGAGTACAAGTGCACGTTGCAAGGGCTATCAGTGCCCCCACTGCCTCAAGGCCCGTACGTGTTCTTGACAACACAAGACATTGAGTTTAAGAACGTTTTCTCGACGCCGAAAGAATTCGAGATTATGGTCGACAACCCACGCTTTGTACTGTCAACGACATCCTTATCGATCCCAGCTAAAGCGTCTAAAATCATCACAGTCAAGGTCGACGCTACTCTGTCATCAGGAACAAGTGAAAAGACGACTGCAAGCGAGACTGGCAAACTGCTTGTGTCTTGCCCGCAGTTAAAGGAATTCTCGCCATGGGTGTACTATCTGGAGGCAAGAACGCTATGAGCTCGGCAGTTTTAAGATAGCTAGGCAGTTTGTGTGTGTCTTCATTATTTGAGAAAGAACAGGTGTGACTCGTCCCTTTGGACCACTAACTGAGACGTGAAAAGATGTCCGAGGCTGGTTTTAATCCATTGCAGTGGAATACACTTGAATCGCTCCTGGATCATTATTGCATCTGCGATTTCTGGAACAGAGAGGCCCCCCGGGTGGTCTACGGAGTGGATAAACGGTCAGACGAAAGGATTACAGCAACATCCGCTCACAAGTATCGGAGCCTCACCTCGAAGAAACTGCAGAAGCGCCGGCTTCAAAACAGCCTCAAAACTCAGCAAAATATGACGATCAGCTTGGTCGTCTTCCAAGAACAGTAGCCCTGCTCGACGTAGCGTCCTGAATACATACTGCAATGCGCGAATCCTGAGCTTCTTGTTGACTGCTCCGTTATTGCCGTTCGTCTGCCATACAAACGATACATCATTAAATAAATTGTATCAGCCAGACGTCGCTCTACACTATGAAAAATCAACTCACGACAGCATCGTAATCCTCTCTAGCCATGAGGTCGCTGAAAACGACATCAGCCGCTTCTGTGGTGCTACTTGTCTTTTGCTTGTTAAGGATAGACTCTAGGGTTTCCAGGAGCATGTCAGCGTGAGGGTCACGTTCGCGTCGACCTAGGAACTCCTGCTTTCTACTGGGGTCAATGGTAAGACGGAAAAACGCCTCCCTGGCAATGTTCTCCCAGTGAGTTCCACCTTGGGCGTCGCTGCCGGCCCCAGCGGATGCACTAAAAGACTTTTCTCCAGCAGAATAACATGCCTGTTCTAGCTCCACCACTTGAGTCCAATGGAGAAGTTCTTCGTTCGGATCTTCTACCTTTGAAATCCGAAGGATCCTGAGCTCTCGGGACCTATACAGACGGAACGCAACGCGTGAGTCCCCATCTCGTGAGTCAACAACACTCTGCGTTCCTTGCCACTGACTGCTCAACTGCGTCCCAGCTCTTGTCCACATTAAGTTTTCCCTCCACGTGGACGAGATCTCCCAGAGTCACTTGAGCCTGGGCACCCTCTCCCCACAATACCGCCTTGACGAGCTCCGTACCGTCGTCTACCAGAAGCTCCACTGTCGTGCATTGAGACATCAGCGAGCCCATGACCAAGACTTGAAATATACATATGTCACCTCGATCCGAGCGTTCCATGATGGACACAATCACTCCACAGCACTGAGCCTTGGTCAGCAGACGTGTCCGCCAGAGTCCCGCTGTCTTCCAACGCCAAGCGTGGCTGGCAGGAAACTTCTCAAACTCGTGCAGGTCGCAGCGCACATGCAGACCGAACAGCTTCACGAAGCTCTAAGCACAAACGGAAGTGAACAGTAGAGTTATCGATTAGACGCAGCTACGTAGACATATACCCATTTATTCGTTACCCACGTGAGCGCGTCTTTTCCGATGCGCATAAAAAGAAGATCGATAATAGAACAATGAAATGTCGCGTCAAAAAACCTCTATCCATCGATATATATGATAAATTCGAAGGGTTTCCACAAGGCATGGCCGTCAGAACAGAATGTAACGGGTTGTGTCAAATTCGGCTTCACCCGAATATAACCTGTTTACAATCCTCAGATCAAGACAGAGTCTGTAACGGGGTACGTAGCCCTAAGGGTACTCCTAGTTACATGAAGTGTGACACGTCATACTTCGGGATATTTGGTACAATGTACCAAGGTCGTCCGATGGCTGATGACATTTCTTTTCTATAGATGACTTATAGTATGTATATTTAACTCAAGCTTAGCCTACATATAAATATACTCAGTTTACAACCTACCTTAAATTGGTCACCCCGCTCCCTTTAGGTAAAAGGCCGTTCACTGAGAGTTTTTATACTCTCGGAAGCCAACTTCCTCTAGCGCAAGGTGCTGTGTGACCCCGTCACACTTGGTAACACTAGTAGTCAATCCACGCCAACGCGGGTAGACTACCTGAACCTCTCTGAAGCTCGTTGCCATGGATAGGAACGACTTTTCCCATCTGAACGACTCACAGTTCGAGTCGGTTCGGAAGATGGCAGGCATCTTCGGGATGGAGGCCCTGCAGAGCCTGGTGGTGTCAGCACCGGCCGAGCAGCTCGAGCGTGTCAATGCGTTTGGCGCTTACGAGCAGGGGCTCATCCCGCATATGCGGGAGAAACTGCAGGCTCCGGCGGCGGAAACAAATCCGCCACACCCGAAGCCAATACGGCTGAAGGTTAAGCCGTATGAAGGGAAGGAAGGTGATAACCTTCTCTGGTGTAGTAGAACACACAAATACCGTCAGATGTGGCTTCCTTACACAAACCACAACAAATCGCCGAGTTAGGTCGGCGCTTGTATGGCCTGCGCAGAGGGTGGTCCCCTCGCGGCTCGGCCCAGCCGGGACAGACGAGTGGCTCGCTTCCACTGAGTTTCGACTAACCAAGTCAGAGCACTTTCGAGGCTCCGCCGAGTTTGGCTCGGCAGAGCTCGTTCACAAACCCTGTGCTCTCCACCAAAGGATGGACGACGGCGCGCGAGCGCTTTTACAGGTCACTGAGCGCAGAGGCTGCTCAGTGTGGTGTAGTGATTTCTCCGTAGTTGCGGATTATCACCCGTCAACAAAGACGTGACACCGCCCAAGATGTTCAAGCGACGAACCCTCGGTCATGTGATGTACGGAGACGCCAAGGTGCAAGGGACTCGACGGCGTCACTTCCGAACTTTCAACGAGTATTGGATACGGCCCATATGTCACTGAATCCAGGCTGTCCTTATTATTAATAATGGACTGACCGGATTCGCATTCAACGGATCATCTACGGTACGAACCCTCAGTGGCGGTTGGGATGAGTTCGCGGAAGACTCAGCGACCCTTGGAAGGCACGTTCACCGTCTGGGACAGGGCGCGGACCGTTTAAGATGCTCATGCGACGGTGCAGACGACGCTTGGCGTGCAAGAAGATCCATAACGGATCATTGTTCACTTGATATTTGTATACTTGATTAGGACTTCTTATTAGGAATAGACCCGAAAGGGTAAGCTTAAATACAGAGCAGAATTTCCACTCAAGCACACAGAGCGACGTCCGGCTTCAAGGTAAGCGTCAGGTCAAGCTTGTTTGAGTGTGTTATGCATGTCGGTGAGCTCGAAGCTCTGTAGCGAGGGTTCGTCCGGCAAGGCCAAGAGACTTTGTGTATTGGCCGATTACTATCGGGAGGTTTCACGTGACGGCTTATTGTTGCCTATTTGCACGACTGGGAGTGCTTGAATTGCCTCCCTTTTATTCTTCCAACCGAGTGTTGAACACTCGGTGATCTCGTAAAAGGCTTACCCGTGCCTGGTACCCTTCCGCTGTTGGGACCACGAGGATTCAAAACACCTGCTAGCTTTGCTCGTGCTAGTAGCGTGTTCTTATTTTTACTGGTTGGCCTATATAAGTAGTTTACAAGGTCCAGTTTGTCCCGGTGCAAGGGCAGAACTGGGGTCTTCAGGTCCGCCCGAACGATCGTTTACTATCCTAGTAGACGTATTGTTGTGGGAACATCCTAAGTACATTTGTAGCTAGCGTTCACGTGGGATTTCCAACACCACAACTGGTGCCGCGACCCGGGAACAGATTGTGACCATTGTGAACTGCTTGAATGGCCTTCCAGTTTACGAGCTACCAAGAGAAGAAGAACAAGAAACCGAAAACAAGAAACATGGCGAAAGGACAACCGACGGTACCAGTTACGCCTGCCAAGTCTGGCGGGGCTCGCAACGAGAGTTCAAGCCCGGCTGCGCGCTTTGCAGCCGCCACCGAGCTTTCAGTGAGCTTCGACGACGAAGTGGACATCGGTCCTGTGGTGAAGTGCTTTCCCAGAAATAGGAGAATGGACCTAACACGGGGTCACTATCCCGAATCAGTGACAATTTCAAGTTATTAGAGATGATTTGGATCGTCTGGCGCGGATGCAAGTTGCCTGTGGTGGATTAGCCATGATGAGCAGCACCCCGTATGAAACGACGATGGATCTGGTATGAGTGATGTACGGGAAGGCAAGATCCACCAAGACTTATCTCGGATCCACCCTTACCTGGATCCACTTAGGTGGATATGGGATACGCTGTATGCGGGTGGATCGAGTGTGGATCCTATGAAGGAATGATGGTAGGTGCCCTCTGAAGGTGGATCTAGTATCCACGACTAACGAGAAGTCAAGATCCACCGCGAGGTGTCCCGGATCCCATTTCCGAGTTCGGATCCCAGGAGGTGAGGATCCCGCATAGAGGGACCTGGATCCAGGATACAGGGATGGTGGATGCAGTGGATCTCGAACTTTCGTGGGACAATGGAGATCACAGACGGTTGCAAGATGATGTTGGATGATTGGAGAGCTCAGATCCATGACGAGTGTACCCTTACAATGAAGTTGATCCAAGCGACCTGGATTCGGATGAGTGTACCCATAATAGGGTGACCAGATTGATTACGCCATGTATCCGGTGGATTTGAAGATAATACAGCTGGGATGATGGGTCAAGGAAAGAAAAGACATGCAGCCGAGCCTGGTAAGGGATTTAACAAGTAAAATACATAGAAGGTAGAAATCCAGGCAGGTATAGGCTTAAGTATCAATACAGTCTTCTATTTGCACAGTAACACGCAAGTGCCTTCCTGCCCTCAAGAACCGGAGCTACATTGGCCGTACGAGCTAGGAGAAGGTTGGGAATTGCGAATCTAGTGTTAGTAGTGATAACTGGATAATACATTGGCCAGATCCTACAACCTAGTGAACTTTTCCTATACACGTGCAGATCCGACAGGTTAACCGAATTTACTACTTGGTCGGTTACACCCTAGAAGGTCTCAACCCTCAAGATCCCGTCACAGGAGGCGGCAAGTACAACGCAAAGGAACTACAAAGGCAAGGGAACACACCCGCAAGGCAACCCTACGGCCAGATCCACGATCTAGGACCCGGATCCATAAGCTCGAATATTCGCTTAGGATTCGGAACTATCCACGGACGCAGAGTGAAGATTTTCCACTGCTGCTCCACCCCATCCCCATGTCTCGCCAAGACACTCAAGCTTCACCACTTGAACGCTTCGGAAGTTACCGAGAGAGCAAGATCCCGCCCTACCGACGGGTACACAAGGTGAGGAAAGTTCAGCAGAACACGGATCATCGGGGGACCCCCTCCGTTAGTCGGTGTCTGGGCGCAGTTGGTAAGTTGGATCCAGCGATCTCGCAGATTTTGCTGATCCCGCTACGCCACAATGGTGCGCGTGCCAGATCTTTTGGTGACTCGGGATTTCACCGTGAGTCCCAAGAAGATGCTCAAGTGAAGATTGAGCCAGGGGAAGAGGCGTCGTCGGAGGTCGGATCGACGAAGACGCTGCTGAATGAAACAAGATCCGCGGATCAATGGAGTTTTGGGAGGAACTCTGTCGACGGAAGAGAGGTGGATCCGAATCCGGATATAGAAGAGAAACCTCTCTATCCCCCCCAGGTCCCCTCGGGGACCCCTGCGGATCTTGACGCAAGTCAAGATCCGCTAACAAAACAAGGGAAAGTGAAGGCGAAACGGTATGCATTTGTAGATTCACCGGTTAAGCCAACACCGTACCTAAACCCAAACCCGCTAGTCGAAGAAACGAGAAAGAAGACGAAAACGAGTAAGACTACGCGGAAGAAGATGCAAGCTCCAGAGTCGGAAGAAGACCAAGCTGGATCCAGGTCCAGCTGGTCCGACAAGGATCTCGAGTTTGTGTATCGCCACCAAGCTCTACGCGATTTTCTGCATTAAGATCCTGTCCTGCGGATCCTGAATCCACGACAGATCGAAGATCCAAGGGAACCGGTGAGAGCACCAACGAAAACGGCGAACAAGTTGGTGGCAGTCAAGGATCGATTACGTTTGCTTACGGAGTCAGGCATCGTAGCTGGTGTGTTCGACGCAGAGGATATCTTCGAGCTAGACTTGGATCTCATAGTATCCGCGACGCGGGACCTCTTTGCCAGAGTTAAGTCCACCACCGGAGAAAGGTCGCGCACTATGGATCCAGTGTCGTCACCGAGGATCAGCCAAGCTGCGTCCTCGAACTACGAATCCGCCGCTGAGGATGAGTCAGACACGTCGTCCGAACCACGACGCATGACTTTAGGACCCTCCGGGGCATCCATGCTGGAAGCGCGGGCGGGGATCCGAGGACAGGAAGTCCCTGTGAACGTGAAGGCTCGGGATCCAGTACGCCCTACGCGTGATCTGACACAATCCAGCCAGGATCGAGCCAGGTCCGGCAAGAAGCCAGTGGGGTTATCGTCAGATCGGGTTCAAGGTAATCGCCGCACGGATCCTGACTCGCCAGTGAACCAGACGGCCACAGGTTGTTCCAACACTTCCTCGGGCACCCTGCAGCGACACTTCGAAGCTGCGATGAGTCGTTTCCTGGCCGAACAGGGTATGAGAGCGCCCGTGCCACAAGCGCAAGTGCTTCACGAACATGGAGCACGAGACGTGGAGATGGGGTCAGTGGAGGGAAACAACTCCCATGATGAGTTCGACCCAGATGATCTGGATGGCCCATCCCCTTCATCAGCGGTGGTAGCAACAGCCGCAGCCGGGGCGGGTGGATCGTCCATGATCCAGAGGGTACGGATCTCAGCCATATCGGATCTGAAGGAGTTCACGGGCAAGGATCAAGATGAGGACCGAGCGAGAACATGGATCAGCAAAGTCAAGTCGGCCCTCATGAGAGAACAAGCGTCGGATGCTGAGAAGTGTCTGACCTTTGCGGATCTGCTAGCGGGGCCAGCCAGGAGCTGGTATCGGCAGCTGGGCAGATCCATCAGGAACAAGTGGCCAGATTTGCTGCGCAGTTTCCAGACCCAGTACTGTGGATTGGGAGTGTCGGTGGCACGACAATACTACCATGCTCGCCGCAGATCGGATGAATCCCCGCTAGAATATCTGCATCGTCTAAATGTGGCCGGTCTACGGGCCAAGTTGAAGATCAAGGATGGGGGATCCAAGGTACTACGGGAACATGTGGATCATTTCATCGAGACGTTGGGAGACGTGGATCTGGTCGACAGGCTGACCCTGTTACGTCTTCCCGACGCAGACGAGCTTGCAGAAGTGCTGCGGGCTGTGGATCGCGTGAAACACCGCCAGAAGAAGGCGGCGGTCGGATCCGGCAAGTATTGCCAAAAGGCTCCGACGCCTACGGCCCCAGCTCGACGTGTCCACCAAGTCACGGCGCCCGACTCAGGAACGGAATCAGGATCCGACGGTTCGGACTCCGACCCAGAGGATTACCGTCGAGTCTGTCTCACTGCATCTAACGATCGAACGGCGAAGACCGGAGACAACTCGCGATCGGGGGATACCGTACCCGGGGACCGTGGGATGTACAGATCCCGAGATCTCATGGACGGGACAGCACAAGTCAGGTGTTCGCAGTGCGGATCCCGGAAGCACACAGAATCTGGATGCTGGAAACATCTGGTCCGTGAGAAGTGTGGCAAGAAAGGTCATCCCGGAGATCATTGCTTCTACGTGTGTCGCGGTTGTGCCGAGATTCACGACGTCGGCAAGTGTCCGATGGAAGAATTCTACAACCAGATCCGCCAATGGTTTGATCCAGCCAAGCACAGAGGGATGTTGCCAGAAGTGGCCGAGAAGATGTTAAACTAGGACGCTCGCCGGGTTTGAATCCGGTACGAGCCGAGCGTTCTAGGTATTGCATTTATGCATTTGTGAACAAGACATCGCTAGATCCAGGTAGCAGGACCCTAGATCCAGTCGATAATACACGTGATCTACATGAAGTGTCAGTTGCCAAGATTTCTAGTTTGCGCCAAGAGGATGAGTTTGCCAGATCCGAAGTCTCTGCAGCCCTGGATCTACAAAGGGGAGAGGCACGTGGTTATTGGGAGAAGCGCCAACATGGTCGATGGTTTGAGCCTACCAAGGGTGAGGTCACTGCAGATCCATCTAAGGTCTATCAGGTCACTGGATCCCGTGGATTTGAGGATGTTGGATCCATGGATCTGCTAACAGGGGAGTCCCGTGGATACTGGAAGTACCATGCCCCAGGAAAGTGGTTCAGACAAGCCAAGGTAGGGGGCAAGATCAACAATGAAAAAGCAATCCTACTCCTAGATAGTGGTGCCGAGGTGTCTATACTAGATACCGCCTTTGCTCGTAAGGTTGGGTGCCAAGTGGATGGGAGTCGGATCCAAGATTGTGTTGGAATTGGTGAAGGCGTGTACCGTACGAATGGGAGAACGCGGATCAAGATCACGCTGGCAGGTTGTTTGGTGTATTGGTTTGATATTTGGGTTGGAGATCTCGCTGGTCAAGACGCCACCCTCGGGATGGATTTCATGGTACCAGCCGGAGTAAGGTTGGATCTTGCGGATGGGACACTTTGTTTCCCGGACGAGATGCGGATCCAGCTCAGCGGACGGCGACCGTTGTACGGGGCGAAGATGAGGATCATAAGGGCGGATAAGACGACCTGGATCGAGCCCGGAGAAACCTGGGAACTGCCAGATCGGTTGAAGTGGGTGGAACATGAGAAACTGTGGGTCACTCGGGGCGAGAAATGGGTGCCTACCGTAATCCAGGGACCAGGTCGATCACAATACCTCCAGGTCACGAACGTCAGCGACAAGAGACTATTACTGGACCATAACGAGGAGATCGGACGATGGTTGGCGAAGGACGGTATCCCTAGGCGACCTGGATATGTGTCAGTGGGATCCCGTCGCTACAAAGAATGGCAGAATCTGGCGTACGAGGCAACTACCGAGATCGAATCTCTCGGAGAAGGGGAGCCCCCGGCGGAGCCAACTGGCCCCTTGGTGGATCGGCCTTCATACCCAACTCCGCGAAAGATCCTGCAGAGGGATCGTCGGATTGAGATCCAAGCGATAGAGGTGGGATCCAAGACAGGGGATGATCCCCGGAGGCGGTCCGTAGATAACCCAGCGTCGATGGATTGGGGGATCCCAGAGGACTGAAGCCGGGTCGCCAGATCCTGCTAACCCACAAGTGGATCCTAGCTTTTCATGGGACAAAGTGCCTGGATTTTTGTCGAGAGTGGCAACGCTAGTCAAACAAGAACTGTCGCGTTTAAACTCGCTATATGATCAAGTCGATCAAACAAGTGACTTCCCCGGTACCAGGGTACCTGATCCCACGAAGACAGAAGGAATGACGGGTGAAAGAGGGTCGCGGTGCTTGGATCCAATGGTGGATCCGACGAAGACTGAAGATGAACAAGTCTGTTACCATGAAGGCGGGGATCTACACGCCGAGGATCTCGGTGAAGGCATGGCGGTGATCCCGGAGGTACCACTGACCACAGAGGAGGTCACGATTGACGACATCCAAGTGGATCCAGGGGCGAACGAACCCGCGGAAGTGAATCGGTTACGTCAGAAGATCTGGGAAAGCCGACATCTGCTGATCGGTAAGGGTAATGCGCTACCGCCCGCCGCCCGCGGAGTCAAATGTGACATCGATGTCGGTGACGCGAAGCCGATCGCTCAAAGGGTGCGGAAGGTGGCGCCTCAGCTCCGAGAAAAACTATCGGATCTGATTAAGGGCCTGCTGCAAGCCAAAATCATCAGCTTCTCAACGTCCCCGTGGGCATCTCCGGTGGTAATCATCATCAAGAAGAACGGAGTGGATATACGTCTGTGTATTGATTACCGGCTAGTTAACAGCCTGACCCGACTGATGGTGTATCCAATGCCTCTAATCAATGAGCTATTGGAGGATTTGGATAAAGTACTCTGGTACTGTTCTCTTACCATGACCAGTGGTTTCTGGGTGGTGACTATGACGGATCGAGCTCGCGCAATATCCGCATTCATCACACCGTTTGGCCTGTTCGAGTGGACCCGGATGCCGTTTGGATTGAAGAACGCACCCCAGATCTACCAACGCCTGATCGATAACGCCCTCTATGGATTCACCCGAATACCGGAACCCGAAAAGGGTGGACCCGGGGAAGATCACACGGAAGTGGATCCATTCGAAGCGGGGGAGCCAGGGGATCCTGGGACCCCGTCTGTGTTAGGACGCAGATCTTATATCGACGACATTCTAATCCCGGCGGAATCGTGGGATCAGTTGTGCGAAAGAGTGACATCCCTACTGGAGGCGTGTACTAAGTGGAATCTCTCTATCAGTGTGGTGAAGAGCTATTGGGGGATGCGCAAGGTGGATTACTTAGGCCATCGAGTCTCCAAGGATGGATTGGAGGCGAATCCTAAGGACCTGTCTTCGTTAGCCGACTTGTCCTTCCCACAGTCGTTACGGGCGATGCAATCCTTCTTGGGCAGTTTGAATTACTACAGTCGGTTCATCGAGGATTACGCACTGTTTGCTGCGGTACTATATGAATTGAGAGAGGTAGATTTTGCTGCGATGACCACTCCAGCTGTCCGGATCAAAATCCAACAAGCTCTGGCCCCGGAGATGTCGGATCCACGAAGGGATCCAAGTAGTACGACGCCAGAAGAGGACCTAAAACAGGAGCTGGATCCGCCCCGGGACCAAAAGAAAGAGGATCCGTTCAGGGTAGAGACGACGGACCAGAGTTCGGAAAAGGCGGAACCTCGGTGGATCCGAGCTCAACACGCATTCGTAGAGCTGAGGGACAGGATCGCGACCACACCTATCCTCCGTCATTTCGATCCGGAACGTCAACCTACGGTGATAGTTTATGCCAGTGACTGGGCAGTCTCAGCAGCCTTGGTACAAGAACATGAAGGGATCTGTCATCCAGTCACCTTCGTCAGCCGGACGATAAAGCCAAATGAACTGAACTACGGAGCGGTGGAGAAGGAGATACTCGCGCTCCTGCGCGTGTTAGATCTCAATTACAACCTGCTGGTGGGAAGATCCATCCGGATCCTGACTCGACACTCTACGCTAGCTTGGTTGCTCAAGTCGGCCGGTTTACAAGGACTGTTGGGACAGTGGGCAGCTTTACTCTCGCCTTGGACACTGGAGATTGTGAAATGTTCGAAAGGGGAAGACGCGATCCTGGGAGTCTTGGCCGCGAGCATCACACCTCGAGCTAAGATGGATGAAGCGCTGACTAGGATCGCTCCTAAAAAAGAACCCAAACGCCGGATCCAGATCCCGATCCCGACGGTACAAGTGGATGAGGATCTGTACGTCCTGAGTTTCGATGGATCCGCTCGCGTACGACGCGGAGGAGGAGCATACAGTGCAATACTGTGGAGACTGCCCGGATGGGAAGTTGTACGGGCCAGATCCACTTATGCGGAGGGCCTCACCGTCAATGAGGCAGAGTATAACGGACTCCTGCTGGGTTTGGACCTACTAAAGGGACAGGATCCGAAAAGGCTGGTGATTTGTGGGAATTCAAACTTGGTGATCAGACAAGTGCGAGGTGAGATTGACTGCAAGGCCCCGGCCCTAACACTGTTACGACAGAAAGTGATGGTCCACCTGCGTGGTTGGATGAATCACGAGTTAGTGCATGTCAAGCGAGATTGGAATGCCAATGCAAATAGCTTGGCCAGTGCCGCTTTACGGAATCAATGTGGTGTCGAGGTGGAGAGAGATGGCGAGCATCAGGATCTCGCTACGTTGAACCAACTGGATGAGGTGGTGGTGGTTGGATCCGAAAAAAGGATAGTCCAGGTAATGGCTGTCACTAGGTCCAGAGGAAGGATTGGATCCAGCCCCCCAGATTCTCGATGAAACATTTGTGAAGGGAGTCCGCATTGAGCGGATCCTCAAAGCACAGAACGAAGAAGCGTGGATCTTGGGACTAAAGAAGTATCTGATGGGGGATGTACGAGACCTGAGTCGGGAGGATACCAAATCCTACAGTATTATCGCTACAGATTATGCAGTGGATCTGAATGACTTGCTCTTCTATTGCCCCCCTACGAAGAGAGCCAACGAGGATCGGGATGGATTGATGAGACTGGTGATGCCGGAAACCTTACAACAGGATGTCCTACATCACTATCACGCTAGTTTAGAAGGTGGACATCAGGGAATTGGTCGGACCTACCAACGGATCCGGGAATGTTTCCACTGGATGGGGACTATTCAAGAGCGTGCAACGATATGTCGGTGATTGTGTGGATTGTGAGACAGGCAAGGGCAGGCCCACAATCGAAGGGGAGTCACCTGGGAATGTCCAAGCGACTTACCCTTTCCAAATCATAGCCATGGATCACATCCCCTCGTTGCCCAAGTCGTTCAAAGGAAACACAGACTTGTTGATCTGGGTGGATCTGTTTATCGGATACGTGATAGCCAAAGCTAGTGCGTCTAGAACGGCACAAACCATTACCGAATCGTACGAGGAGTGCGTTTCCGAAGATTTGGGGCTAGTGAGATGATTAGGCATGATCGGGAGCCAGGCTTTATGTCTGATTTCTTTCGACCTTTCAACCGGATCCTGGGGCAGAGACAGCGGGCAACCATGGCATATCGTCCCCAAGCTAACGGATCGGCCGAGCGCATTGCAGCGGGGCTGCCGTAGCTTTAGCGTCAGAGGAAGACGTTCGACTCAAAGAGTCACTAATACTAAGTTCCTTATCCAAAGGACACTTACAGCCCAAGACCAGGGCTCAAAGTTAATACCTTAACTTTTATGCTTCAAAACCAGAAGTGTTTTATTTACTATTATTGCGGCCAAGCCGCCTAGGGGTAAATGTATCCGTTTAACTATCTAGCATAGTTAAACCTAATCAAATGCATAACGTGTGGCTTTCGGCCAAGGTACTGAGAGACCTTGTTAACTCTCCAACTTATGTACTGAGAGTTTGTTAGCTCTCCGGGTACTTCGTACCCCTGTGTGTTCCACACCATGTAACCCCGTTACACTCTCCCCCACTAAGATGATAACATTCCGTTCTCGAAACTCTCCTCAGCGAGGTCACGTCTTGTTAAGACGGCGGAGGTTACTACACCTCACACCAGCGTTGTACAGCTGCGTGAGCTCACAAACGCCTACGCATCGTTGATGCCCAACTTCTTGTCGTCGGCCCACGGCCCAATGTTTCAAGTGCAGCGCGCATCTTGCTCTCAAGCGGTCTCAGACCTACGCTCGCGCTCCGCGCCTACTCCAAGAGTTGCAAACCACTTAGAGCAATGCTCTTGACTCATTCGAGTCGTCAACAACAGCTCAGCGGTTGAACACTCGCTTCACAAGCGATAGGTCGGTGGTTCGAACCCACCAGGGCACAGCCCTCTCGTTCCATGAACGATTGTTCACGCTTGGACAAGCTTAAGGGCAACACCCTTTTAGCTCAATGGTTGAGCGTTGGCTTTGAGAGCCACAGGTCGGTGGTTCGAACCCACCAGGGCACAGCCCTCTCGTTACATGAACGATTGTCCACGCTTGGACAAGCTTAAGGGCAATCCCCTTTTAGCTCAGTGGTCGAGCGCTGGCTTTGGAAGCCAAAGGTCGGTGGTTCGAACCCACCAGGGCACAGCCCTCTCGTTCCATGAACTGCTGTCCTTGAAAGGACAAGCTTAAGAGCAACGCTCTTTCAGCTCAGTGGTCGAGCGCTGGCTTTGGAAGCCACAGGTCGGTGGTTCAAATCCACCCGGGCGCAGCCCTCTCATACCATGAGTAGTCCGTTCTCGGACTGACGTACGGGCATGGCCCTTATAGCTCAATGGTAGAGCTCCGGCCTGTCAAGCCAAAGGCCAGTGGTTCGATCCCCGTCCGGGACACCACTTTCGCTGTTACAGCGCATCCACATTTGGATCATGCTCATCGAGCAAGTTGTTTCAAAACAACTATACGTCTATCGAGACGCTTGTGCCTGAACCTTGTTCAGCACAACACGAAGCACCTGCTTCCTTCGGGACCATGTCCCTAACACTACGAGGTCTCTCCACCTCCTGCTCCCGCTGCGAGCACCGCTCATACGTACGAGCTGGCTGCTGCAGCCACTGGTCAGAGCCTGAGCTCAACTACTGACCTGATCGCTCCCCACTCTAGTGGGAGGCGCCCAGCGCCTGGCGACGCTGTCGCACGCCATGGTGGCGCTTCGGCACATGATGTGCCCGGTCGTAAGCGTCAACGACGTCAGGGCAATCTTGCCGGAGGATAACCTCAAACTCCCATGAGTTCTGTGAGTGAGGGTAACCCCTCCACTTCACCAAGCACTGGGTACGACCCTGGCGTCTACGCCACGCCACAAGGCGTTCCACGTGAAAGTAGAGCTCACCATGCTCATCGAGCAGAGCTGGAGGAGGCCTTGCCTCAGCTGGGCTCTCGCGGGGAGAGTCAGCACTTGCCGGAACGGCGTCTGCGTCCATACGACGCCGGCGTCCCCGACGCGAACGTTCCCGTTCACCGCCCATCGGTCGATCTCGAAGAGATGATCCACCTTGTGGATAGGTTAGAGCCACCACTGTTGACTCACAACCAGGTCTCGGGCTTTGAGCGTCCAGTCGCTCGGCTGAGCGTTCAGCTTGGCTTGCTCCTGCATCTCGAGCACTTCGCTCCGCGACCTGTGGCTCTGCCACATGCTGTTGATCAGCCATCTGTGGATCCACCACTTACTGTCGTTCTGCCTCCCGTGGCTCTACCACTTGCTGCCCTGCAGCTGTCCGTGGTCCAGCCACCGTTGGTGCCAACGCCTCCGCGCTCACCTGAGCAGGGTCTTGATATGGCTTAAGCAAGCCAACATAGAAGACCGGATGCGTGCGCATCTTCTTCGGAAGGTTGAGCGTATACGCTAGGCCCTTCCTGGCCACGACCTTAAACGGTCCTATGAACCGAGGTCTTAACTTCGTTTTGAAGACTGCAGACACTGCATGAGTAGGTAGGTTTTTAGCGTTTAATAAAACTTGGTCTCCGACCTCAAACCTCTCAACATTGCTTCTGCCCTTGGCATCTGCATGTTCCTTTTGCGTGTCTTGGCTTTCAGCCATAGCGTCACGTACTTGACGCATTACGCTCAGTCTCAAAGAGACAAAGTCATCGACTTGCTTGCGAACCGCAACAGGGCTGACATCAGCTAGTCGCTCGGCTATCCCTCCCCCATCAAGCCCTGAGCCACTGCGTGGCGGCGTCAGTGGGACGCGAGGGTTAACCAAGCCGTTCACATAGAACGGAGTGTAGCCTGTCGAGGCGTGCACTGCATTATTTAATGCGAACTCAACGAGTGGGAGCATCTGGCTCCAGCGTTTTGGCGCCTCGGCGCATACGCTTCGGAGGGTATCCTCCACAACGCGATTCACGCGTTCGGTTTGACCATCGGTCTGCGGATGGTCCGCTGTGGACATGTCCAAACGAGTGCCGAGCACTCTGAAGAGGGACGTCCAGAACTTCGCGGTGAAGCGCGGGTCTCGATCCGAGACAATTGCCTCAGCAAGCCATGTTGGCGGAAGACTCGGTCTAAAAACAGCAAAGCTGTACCTTCACCATCAATGGTGTCCGGCACTGCCGCTAAATGAGCCATCTTGCTCAATCGGTCTACAAAGACCACTATACCCGTGTTTCCCGCCTTATCCTTGGGAAGGCCAAACACAAAGTCCATACTCATGGACTGCCAGCATCCCTTGGGGACAGGCAAACTCGCCAATGGCGCTGCCGTGCTCGGCGCGGACTTTGTCCGTTGACACGTCTCACACGTGCGTACATAGGTGCCGACCCACTTATACATCTTGGGCCATCAGTACATCGAGCTCACCGAGCCGTAGGTCTTCTCCCGACCTAAGTGCCCGCCCACGGGCGTATCATGAACCTCGTAGAGGATTCGATACTTTAGATCCTCATCATGAGGAACGACTACACGAGGATTATCCTCAGACTCGGTGCTGTAGTACAGCAGGCCGCCATCGAGTGAGTATCGATGCAGCCTCGCGCGTAAGCGCCCAGACAATTCCTTGTCAGAGTCTTTAGACTCTTCGCTCCCAAGAGCCCGTAGCAGCGCTACGCACATGTCGTCTTGTGCATACGCTCCGCGTATCAAGTCAGGCACTGACGACGTCACTGTCGTGACATGAGCTAACTCGTAGTCCGGCCTGCGCGAGAGCGCATCGGCCACTACATTAAGCCGCCCCGGCTTGTACTTCACCTCGAAGTTATACTCGGCAAAGAAGGAAAACCATCTTGCCATTCTCTGAGAGAGATGAGGCGACTGTGTCGCAGTGCGTAACGACGCATGATCAGTAAAGATCACAAAAGGCTTAGAGCCTAGCAGGTGTACCCTGAATTTGACTAGAGCATACTTCATTGCAAGTAGCTCTTTGTCATGAACTGGATAGTTCTTCTCTGCAGCTTTGAGCTGGCGAGACTCAAACGCGATCACGCGTTCACGCCCTTCGGCGTCTGCTTGTAGTAAAGCACAACCGATTGCAAAATCGGAGGCGTCACAGACGACGCTAAACGGACTATCCGGGTCCGGTAGCGCAAGGATCGGAGCCTGGAGGAGGCTCTCCTTCACAGCCTCAAAGGCTCCGTCGTGCTCGACGTTCCAGCACCATGATGCGTCCTTCTTAAGGAGATCTGATAATGGCCGAGCCATCTCCGCGTAGTTCGCGCTGTACTTGTGCAGGTAATTGGCTAAGCCTAGCCACTTGCGTAAGTCTTTTTGGTTCTTGGGAACCGGCCAGTCCACGATGGCCTTGACTTTGGCAGGATCTGCCCGTAAGCCACGCTTCCCAATGAAGCACCCGAGGAAAGGTATCTCCTCCGCGCCAAAGACGCACTTGTCCAAGTTGGCATACAACTTATTAGTGCGCATGCACTCGAGCACCGCTCGCAAGTGGTCAATGTGGTTATCCACGTCTGACTTTCCGTGCTCGGCACGACTATGGACGAATATATCGTCAAAGTACGTCTGAGCGTACGCCCGGTGGGGCCTAAACAACTGCGTCACAAGACGATTGAACGTTGCTGGTGCGTTCGACAGCCCCTGGGGCATGACCAGCCACTCCCAGAGCATACCGCTCGGAGTACTCACCGCTGTCAGCGGAATGTCGCTCGCTCTCATGAGCAATTGGTAGAAGCCATCGACCAAGTCGTGCGCGCTGTACAACGTACAGCCTACCATGTTGTTCTGCAGAACATCCTTGCGAGGAATCGGCGTTTGCGCCGGGATAGTGGCCGCATTTAGCTTGTTAAAAGCATGAACAATGCGCCACTTGCCGTTCGGCTTTCTGACACAGAACGTGGGTGTCGAGTGCGGAGACTTACTCTCGCGCACCATCCCTGCCTCGTGCTTCGCACGGAAGAATGCGTCAATGACGTCACACTGCTCTCTCGGCAAAGGCCATTGCCTTGTTACGCAGTATTTGGTTCCAGGAACCAGGTCAATCTCATGACACACGCCTCGATCCGGAGGCAGGCCCGTTGGTGGGTCTTTCGAGACAATGTCTCCATACTCCTTCACCACCGGGTAGAAGGGATCCGAAGGATCTTTGAGGATCGCAGATCCACTTCTTGCGCTCAGCGCTTTTTTGGTGTCCTCTAGGACCGCGTCGTCCACGACGGATGAGGAGTTCAACTCCTCCTCAGGTCCCAGCAGGACCACCTCGGCTAGCTCGCCTGCCTTTAAGGCTTCGCCAAACTCGGCAATGGACATCTCGTTCAGCTCTAGCAGAGCATCTGCAGCGGGCAGAGTGTCAAGGCTGATGTCACCTTCTACCTCTCCCGTCACTCCGTTCACGAGTGTGTACAGCTGTTCACAGCAATCACGTGGAGCCTCACCGCCCGTCACGTTGGACACATCGTCCGACGTCGAAGACATCACAGATGCCCTGCGTCCTCTTCTCCTCTCCCTCCGCGGCCGAGCCCGGCCGGATGAGGACGGTGTGGTGACATCTCCGTCACCACCACCGGGTGCAGCAGCACCATCACTCCTCGAAGAGGATACAGTGTCTCGCAAGACACTCGGCTGAAAGCCAAGAGGTCCTCGACCTTCACACAGTGAACTAGGTGTCACTTCACCTGCATCGTCTGGGCCACGCCCATGATGCCTCGACTCGCAGTCGACCGCGACCCTCGGGTCACGCAGCGGTAGGTCATCGACCAGATTCATACCACTCAGTGGATTACGCGCCACTCCGCGCTCGTCCTCACCAGAACCCAGCAGTTGGTCATTGACCTGACCTGCACCGCTCAGCGGATAACGTGCCGCACCACGTACGCCCTCAGGGCAAACAGCAACCTTGTTGCTAACAATTTTGGACATACCAATGTCCAGCACTACGGCCGCCTCGGCCTCGTGCTCGCGCCAAAAGCGCTTCTGCTTCCTAGCAGAGGTGGGTTCATGACTCACCAAATCTCCACTAGGAGCAGGGTGCGACGCACCCAGCGTTTTCGACTTCCAGTCGATCCATGGCTCATGGCGTTCCAGCCATGCTATGCCAAGGATGAGGTCATACCTCGCATCCAGGTCTAAGACCAAGCAGCGTTCCACGCTATCGAAGTTCTCAAACTTCACTCCAAGGTCGACAGAGACCTTCGACACAGTTACCAGTGTCCCCGTCGCGAGACGGACAGAGATCGTATCTCTCGTTGGCACTTCCAGTGCCTCAGCATACAGCTGACTCCCTTCCAGGGTGGAGCGACGGGCGTAGTTGCCCGAGGCTCCCGAGTCAATCAAGACTCTCCATGGCTTTGCAAAGCCCTTCACGTTCGCTTGAACGACCAGCAAGCCCGGCTTGCACACACTCTTCTCGTGAGAGAGCTCAGCTCTCTTCGGGGCTGAGCCCCGTTGCCCTCTACCTCCTCGAGGTACAACAGAACTCGGTTCTTCCCCAGTAGGCCGCCCCGCGCCTACTGGGAAATGCCGTTTCCCGGCGATGACCCGGAGGGTTGGCTCGCCGGAGCCCCGCGCTTCTTGCGCAGAGGGCAATATGCCCTCAAGTGCTTAGTGCTATTGCACACAAAGCATCGGCGGATGCCGGCACGCTGCTCCGCAGCAAGAAGCTCCGCTTCTTCATCTTCAGCATAGCTGAGGTCCATCGGCTCTGGACCGCTCGAAGAGCTTGCGCTACTAGCGCTCCAACCAGGTCGAGCCGACCTGAAGTTGTGCTCGGCATTTAATGCCACATTCACCGCCTCTTCGAAAGAGTTAGGGTGTACACGGAACACTTCCGTTCGAGCTGCGCTCACACGAAGTCCCTCCATGAACACGGTCACGCTGACCAGTTCCGGAAGAGGTTCCGCCGCCATTCCGGCGATAAGAGTTCTCAACTCTTGGACATAGTCCAATAACTCCTTCTTACCCTGGCGGGTAGCAAGGAATTTTGACCGGATACGGTACGCCTGATTAGGCGGCGCGAACACGCGCGAAAGCTGTTGCTTCAGCTGATCCCAAGTGGGAAACGCAGCGTCAACAGACGTGCCGCACGTTAGTGCCCATTCGCGAGCGCGACCTCCAAGCCTGGAGATAGCCAGCGCCACGCGCTGATGCTCAGATTGGAGCAGGGCCGATCCCATGGCCATCTCGACCTCACGGGTCCAGAGAAGGAGATTCTCTCCATCCTTCCCCTCGAAGGTTTTTACGCTCACCATGAGCGGTTTCAGTCTCATAGACTCTTCACGCGTCACCGACGCCGCCGCCGTTGCGGCGCTCATCTTCTCTTGGACATGCTCCAAGAGCGCGTTCTCGTAGCGGGAGAACGATTCCAGCCTGGCAGTGACCGCCTCTGGACCTTGCGATGCAAGATGAGCCACGCCCTCCGGGCCAAGCAAGGACATAAGCTTAGTAAGCGCGTTCTGCTGCGCCGGGGGCAAATTCGCGAACACGGGGTGTTCCATCCTCGCAGAGGATATAGTCAACCGACTCAGGAGCGGGATTGACTACAAGTGCTACCAAGTGCAGCGGGGCTGCCGTAGCTTTAGCGTCAGAGGAAGACGTTCGACTCAAAGAGTCACTAATACTAAGTTCCTTATCCAAAGGACACTTACAGCCCAAGACCAGGGCTCAAAGTTAATACCTTAACTTTTATGCTTCAAAACCAGAAGTGTTTTATTTACTATTATAGCGGCCAAGCCGCCTAGGGGTAAATGTATCCGCTTAACTATCTAGCATAGTTAAACCTAATCAAATGCATAACGTGTGGCTTTCGGCCAAGGTACTGAGAGACCTTGTTAACTCTCCAACTTATGTACTGAGAGTTTGTTAACTCTCCGGGTACTTCGTACCCCTGTGTGTTCCACATTATGTAACCCCGTTACAGCATGGTACAGACGATCACGAGGGCACTCAATATGTATGTCCAGGATTTGGATCAGAGGGATTGGGATGAGTACGCAGAACGACTCCCCTTCGCGATGAACACCGCCCAAGACAGGATCTGGGGTGACACCCCATTTTACTTGGTACATGGGTGGGATCCTAAATCCACCCTAGAAGCGGCCATTCCGGTATGTAGCACCAAGAATAGAGACCGAGATCCAAGACGATGGCGATACCAAGTCCAGAAATACTACCGGCAAGCCAGATCCCAAGTGAGCGAACGGCTGCGGAGTGCGATACAAGATCGAGCGGATCGACACAACGAAGACGCCCGTCCACATCAAATCCAAGTGGGATCGCAGGTGTGGCTATATTTAGATCGGCTGAAGGAAGGGTACGCCCGCAAATTGGCCCATCTATGGCACGGACCGTTCCGGGTAAGCGAAAAGATAGGGGAACATGCGGTGAAGTTGGAAACGGCAGGTACCGAATATCGTTTGTTCCCCGTAGTACACGTATCCAAGCTGAAGCTGGTCAGGGAATATCCGGACCGGCCGCAAACTCGTCTTTCGGTGGATGAATCCGACCGGGTGGATTCTGACGAAGTCCTCCTACCGGAAGAGAGTTGGAATGTGGATCTCGAAGCCGACGAGTTCGAAGTCGAGAAGATCACCGACATGAGGTCAGGGAAGCGAACTAGATACGGACGGATTTACCGTGAATTTCTGGTGTACTGGCGTGGATATGACGAACCCAGTTGGGTAGACGAGGCAGATCTGAACTGTGGAGCATTACTCTATGATTTCTTGCGGGATCGTACGAATCGTAACAGATTCGGCGTGATGCAGTCTCATGAAGAAGAGTAGGAAGGGGATCCATAAATGTGAGCTGGTCATGTCGATGGGAGGATGAAGAAGGACCCACAGGAAAGGTGCGGGCCGGGAGGAGGAGGATCACTGATGTGAGCTGGTTATATTGGGAAGAAAGCGAAGACGAATCCACAGGAGGGGTGTGGATCAGGAGGAAGGAGTGAATGTTTATGCATAACGAGTGACGTTTTACGTGCGAAGAGTCCCGCTTGATTTCAAGCGCGAGCTTTCGAGAGCCCGAACTATACTGACCCAATTGAGACTGGGTCGTAGGAGCTAGATCCGGATGAAATCCAAGCGTGGATCCAACCCGGACCCAGAAAACTAGCCCAGATCCAGGTGTACGCTGAAAGGGTGGATCCAGCCCAGATCCAGGTGTACACTGAAAGGGTGGATCTAGCCCAGATCGAGGTGTACGCTGAAAGGGTGGATCCAGCCCAAATCCAGGTGTACACTGAAAGGGTGGATCTAGCCCAGATCCAGGTGTACGCCGGTATACTCTGACTGGGTTCCTCAACCAACAAGATAATGTTACAGACATGTTCAAGTAAGGGCGTGTGGATTAGAATAGCTTATGCAGAAAGATTAGCTCGATCCAGTTTCCAGTCGCTAGTTACTACTACGAAACGAATCCACGAAGACTGAAACTAGGAGCGTGGCGTCAAGAATGATAGGGATCAGGTGGTCTTGGGCTGAACATTGAAAAACTTGCCCACCAGGCGCTGGACCTGGTGTCCTGGGTGTTGGCTCGGGTCTCCACGAAACTGGATGCGCCAAGGCTCAGCTTCATCAATCTCTTGCAAGGCCTCCAGTAGGCTCGTGGGTTCTGGGCGATGGAGGTTGGGATCCTCCAAGTTGGCTTGACGGGACACGGATCCCGGAAACCAAGCTACCTTATCCCCGCGTCGGGGAAGGTGCAAGAAGGATGGATCCAACAAAACATCCACGTCACACCAACCGTCCTGGATCGCCAACACGAGGATCACAAAGACTCTCTTCCAAGCTCGACCAGCATGGCTACGTCGGTTACCACGCTGCTTGTTGAAGTTGGACAACCAAGTCGAACCCCGCAGTTGATTGCGAGAGATAGGGAACCGATGGGTTCCTTCCCATATGACAACCCGGTGCTTGGAAACGAAATCCCGGAACGCACGAACGAACAATTCGAGACGCCCGCGCACGTCACCCCGGAAGCTAACCGGATCCACCAGTGTGATTGCCAGCGTATCCCACGGGGCAGCATCTTGCAATTCTTCCACGTGAGGTCGGGTGATAAGCGATTCCACATATCCGGCCGTCGGGATGACATCCGCTTCCCGAGGGAATATCCATTCCGCTCGGAATGGCAGCTCAGGAAACAGGTCAGTGATCTTCATTGAAATAATGGCGACCCGGTTCAATTTCTTGGCGGACCAAGGCTCAATGTCTCTGGTGGCGAAGGCCACAGAAGCACGCCGACCAGGAATGAAGGCGGCATCCGGACCAAACGGGGCCACGGGGAGCATCCCTGGTAATGACGAGTTAGGAGGAGCAGGGATCAAGACAGATCCAGGGGATCCGCCACCATGAGGTGATCCCCCGCCACCATCGCTACCCGACCCACCATCACTGTCGACTTGGATCGCGGATCCCGCAGTGCCGGCTCCGGCTCCGGCTGTACCAGTGACTTGCGGGGGCGGTGTCGAGAGGGATCTCCGCCGGGCTTCGGATCTGGACTGGGACAAGGCCCGTCGCGTGTCTTCCTCCAAGCCATCATCAGCGGCTCGAGCCTCCTCCGAATCCTCCGGACTTTCATCGTCATCGTCATCGTCCTCATCGCCCAGAGTGAAGGCATAAGGGCCGGAGGACAGCGTACGCTTCGACAACGATCGGATAGGAGGCCCCGAGCCGTCGGACCAGTCCGATCCCTCATCCTCGTCATCCTCCGAGCTGCCAAGTTCACAACCAGTGGGAATGACACGTTTGGCTTTCCCTTTCCCAGATCCAGTTCTGGCCGGCGGAGGGCCGGTAGAAGCTGGCTGGGGAACGGCAGGCGTCGTCACCGAAGGGCCAGCAGTGAATCCCGACTGTAACGAGCCGGACTGGGCCGTCGACACGACTAACCCCGTCGTAGAAGGGGTAATCGCCGCAGATCCGGCCGAAACCACAGCCTGGGACGACGGCGCGGTGGTGGATCTAGTCTTAGACTTAGACCCCGTCTTAGGCGTAACGGCGGATCCGGTCTTAGACGTCTTGGATCCAGTCTTGGGCGTTGATCCCGATTTTGAAACCGCGACGGATCCAGTTTTGGACGCCTTGGATCCGGCCTTGGATGCCGATCCCGACTTGGATGCCGCGGATCCAGCCTTGGCAGACGATCCGGATTTGGATGCCGTGGATCCCGTTTTGGATGCAGCAACGTATCCAGTCTTGGACGCCGTAGATCCAGTCTTGGGTCCAGATCCAGATTTTGACGCAGCAGCAGTGGATCCAGCCTTGGATCTCACTCCCGCTTTGGACGTAGCTACAGATCCAGTCTTAGACCCTGATGTCGACTTGGATGTAGCAGTGGATCCGGACTTGGATCCGGCACCAGACTTCGAGGGGGAGGCGGAAGTCTTGGACGTGGATGTGGATCCCGCCTTGGACGCAGATGTGGATCCCGCCTGCGAGGCCGCCTTAGAGGCCGAAATCGTTTTGGGCTTGGCCTTGGGGGAAGCTCGGGCATGCTTGTGAGGACGGGGGGATTCAGTGCTAGGAGCAGGAGACGCACTACGCGGTCGTTTCGCAACCGACGGATCCACCCCACTAACAGACGGTAGAGGAGCAGAAACGCTGGCGGCATGAGAGGGACCAGACAGGGGAGGAAGGGGATCCAGACAGCAGCTGTCACCAGCGCCAGTCGGCGGCGCGCCAAATCCCGCTCCGACAAGCCGCGATCGCGCTCCAGAACTAGCTGCTGGTGCTGAACATGAGCAGTATCGAGTGGATCCCGGCGTTTTGCTGCAGTTGCCTCGGCATCCTTCAATTTGTCACCTGGATTGACATAACAAGTGGATATGGGGTTACTAGCAGGGGACAAAAGAAGATCCACGTACTCGTGCGGCGGAGCTTGGGTTCTAGCCCCGTTTGCGTTCGCTTGGCATCCGCCCACTCGGTAGCCGCCTTGTCCCGCTGAAGTTTGCTGTCCGCCAACTTCGCTTGGATCTCGTCGCGCAGTTGAGTTATACGTACGAATTCTTCGAGCGCGTAGTCTCGCCCAGCAGACGCTTTCTCGAGCGACTCCTTGGTATCTTTCAGCTCCTTAGACAGTCGAGCCAGAGCTACATCCGGCGACGAGGGAGGTGGATTTGGCGCGAGGAACCCTCCCCGCGCCGACCCTAATGCGGATCCGCCATGGGTGGATCCCACATAGTCGTTAGTTATCACCTCCTCTTGGGTCAGGCGCAACTCGTCACGGAGTCGATCTAAGCTCTCGTCCGCGGCTGCACTAGCAGTCTGGGAATCCTCCAGATCCCGCTCGAGGTCGTGGATCCGGGATTGGAGCTGGTGGATCTCAGATCCGGCGAGCGCCATCTTCCTAAGGCGATGGTCGTTGTCATCTCGCATGCCATCTCGTTGACGGGAGGCGCGATCCAGCCGTCCGGTCAGGTCGCGGATCTCGACCGCTTGATCAGCCAACAAGAGTCGTAGGTCCTGCGAACGAGAGGCCGCACGGTGCTCCCACCCCTGGATCTCCATAGACTGGTCATGGACCTGGGCTCGCAAGGTTTGGAGTTGGGTGGCGTGCAAAGACGCAGCTTGGTCGCTAACATCTTGGGCCGTCTGGAGCTCCGCCGTCAAGGTTTGCACCCGATCAGAAAGAGCTTGGGCCAGCGTACGCAGATCGGTGGGTGACATTGAAGAAGGGCTGACTGGAGGAGTGGTGGATGGGGCCTTGCCCGGCGATTGGCTGGTACGCTTGGTGGGAGACATGTGTCACGAAGAGGAGAAGGCGGTTGTGGATGCTGGTAGTGCACGTCGTGAACGCTGTTGTGCAGCGCCGACCACGTACAGGAGGCGATTGTGGTGAAGTGCTTTCTCAGAAATAAGCGAATGGGCCCAGCAAGGGGTCACTATCCCGAATCAGTGACACTTTCAAGCGATTAGAGAGGATTTGGATCGTCCGGCGCGGATGCAAGTTGCCTGTGGTGGATTAGCCATGACGAGCAGCACCCCGTATGAAACGACGATGGATCTGGTATGAGTGATGTACGGGAAGGCAAGATCCACCACGGAAGGACCCGGATTCACCCTCACCTGAGTTCACTAAAGGGGATATGGGACATACTATGTACGGGTGGATCGAGTGTGGTTCATATGAAGGAATGATGGTAGGTGTCACCTGAAGGTGGATCTAGTATCCACGACTAACGAGAAGTCAAGATCCACCGCGAGGTGTCCCGGATCCCATTTCCGAGTTCGGATCCCAGGAGGTGAGGATCCCGCATAGAGGGACCTGGATCCAGGATACAGGGATGGTGGATGCAGTGGATCTCGAACTTTCGTGGGACAATGGAGATCACAGACGGTTGCAAGATGATGTTGGATGATTGGAGAGCTCAGATCCACGACGAGTGTACACTTACAGTGAAGTGGATCCAAGCGACCTGGATTCGGATGAGTGTACCCATAATAGGGTGACCAGATTGATTACGCCATGGATCCGGTGGATTTGAAGATAATACAGCTGGGATGATGGGTCAAGGAAAGAAAAGACATGCAGCCGAGCCTGGTAAGGGATTTAACAAGTAAAAGACATAGAAGGTAGAAATCCAGGCAGGTATAGGCTTAAGTATCAATACAGTCTTCTATTTGCACAGTAACACGCAAGTGCCTTCCTGCCCTCAAGAACCGGAGCTACATTGGCCGTACGAGCTAGGAGAAGGTTGGGAATTGCGAATCTAGTGTTAGTAGTGATAACTGGATAATACATTGGCCAGATCCTACAACCTAGTGAGCTTTTCCTATACACGTGCAGATCCGACAGGTTAACCGAATTTACTACTTGGTCGGTTACACCCTAGAAGGTCTCAACTCTCAAGATCCCGTCACAGGAGGCGGCAAGTACAACGCAAAGGAACTACAAAGGCAAGGGAACACACCCGCAAGGCAACCCTACGGCCAGATCCACGATCTAGGACCCGGATCCATAAGCTCGAATATTCGCTTAGGATTCGGAACTATCCACGGACGCAGAGTGAAGATTTTCCACTGCTGCTCCACCCCATCCCCATGTCTCGCCAAGACACTCAAGCTTCACCACTTGAACGCTTCGGAAGTTACCGAGAGAGCAGATCCCGCCCTACCGACGGGTACACAAGGTGAGGAAAGTTCAGCAGAACACGGATCATCGGGGGACCCCCTCCGTTAGTCGGTGTCTGGGCGCAGTTGGTAAGTTGGATCCGGCAATCTCGCAGATTTTGCTGATCCCGCTACACCACACTTCTTCCATTTCTGGAGAGCAGCCCCGGCTTCATGTGGACTTCTATCTTGGAGCGACATCGTTGATGGGTACGTCTCGTTCTCGAAGCCCGACGACAACAGTAGCGGGACTGAATCCTCGACAACTTGGCTAGTCGATACCGAGTTGACTGGGTATTGAAGTTCCTGCGCAAGCGCAGGCCGGTCGGCTTTTTTCTTGGGGGTGGGCTTGAACAGCTGCATCCACTCATCATTCTGCATCAGCGCTTGTACGCGGTCGAAAACGCGCTTGGCGGCTGGTGTATCACCGTTGATAGGTAAGCGAGGTGCCTTCAGCAATGCTGAATGCTTTACACTCGCCACCGAAGGTTTAGAACCCTTGGTCCCATCGTCATGATCTTCGTAGGCCGGTTCCGGTCCCGCAACATCATCGAGCTCGTCGGCGAGGTTCCTCGAAAGGGACCTGGTCGCCCCGCTCAGCCCCAATGATAGCGTGGCCGTCTCCGGCGTCGCTTCGCCTGGCTCTGAAGCCGGCGTCTATTCTTCGTAATCTCCATAATCGTGGGCGTCAGGACTGTGGCGTAGCGGGATCAGCAAAATCTGCGAGATCGCTGGATCCAACTTACCAACTGCGCCCAGACACCAACTAACGGAGGGGGTCCCCCGATGATCCGTGTTCTGCTGAACTTTCCTCACCTTGTGTACCCGTCGGTAGGGCGGGATCTGCTCTCTCGGTAACTTCCGAAGCGTTCAAGTGGTGAAGCTTGAGTGTCTTGGCGAGACATGGGGATGGGGTGGAGCAGCAGTGGAAAATCTTCACTCTGCGTCCGTGGATAGTTCCGAATCCTAAGCGAATATTCGAGCTTATGGATCCGGGTCCTAGATCGTGGATCTGGCCGTAGGGTTGCCTTGCGGGTGTGTTCCCTTGCCTTTGTAGTTCCTTTGCGTTGTACTTGCTGCCTCCTGTGACGGGATCTTGAGAGTTGAGACCTTCTAGGGTGTAACCGACCAAGTAGTAAATTCGGTTAACCTGTCGGATCTGCACGTGTATAGGAAAAGCTCACTAGGTTGTAGGATCTGGCCAATGTATTATCCAGTTATCACTACTAACACTAGATTCGCAATTCCCAACCTTCTCCTAGCTCGTACGGCCAATGTAGCTCCGGTTCTTGAGGGCAGGAAGGCACTTGCGTGTTACTGTGCAAATAGAAGACTGTATTGATACTTAAGCCTATACCTGCCTGGATTTCTACCTTCTATGTCTTTTACTTGCTAAATCCCTTACCAGGCTCGGCTGCATGTCTTTTCTTTCCTTGACCCATCATCCCAGCTGTATTATCTTCAAATCCACCGGATCCATGGCGTAATCAATCTGGTCACCCTATTATGGGTACACTCATCCGAATCCAGGTCGCTTGGATCCACTTCACTGTAAGTGTACACTCGTCGTGGATCTGAGCTCTCCAATCATCCAACATCATCTTGCAACCGTCTGTGATCTCCATTGTCCCACGAAAGTTCGAGATCCACTGCATCCACCATCCCTGTATCCTGGATCCAGGTCCCTCTATGCGGGATCCTCACCTCCTGGGATCCGAACTCGGAAATGGGATCCGGGACACCTCGCGGTGGATCTTGACTTCTCGTTAGTCGTGGATACTAGATCCACCTTCAGGTGACACCTACCATCATTCCTTCATATGAACCACACTCGATCCACCCGTACATAGTATGTCCCATATCCCCTTTAGTGAACTCAGGTGAGGGTGAATCCGGGTCCTTCCGTGGTGGATCTTGCCTTCCCGTACATCACTCATACCAGATCCATCGTCGTTTCATACGGGGTGCTGCTCGTCATGGCTAATCCACCACAGGCAACTTGCATCCGCGCCGGACGATCCAAATCCTCTCTAATCGCTTGAAAGTGTCACTGATTCGGGATAGTGACCCCTTGCTGGGCCCATTCGCTTATTTCTGAGAAAGCACTTCACCACAATCGCCTCCTGTACGTGGTCGGCGCTGCACAACAGCGTTCACGACGTGCACTACCAGCATCCACAACCGCCTTCTCCTCTTCGTGACACATGTCTCCCACCAAGCGTACCAGCCAATCGCCGGGCAAGGCCCCATCCACCACTCCTCCAGTCAGCCCTTCTTCAATGTCACCCACCGATCTGCGTACGCTGGCCCAAGCTCTTTCTGATCGGGTGCAAACCTTGACGGCGGAGCTCCAGACGGCCCAAGATGTTAGCGACCAAGCTGCGTCTTTGCACGCCACCCAACTCCAAACCTTGCGAGCCCAGGTCCATGACCAGTCTATGGAGATCCAGGGGTGGGAGCACCGTGCGGCCTCTCGTTCGCAGGACCTACGACTCTTGTTGGCTGATCAAGCGGTCGAGATCCGCGACCTGACCGGACGGCTGGATCGCGCCTCCCGTCAACGAGATGGCATGCGAGATGACAACGACCATCGCCTTAGGAAGATGGCGCTCGCCGGATCTGAGATCCACCAGCTCCAATCCCGGATCCACGACCTCGAGCGGGATCTGGAGGATTCCCAGACTGCTAGTGCAGCCGCGGACGAGAGCTTAGATCGACTCCGTGACGAGTTGCGCCTGACCCAAGAGGAGGTGATAACTAACGACTATGTGGGATCCACCCATGGCGGATCCGCATTAGGGTCGGCGCGGGGAGGGTTCCTCGCGCCAAATCCACCTCCCTCGTCGCCGGATGTAGCTCTGGCTCGACTGTCTAAGGAGCTGAAAGATACCAAGGAGTCGCTCGAGAAAGCGTCTGCTGGGCGAGACTACGCGCTCGAAGAATTCGTACGTATAACTCAACTGCGCGACGAGATCCAAGCGAAGTTGGCGGACAGCAAACTTCAGCGGGACAAGGCGGCTACCGAGTGGGCGGATGCCAAGCGAACGCAAACGGGGCTAGAACCCAAGCTCCGCCGCACGAGTACGTGGATCTTCTTTTGTCCCCTGCTAGTAACCCCATATCCACTTGTTATGTCAATCCAGGTGACAAATTGAAGGATGCCGAGGCAACTGCAGCAAAACGCCGGGATCCACTCGATACTGCTCATGTTCAGCACCAGCAGCTAGTTCTGGAGCGCGATCGCGGCTTGTCGGAGCGGGATTTGGCGCGCCGCCGACTGGCGCTGGTGACAGCTGCTGTCTGGACCCCCTTCCTCCCCTGTCTGGTCCCTCTCATGCCGCCAGCGTTTCTGCTCCTCTACCGTCTGTTAGTGGGGTGGATCCGTCGGTTGCGAAACGACCGCGTAGTGCGTCTCCTGCTCCTAGCACTGAATCCCCCCGTCCTCACAAGCATGCCCGAGCTTCCCCCAAGGCCAAGCCCAAAACGATTTCGGCCTCTAAGGCGGCCTCGCAGGCGGGATCCACATCTGCGTCCAAGGCGGGATCCACATCCACGTCCAAGACTTCCGCCTCCCCCTCGAAGTCTGGTGCCGGATCCAAGTCCGGATCCACTGCTACATCCAAGTCGACATCAGGGTCTAAGACTGGATCTGTAGCTACGTCCAAAGCGGGAGTGAGATCCAAGGCTGGATCCACTGCTGCTGCGTCAAAATCTGGATCTGGACCCAAGACTGGATCTACGGCGTCCAAGACTGGATACGTTGCTGCATCCAAAACGGGATCCACGGCATCCAAATCCGGATCGTCTGCCAAGGCTGGATCCGCGGCATCCAAGTCGGGATCGGCATCCAAGGCCGGATCCAAGGCGTCCAAAACTGGATCCGTCGCGGTTTCAAAATCGGGATCAACGCCCAAGACTGGATCCAAGACGTCTAAGACCGGATCCGCCGTTACGCCTAAGACGGGGTCTAAGTCTAAGACTAGATCCACCACCGCGCCGTCGTCCCAGGCTGTGGTTTCGGCCGGATCTGCGGCGATTACCCCTTCTACGACGGGGTTAGTCGTGTCGACGGCCCAGTCCGGCTCGTTACAGTCGGGATTCACTGCTGGCCCTTCGGTGACGACGCCTGCCGTTCCCCAGCCAGCTTCTACCGGCCCTCCGCCGGCCAGAACTGGATCTGGGAAAGGGAAAGCCAAACGTGTCATTCCCACTGGTTGTGAACTTGGCAGCTCGGAGGATGACGAGGATGAGGAATCACACTGGTCCGACGGCTCAGGGCCTCCTATCCGATCGTTGTCGAAGCGTACGTCGTCCTCCGGCCCTTATCCCTTCACTCTGGGCGATGAGGACGATGACGACGACGATGACGGTGAAAGTCCGGAGAATTCGGAGGAGGCTCGAGCCGCTGATGACGCCTTGGAGGAAGACACGCGACGGGCCTTGTCCCAGTCCAGATCCGAAGCCCGGCGGAGATCCCTCTCGACACCGCCTCCGCAAGTCGTTGGTACAGCTGGATCCGGAGGCGGCACTGCGGGATCTGCAATCCAAGTTGACAGTGATGGTGGATCGGGTAGCGATGGTGGAGGGGGGTCGCCTCGTGGTGGTAGATTCCTGGGATCTGGTGGAGGGGGGTCGCCTCATGGTGGCGGATCCCCCGGATCTGTCTTGATCCCCGCTCCCCCTAACTCGTCATTGCCAGGGTTGCTCCCCGTGGCCCCGTTCGGTCCGGATGCCGCCTTCATTCCTGGTCGGCGTGCTCCTGTGGCCTTCGCCACCAGAGACATTGAGCCTTGGTCCGCCAAGAAATTGAACCGGGTCGCCATTATTTCAATGACCGGCATGGCTACGTCTGTTACCACGCTGCTTGTTGAAGTTGAACAACCAGGTCGAACCCCGCAGTTGATTGTGAGAGATAGGGAATCGGTGAGTGCCTTCCCATATGGCAACCCGGTGCTTGGAAACGAAATCCTGGAACGCGCGAACGAACAACCCGAGACGCCCGCGCACATCACCCCTGAAGCTAACCGGATCCACCAGTGTGGTGGCCAGCGTATCCCGCGGGGCAGCATTTAGCAATTCTTCCACGTGAGGTCTGGTGATGAGCGATTCCACATATCCGGCCGTCGGGATGACATCCGCTTCCCGAGGGAATATCCATTCAGCTCGAAAAGGCAACTCAGGAAACAGGACCGTGATCTTCGAGCTTGGAAGAAAGTTCTCGTGATCCTCGGTTGGCGATCCAGGACGGTTGGTGTGACGTGGATGTTTTGTTGGATCCATCCTTCTTGCATCTTCCCCGACGCGGGGATAAGGTGGATTGGTTTCCGGGATCCGTATCCCGTCAAGCCAACTTGGAGGATCCCAACCTCCATCGCCCAGAACCCACGAACCTACTGGAAGCTTTGCGAGAGATCGACGAAGCCGAGCCTTGGCGCATCCAGTTTCGTGGGGACCCAAGCCAACACCCAGGACACCAGATCCAGCGTCTGGTGGGCAAGTTCTTCCATGTTCAGCCCAAGACCACCTGATCCCTATCATTCTTGACGCCACGCCCCCAGTTTCAGTCTTCGTGGATTCGCTTCGTAGTAGTAACTAGCGACTGGAAACTGGGTCGAGCTAATCTTTTTGCATAAGCTATTATAATCCACACGCCCTTACTTGAATATGTCTGTAACATTCCCTCGTAGGTTGAGGAACCCAGTCAGAGTCTATCAGTGTACACCTGGATCTGGGCTGGACCACCCTTTCAGCGTACAACTGGATCTGGGCTGGATCCACCCTTTCAGTGTACACCTGGATCTGGGCTGGATTCCGGATCCGGGTTGGATCCACGCTTGGATTTCATCCGGATCTAGTGCCTACGACCCAGTCTCAATTGGGTCAGTATAGTTCGGGCTCTCGAAAGCTCGCGCTTGAAATCAAGCGGGATTCTTCGCACGTAAAACGTCACTCTTTATGCATAAACATTCACTCCTTCCTCTTAATCCACCCCTCTCTTGTAGATTCGTTTTCTCTCTCTTTCCGATGTGACCAACTCACATCAGCGATCCTCCTCCTCCTGACCCACACCCTTCCTGTGGGTCCTTCTTCATCCTCCCATCGACATGACCAGCTCACATTTATGGATCCCCTTCCTACTCTTCTTCATGAGACTGCATCACGCCGAATCTGTTACGATTCGTACGATCCCGCAAGAAATCATAGAGTAATGCTCCACAGTTCAGATCTGCCTCGTCTACCCAACTGGGTTCGTCATATCCACGCCAGTACACCAGAAATTCACGGTAAATCCGTCCGTATCTAGTTCGCTTCCCTGACCTCATGTCGGTGATCTTCTCGACTTCGAACTCGTCGGCTTCGAGATCCACATTCCAACTATCTTCCGGTAGGAGGACTTCGTCAGAATCCACCCGGTCGGATTCATCCACCGAAAGACGGGTTTGCGGCCGGTCCGGATATTCCCTGACCAGCTTCAGCTTGGATACGTGTACTACGGGGAACAAACGATATTCGGTACCTGCCGTTTCCAACTTCACCGCATGTTCCCCTATCTTTTCGCTTACCCGGAACGGTCCGTGCCATAGATGGGCCAATTTGCGGGCGTACCCTTCCTTCAGCCGATCTAAATATAGCCACACCTGCGATCCCACTTGGATTTGATGTGGACGGGCGTCTTCGTTGTGTCGATCCGCTCGATCCTGTATCGCACTTCGTAGCCGTTCGTTCACTTGGGATCTGGCTTGCCGGTAGTATTTCTGGACTTGGTATCGCCATCGTCTTGGATCTCGGTCTCTATTCTTGGTGCTACATACCGGAATGGCCGCTTCTAGGGTGGATTTAGGATCCCACCCATGTACCAAGTAAAATGGGGTGTCACCCCAGATCCTGTCTTGGGCGGTGTTCATCGCGAAGGGGAGTCGTTCTGCGTACTCATCCCAATCCCTCTGATCCAAATCCTGAACATACATATTGAGTGCCCTCGTGATCGTCTGTACCATGCGCTCGGCCGATCCGTTAGCTTGGGGACGATATGCCATGGTTGCCCGCTGTCTCTGCCCCAGGATCCGGTTGAAAGATCGAAAGAAACCAGACATAAAGCCTGGCTCCCGATCATGCCTAATCATCTCACTAACCCCAAATCTTCGGAAAACGCACTCCTCGTACGATTCGGCAATGGTTTGTGCCGTTCTAGACGCGCTAGCTTTGGCTATCACGTATCCGGTAAACAGATCCACCCAGATCAACAATTCTGTGTTTCCTTTGAACGACTTGGGCAACGAGGGGATGTGATCCATGGCTATGATTTGGAAAGGGTAAGTCGCTTGGACATTCCCAGGCGACTCCCCTTCGATCGTGGGCCTGCCCTTGCCTGTCTCACAATCCACACATTCACCGACATACCGTTGCACGCTCTTGAATAGTCCCCTCCAGTGGAAACATTCTCGGATCCGTTGGTAGGTCCGACCAATTCCCTGATGTCCACCTTCTAAACTAGCGTGGTAGTGATGTAGGACATCCTGCTGTAAGGTTTCTGGCATCACTAGTCTCATCAATCCATCCCGATCCTCGTTGACCCTTTTCGTAGGGGGGCAATAGAAGAGCAAGTCATTCAGATCCACTGCGTAATCCGTAGCGATAATACTGTAGGATTTGGCATCCTCCCGACTCAGGTATCGTACATCCCCCACCAGATACTTCTTTAGTCCCAAGATCCACGCTTCTTCGTTATGTGCTTTGAGGATCCGCTCAATGCGGACTCCTTTCACAAATGTTTCATCGAGAATCTGGGGGCTGGATCCAATCCTTCCTCTGGACCTAGTGACAGCCATTACCTGGACTGTCCTTTTCCCGGATCCAGCCACCACCACATCATCTAGTCGGTTCAACGTAGCGAGATCCTGATGCTCGGCCTCTCTCTCCACTTCGACACCACATTGATTCCGTAAAGCGGCACTGGCCAAGCTATCTGCACAGGAATTCCAATCTCGCTTGACATGCAACAACTCGTGATTCATCCAACCACGCAGGTGGATCATCACTTTCTGCCGTAACAGTGTTAGGGCCGGGGCCTTGCAGTCAATCTCACCTCGCACTTGTCTGATCACCAAATTTGAATCCCCACAAATCACCAGCCTTTTTGGATCTTGTCCCTTTAGAAGATCCAAACCCAGCAGGAGCCCGTTATACTCCGCTTCAATGACGGTGAGGCCTTCCGCGTAAGTGGATCTGGCCCGTACAACTTCCCATCCAGGCAGTCTCCACAGTATTGCGCTGTATGCTCCTCCTCCGCGTCGTACGCGAGCGGATCCATCGAAACTCAGGACGTACAGATCCTCATCCACCTGTACTGTTGGGATCGGGATCTGGATCCGGCGTTTGGGCTCTTTCTTCGGAGCGATCCTAGTCAGCGCCTCATCCATCTTAGCTCGAGGAGTGATGCTCGCGGCCAAGACTCCCAGGATCTCGTCTTCCCCTTTCGAACATTTCACAATCTCCAGTGTTCAAGGCGAGAGTAAAGCTGCCCACTGTCCCAAACGTCCTTGTAACCCGGCCGACTTGAACAGCCAGGCTAGCGTAGAGTGTCGAGTCAGGATCCGGATGGATCTTCCCACCAGCAGGTTGTAAGTCAGATCCAACACGCGCAAGAGCGCGAGTATCTCCTTCTCCACCGCTCCGTAATTCCGTTCATTTGGCTTTAGCGTCCGGCTGACGAAGGTGACCGGATGACAGATCCCTTCATGTTCTTGTACCAAGGCTGCTGAGACTGCCCAGTCACTGGCATAAACGATCACCGTAGGTTGACGTTCCGGATCGAAATGACGGAGGATAGGTGTGGTCGCGATCCTGTCCCTCAGCTCTACGAATGCGTGTTGAGCTCGGATCCACCGAGGTTCCGCCTTTTCCGAACTCTGGTCCGTCGTCTCTACCCTGAACGGATCCTCTTTCTTTTGGTCCCGGGGCGGATCCAGCTCCTGTTTTAGGTCCTCTTCTGGCGTCGTACTACTTGGATCCCTTCGTGGATCCGACATCTCCGGGGCCAGAGCTTGTTGGATTTTGATCCGGACAGCTGGAGTGGTCATCGCAGCAAAATCTACCTCTCTCAATTCATATAGTACCGCAGCAAACAGTGCGTAATCCTCGATGAACCGACTGTAGTAGTTCAAACTGCCCAAGAAGGATTGCATCGCCCGTAACGACTGTGGGAAGGACAAGTCTGCTAACGAAGACAGGTCCTTAGGATTCGCCTCCAATCCCTCCTTGGAGACTCGATGGCCTAAGTAATCCACCTTGCGCATTCCCCAATAGCTCTTCACCACGCTGATAGAGAGATTCCACTTAGTACACGCCTCCAGTAGGGATGTCACTCTTTCACACAACTGATCCCACGATTCTGCCGGGATTAGAATGTCGTCGATATAAGATCTGCGTCCTAACACAGACGGGGTCTCAGGATCCCCTGGCTCTCCTGCTTCGAATGGATCCACTTCCGTATGATCTTCCCCGGATCCACCCCTTTCGGGTTCCGGTATTCGGGTGAATCCATAGAGGGCGTTATCGATCAGGCGTTGGTAGATCTGGGACGCGTTCTTCAATCCAAACGGCATCCGGTTCCACTCGAACAGGCCAAACGGTGTGATGAATGCGGATATTGCGCGAGCTCGATCCGTCATAGTCACCACCCAGAAACCACTGGCCATGTCAAGAGAACAGTACCAGAGTACTTTATCCAAATCTTCCAATAGCTCATTGATTAGAGGCATGGGATACACCATCAATCGGGTCAGGCCGTTAACTAGCCGGTAATCAATACACAGACGTATATCTACCCCGTTCTTCTTGATGATGATTACCACCGGAGATGCCCACGGGGACGTTGAGAAACTGATGATCTTGGCTCGCAGCAGGCCCTTAATCAGATCCGACAGTTTTTCTCGGAACTGAGGTGCCACCTTCCGCACCCTTTGAGCGATCGGTTTCGCGTCGTCGACATCGATGTTACATTTGACTCCGCGGGCAGCGGGCGGTAATGCATTACCTTTACCAATCAGCAGATGTCGGCTTTCCCAGATCTTCTGACGTAACCGATTCACTTCCGCGGGTTCGTTCGCCCCTGGATCCACTTGGATGTCGTCAATCGTGACCTCCTCTGTGGTCAGTGGTACCTCCGGGATCACCGCCATGCCTTCACCGAGATCCTCGGCGTGTAGATCCCCGCCTTCATGGTAACAGACTTGTTCATCTTCAGTCTTCGTCGGATCCACCATTGGATCCAAGCACCGCGACCCTCTTTCACCCGTCATTCCTTCTGTCTTCGTGGGATCAGGTACCCTGGTACCGGGGAAGTCACTTGTTTGATCGACTTGATCATATAGCGAGTTTAAACGCGACAGTTCTTGTTTGACTAGCGTTGCCACTCTCGACAAAAATCCAGGCACTTTGTCCCATGAAAAGCTAGGATCCACTTGTGGGTTAGCAGGATCTGGCGACCCGGCTTCAGCTCTCTGGGATCCCCCAATCCATCGACGCTGGGTTATCTACGGACCGCCTCCGGGGATCATCCCCTGTCTTGGATCCCACCTCTATCGCTTGGATCTCAATCCGACGATCCCTCTGCAGGATCTTTCGCGGAGTTGGGTATGAAGGCCGATCCACCAAGGGGCCAGTTGGCTCCGCCGGGGGCTCCCCTTCTCCGAGAGATTCGATCTCGGTAGTTGCCTCGTACGCCAGATTCTGCCATTCTTTGTAGCGACGGGATCCCACTGACACATATCCAGGTCGCCTAGGGATACCGTCCTTCGCCAACCATCGTCCGATCTCCTCGTTATGGTCCAGTAATAGTCTCTTGTCGCTGACGTTCGTGACCTGGAGGTATTGTGATCGACCTGGTCCCTGGATTACGGTAGGCACCCATTTCTCGCCCCGAGTGACCCACAGTTTCTCATGTTCCACCCACTTCAACCGATCTGGCAGTTCCCAGGTTTCTCCGGGCTCGATCCAGGTCGTCTTATCCGCCCTTATGATCCTCATCTTCGCCCCGTACAACGGTCGCCGTCCACTGAGCTGGATCCGCATCTCGTCCGGGAAACACAGAGTCCCATCCGCCAGATCCAACCTCACTCCAGCTGGTACCATGAAATCCATCCCGAGGATGGCGTCTTGACCAGCGAGATCTCCAACCCAAATATCGAACCAGTATACCAAACAACCTGCCAACGTGATCTTGATCCGCGTTCTCCCATTCGTACGGTACACACCTTCACCAATCCCAACACAATTTTGGATCCGACTCCCATCCACTTGGCACCCAACCTTACGAGCAAAGGCAGTATCTAGTATAGACACCTCGGCACCACTATCTAGGAGTAGGATTGCTTTTTCATTGTTGATCTTGCCCCCTACCTTGGCTTGTCTGAACCACTTTCCTGGGGCATGGTACTTCCAGTATCCACGGGACTCCCCTGTTAGCAGATCCATGGATCCAACATCCTCAAATCCACGGGATCCAGTGACCTGATAGACCTTAGATGGATCTGCAGTGACCTCACCCTTGGTAGGCTCAAACCATCGACCATGTTGGCGCTTCTCCCAATAACCACGTGCCTCTCCCCTTTGTAGATCCAGGGCTGCAGAGACTTCGGATCTGGCAAACTCATCCTCTTGGCGCAAACTAGAAATCTTGGCAACTGACACTTCATGTAGATCACGTGTATTATCGACTGGATCTAGGGTCCTGCTACCTGGATCTAGCGATGTCTTGTTCACAAATGCATAAATGCAATACCTAGAACGCTCGGCTCGTACCGGATTCAAACCCGGCGAGCGTCCTAGTTTAACATCTTCTCGGCCACTTCTGGCAACATCCCTCTGTGCTTGGCTGGATCGAACCATTGGCGGATCTGGCTGTAGAACTCTTCCATCGGGCACTTGCCGGCGTCGTGGATCTCGCCACAACCGCGACACACGTAAAAACAATGAACCCCGGGATGACCCTTCTAGCCACACTTCTCACAAACCAGATGTTTCCAACATCCAGCTTCTGTGTGCTTCCGGGATCCGCACTGCGAACACCTGACTTGTGCTGTCCCGTCCATGAGATCTCGGGATCTGTACATCCCACGGTCCCCGGGTACGGTATCCCCCGATCGCGAGTTGTCTCCGGTCTTCGCCGTTCGATCGTTAGATGCAGTGAGACAGACTCGACGGTAATCCTCTGGGTCGGAGTCCGAACCGTCGGATCCTGATTCCGTTCCTGAGTCGGGCGCCGTGACTTGGTGGACACGTCGAGCTGGAGCCGTAGGCGTCGGAGCCTTTTGGCAATACTTGCCGGATCCGACCGCCGCCTTCTTCTGGCGGTGTTTCACGCGATCCACAGCCCGCAGCACTTCTGCAAGCTCGTCTGCGTCGGGAAGACGTAACAGGGTCAGCCTGTCGACCAGATCCACGTCTCCCAACGTCTCGATGAAATGATCCACATGTTCCCGTAGTACCTTGGATCCCCCATCCTTGATCTTCAACTTGGCCCGTAGACCGGCCACATTAACTCGATGCAGATATTCCAGCGGGGATTCATCCGATCTGCGGCGAGCATGGTAGTATTGTCGTGCCACCGACACTCCCAATTCACAGTACTGGGTCTGGAAACTGCGCAACAAATCTGGCCACTTGTTCCTGGTGGATCTGCCCAGCTGCCGATACCAATTCCTGGCTGGCCCCGCTAGCAGATCCGCAAAGGTCAAACACTTCTCAGCATCCGACGCTTGATCTCTCATGAGGGCCGACTTGACTTTGCTGATCCATGTTCTCGCTCGGTCCTCGTCTTGATCCTTGCCCGTGAACTCCTTCAGATCCGATATGGCTGAGATCCGTACCCTCTGGATCATGGACGATCCACCTGCCCCGGCTGTGGCTGTTGCTACCACCGCTGATGAAGGGGATGGGCCATCCAGATCATCTGGGTCGAACTCATCATGGGAGTTGTTTCCCTCCACTGACCCCATCTCCACATCTCGTGCTCCATGTTCGTGGAGCACTTGCGCTTGTGGCACGGGCGCTCTCATACCCTGTTCGGCCAGGAAACGACTCATCGCAGCTTCGAAGTGTCGCTGCAGGGTGCCCGAGGAAGTGTCGGAACAACCTGTGGCCGTCTGGTTCACTGGCGAGTCAGGTTCCGTGAGGCGATTACCTTGAACCCGATCTGACGATAACCCCACTGGCTTCTTGCCGGACCTGGCTCGATCCTGGCTGGATTGTGTCAGATCACGCGTAGGGCGTACTGGATCCCGAGCCTTCACGTTCACAGGGACTTCCTGTCCTCGGATCCCCGCCCGCGCTTCCAGCATGGATGCCCCGGAGGGTCCTAAAGTCATGCGTCGTGGTTCGGACGACGTGTCTGACTCATCCTCAGCGGCGGATTCGTAGTTCGAGGACGCAGCTTGGCTGATCCTCGGTGACGACACTGGATCCATAGTGCGCGACCTTTCTCCGGTGATGGACTTAACTCTGGCAAAGAGGTCCCGCGTCGCGGATACTATGAGATCCAAGTCTAGCTCGAAGATATCCTCTGCGTCGAACACACCAGCTACGATGCCTGACTCCGTAAGCAAACGTAATCGATCCTTGACTGTCACCAACTTGTTCGCCGTTTTCGTTGGTGCTCTCACCGGTTCCCTTGGATCTTCGATCTGTCATGGATTCAGGATCTGCATGACAGGATCTTGACGCAGGAAGTCGCGTAAAGCTTGGTGGCGATACACAAACTCGAGATCCTTGTCGGACCAGCTTGACCTGGATCCAGCTTGGTCTTCTTCCGACTCTGGAGCTTGCACCTTCTTCCGCGTAGTCTTACTCGTTTTCGTTTTCTTTCTCGTTTCTTCGACTAGCGGGTTTGGGTACGGTGTTGGCTTAACCGGTGAATCTACAAATGCATACCGTTTCGCCTTCACTTTCCCTTGTTTTGTTAGCGGATCTTGACTTGCGTCAAGATCCGCAGGGGTCCCCGAGGGGACCTGGGGAGGATAGAGAGGTTTCTCTTCTATATCCGGATTCGAATCCGGATCCACATCTCTTCCGTCGACAGAGTTCCTCCCAAAACTCCATCGATCCGCGGATCTTGTTTCATTCAGCAGCGTCTTCGTCGATCCGACCTCCGACGACGCCTCTTCCCCTGGCTCAATCTTCACTTGAGCATCTTCTTGGGACTCACGGTGAAATCCCGAGTCACCAAAATATCCGGGCACGCGCACCATTGTGGTGTAGCGGGATCAGCAAAATCTGCGAGATTGCCGGATCCAACTTACCAACTGCGCCCAGACACCGACTAACGGAGGGGGTCCCCCGATGATCCGTGTTCTGCTGAACTTTCCTCACCTTGTGTACCCGTCGGTAGGGCGGGATCTGCTCTCTCGGTAACTTCCGAAGAGTTCAAGTGGTGAAGCTTGAGTGTCTTGGCGAGACGTGGGGATGGGGTGGAGCAGCAGTGGAAAATCTTCACTCTGCGTCCGTGGATGGTTCCGAATCTTAAGCGAATATTCGAGCTTATGGATTCGGGTCCTAGATCGTGGATCTGGCCGTAGGGTTGCCTTGCGGGTGTGTTCCCTTGCCTTTGTAGTTCCTTTGCGTTGTACTTGCCGCCTCATGTGACGGGATCTTGAGAGTTGAGAGCCTCTGGGGTATAACCGACCAAGTAGTAAATCCGGTTAACCTGTCGGATCTGCATAAGTAAAGGAAAAGCTCACTAGGTTGTAGGATCTGGCCAATGTATTATCCAGTTATCACTACCAACACTAGATTCGCAATTCCCAACCTTCTTCGAGCTCGTACGGCCAATGTAGTTCCGGTTCTTGAGGGCAGGAAGGCACTTGCGTGTTATCGTGCAAATTGAGGTCTGTATTGATACTTAAGCCTATACCTGCCTGGATTTCTACCTTCTATGTCTTTCACTTGCTAAATCCCTTACCAGGCTCGGCTGCATGTCCTTTCTTTTCTTGACCCATCATCCCAGCTGTATTGTCTTCAAATCCACCGGATCCATGGCGTAATCAATCTGGTCACCCTATTTATGGGTACACTCATCCGAATCCAGGTCGCTTGGATCCACTTCACTGTAAGTGTACACTCGTCGTGGATCTGAGCTCTCCAATCATCCAACATCATCTTGCAACCGTCTGTGATCTCCATTGTCCCACGAAAGTTCGAGATCCACTGCATCCACCATCCCTGTATCCTGGATCCAGGTCCCTCTATGCGGGATCCTCACCTCCTGGGATCCGAACTCGGAAATGGGATCCGGGACACCTCGCGGTGGATCTTGACTTCTCGTTAGTCGTGGATACTAGATCCACCTTCAGGTGACACCTACCATCATTCCTTCATATGAACCACACTCGATCCACCCGTACATAGTATGTCCCATATCCCCTTTAGTGAACTCAGGTGAGGGTGAATCCGGGTCCTTCCGTGGTGGATCTTGCCTTCCCGTACATCACTCATACCAGATCCATCGTCGTTTCATACGGGGTGCTGCTCGTCATGGCTAATCCACCACAGGCAACTTGCATCCGTGCCAGACAATCCAAATCCTCTCTAATCACTTGAAATTGTCACTGATTCGGGATAGTGACCCCGCGTCAGGTCCATTCGCTTATTTCTGAGAAAGCACTTCACCACAGAGGAAGCGTTTGGCGCGGTTGGCATCAACGCCGGAAAGCAGCCTGTGAGTCGAACGATCGTTCAAGATGAAGATCCGTCCACGATTCCACTGCCGCCGACACCCCAACGACTCGTTCGTACTCCTCCGACCAAGCGTGGAGCTGAGCGTGGTGCCTTTGGCACTACCGAAGCTTCACCGTACTTTCAAGACTCGCACATGGCTACGCCACGTTCGGAGAGCCGTATGCAGCGTGTTTACTCTGGCAGCGAGGGTTCGTTCGGTCGCCGAGGTGGTCCGCGAGCTCCCAAAGGTGGTGCCGGACGTCGTCAAGTCGACAGCGATGGTTCGTCCAGTGACGATGACATTTTGGTGCGTACATTCAACGAGGAAGATCCTCAAGTCGGGTTGATGCGTCAGATGAATGAGCTTGCGACGCTGAACGACGTGGACCAGACACCGAGTATTGAAATGGCATCGCACCGACCATTGGATCGCATCACGCCGTTCTCAGGCTCTCGCAACAAGAGCGAGAACTGTATGCAGTGGTTCCGTGGGTTCGTCTATGAAATGACTGGAACCCACACAGATGCCGACAAATGGTGCATTCCATTTGAGCTTAGTCTCCGGGACGGAGCCATTCATTGATTCCGTCAACTTCCGAAGAAGACGAAGCGCAAGTGGAAGCTGTTGAGCGACGCGTTCATCCGCTACTACTGCTCGCAGTTCACGCAGACGGCACTGTCACGTTACTACTCTGCAAAGCGGAAATGTAACGAACATCTGTGCGACTACATAAACAGGCTGAATGGCTACGCTCGGACCGCCCGTCTACACTTTGAGAAGAGTGGTCGCGACGCGAAAGAACACGTACAGCAGTTTCTGGCAACATGCGATGATGACAAGCTGGCGGAGAGTCTCTACCACGCTCGAGTCGCCGACATTCACGAGCTCGAAGAGATCATTGAATACGTTCTCAAGGGCAAGGAGAGAATGGCCAAGCGTGACAGTGAGTACCGATACTCCAAGAGTCGTGACGCGCGACGCGACGATGGGTACGCCCGCAACAATCAGCGTGATGACCGTCGCCGCGATGACAGCCGCAACAAACCAAGAGTGACGCTCATTGAAGCCACGGTGGATGACCTACTAGCGGAATTAGAAGGTCGTGAAGCTGCTCAAGGGGGCACCCAGTATTCAAACGAAAATCCAAACGCTTACAACGATGTCCAAGACGAGTACAACGACTTTCAGCCCGATAATACGGATGGTGATTTCTCATTGGATTAAATTATCGATACCTCGCCGCTGCTAACGAGAACGAGCGCTGTGCAGCTGCTGAAGGCACCTACGCACGTTCAGACAACCGTCAGCCGCGTGGAAACACGCCTGATCGCGAGAATGGCTTCAATCAAGATCGCCGAGGTGGTGACCGAGGGTTCAATCAGGACCAACGCGGTCGACGTGACTTCAACCGCGACAACCGACGCCCACAGTACGGACCATGCGCAGTGTGCGGCGGCATGAGTCACGCCGCCCACTACTGTAACAAGCGATGCAAGTTCTGCAAACAACTCCACGATGCTGGACAATGCGAACTTTTCCGCAACTTCCAAGACCTTGCCAAATTTGTGCGCACTAAAGGCACGAAGGAGGAACTCCCGCCAGAGCTCAAGGCCGTCGTTCAAGAACGTCATTTAAACTAGGCAGCCCGCCAACTACAACTGGGTTGGTCCCTATCGGGCTGCCACAGTTAACCGAACCTTCAATGGAAGCAGAGTGTATCTTTGCTTTCATGGGGCAGAGTGAATGGCCTGATAATTACGTAACCAGTGTGAACACGACGGAAAATGAAAAGGAGAGGAGTAGAATCCTCGCTGGAGGTGTTGGAGAGAGAGTGGAGTGTGCTGATGCTAATGAGGGCACCAGTGAGGGTTCGTTCGGCTTGGTTTCGAGTGCGGCGCGAGACGAGCCCAAGGGTCACTCCAAGATGATGAAGTTGAACCCTGGCGAGAGACAGGGGTGGTGGTCGGCCAAGAAATTCGACCGACGGATCAGAATGAGAGCTCTGGTGCAAGGCGCTGTGAACGACCAGCGAACGAGGATCCTCCTCGACACAGGAGCGAACGTTAGTGTGATCACTGACGCCTTTGCCAAGAAGTTGCGACTCCGAGACGTACCCGATCACGGACGCCGCATTGACATTCAAGGAATTAACGAAGGCAAGGTGTCTACGACGCGACGAGCGTGCGTCAAGATTACGCTCGGATGGGAGATGGTGTACGAGTTCGAGATGTGGGTAATGGCGCATAGTGCAGGCGTCGACGTGGTACTCGGGACCGACTTTATGATCCCAGCTGGGATCCGGTTGGACCTGTTTCACGGCGCGGCGCAATTACCGCACGAAGTTCAAATCCCACTGATCAAAACCAAGAACATGATCGACAGCAAAGAATACAGCTCCCATGTTAACGCCGGGCCCACCCGAGCGTTTGGACATTCAAGCGCACGAGTGGCGAGAATATCGACTAGCGAAGCGTCAAGTCGGGCTGGAAGAACACGTACTGTGGGTTCGTCGAACGAACAAGTTAATCCCTTCAGTGACGAGGTTTCGACGTGGACGGCCTCAGAGCATTCGGTTGACCAACGTGTCTGACCGAACTGTGTACCTACCAGCACACGACTCGATCGCGATGTGGATTCCAGATGGGGATTTGCCGCGAGGTGACGGCTATGTGCGTCTAGATTCCAAGACGTCCCAAGACTGGCAAGTGTTGGCCTACGAAGGATGCAGAGACCGCGAGCTCTTTCAGCGTGAATGTGAAATCTACGAGCAATGGCTTGCAACTCAGTCTTCGGCAGTTGATCTACCGGACTATCCAGAACCCAGTGGGGTGCTAGCACGACCTCTAGAAGACTCGCTAGTGGACTCTAGTGATCGTCTGACGTGTGCAGAGCGCTGGGCACTGATCATGGAGGAACGTGAACGAGTGGAAGCCTGTCTGGCGTCTGGGGTGACAGCCGGGGATTCGGCCGACGGTCAGCCTTCCGCAGAACCTTTGGACACGTACACGACAACCCATGGCGGAGGCAATAACGCGAACGAAGCCTCGGTAGTGCGTACACACGAACTACTGAGGCCAGTAAACGTGGTACATACGCCAACGAGTGTTAGTGTCCAGTCAGGGGTGACCACGGAAGCGACAAGCAACGGCACTGGATTGAATGGAGTCACCCGTTTTGACGAAGCTGTCCCGGCCTTGTGTGTCACCAAATCTGCGAACGAGACATCGGTGGTTGATCCAGAGTATGCAGGCATCGCGCTGAAGGTGTTGAGTACGGCACCGAGTATTCATTGCAAGATTGGTGCGAATGCCGAACTGTCAAGACAGCGGCAGAACGAGGAGCGGAACAAAAGTCAACAACTCAATATGTCGGCGGCCCACGCATTCAATATTGCGAACGACGACTCGGCAGATGGCCCAGAGATGGGAAACCAGGATGGGAAGGAGATGGACCAAGTACCGACTGTTGAAATCAAAGCGGATGCCAATGTTGAGTCAAGGGAAGAATCCGTTGCGACGTTGGACGGAACATACATCTCGGTTGCTCGAGTGTTAACAACCGAGGGAAATGAAGCAACGGAGGATACGAGAAAGGATTTCTACGAACACCCAGCTAACAACATTGGCTTGGACGACTACGCGAAGGAGCTGGCATTCCTGCCGGATCTGACCGAAGAGATCAACACGACAATAGACTACACTGCGTCCAATGTTGCTGATCCTCAGCTGTCGACCGATCGCCGAGAACGTCTGGTCGCAACGCTAAAGAACCACGAGCACATCCTGATTGCTAGTGGTAACGCACTGCCGTCGCCAGCCTACGGCGCGGTATGCGATATCGACACACAGGGGCACGCCCCAATTAAACAGCGTGCCCGGCGCGTGCCGCTACGATTTCTCGGCAAACTGTACGAGCTGCTGCGCGCTTTATTGCGAGCAGGACTGATCGTCTTTTCAGACAGTCCATGGGCATCGCCAATCGTGATTGTGATGAAAACGAACAGGCTGGACATCCGGCTCTGCATTGATTACAAGATGGTGAATGCTATCACCGCGATCATGGAGTATGCAATGCCGCTAGTCGACGACCTGTTAACCGATCTCGAGTGCTACCTATGGTTCTCCTCGCTGGATGCAGCAAGCGGCTTCTGGGCGGTCATGATGACCTTGCGAGCACGTAAAGTGTCGGCGTTTTCTGCGCACTCGGACACTTCGAGTGGTTGCGCATACCCTTTGGATTAAAGAACGCGCCGATGATCTACCAGCGTATGATCGACAACGCACTCTGGGGGTTCGTTCAACCTAAAGGAGGTTGGTTTGAATACTCGGAGAGGATGCGTTTAGCTGAAAGTCAAGCCAAGGAGCGTCGTGGGCCAAGTGCCGAGGGTTCGTTTCAAACGAAGTTCGCGGCAGACCGCGAAGCACCGGTGGAGGCCGACCCTGTACTACAACTCGTCAACAGCCCCGTCGCTGACATGTTTACGAACGGGGAACCGGACGAATCATCGCTGGTACATGTGTTTGGTCGACGGTCGTTTGTGGATGACATTTGCTTCGGTGACGAGGATTTCGACAGCTGCCTGGCGACGCTGGACCGATTGCTGGCAAGATTTGCACAGTGTCGGATCAGCATTAGCTTCACCAAGAGCATCTTCTGCCAGCCCAAGGTGGACTTTCTGTCGCATAAAATTTCGCCAGAAGGTATCAGGGCTGACCCCAAAAAGCTTGCGGCCATCACCGAGCTTTCGTTTCCAACGAGTAAGAAGGGCATGCAGACGTTTCTTGGAAAGGTTAATTACTACAGCCGCTTCATCCAAGACTTCGCGGTCTACGGTGCGGCGCTGTACAAGCTTAAGGATGAAGACTTTGCCGTTGAAGGTGGCCTTTCTGTGGCACGTCGTTCCTTCGAGAAATTGAAGGCGAGTGTTTCACAATCACCCATCCTCAGGCACTTCGATCGGTCGAAGGCAGTTCACGTCATGCTCTTTGCGAATGAATGGGCGTTGAGCACTACGCTAATGCAAGAACATGAAGGCAAGTTACACCCCGTACGGCTCCTCGGTCGTGTGCTCAAGGAGGCCAAGATGAACTTCCATCCTGCCGAGAAGGAAGTTTTGGCGCTACTTCTGCTGTTGAAGATCTGTTACGTCCAGCTGGCAGGAAAGACGCTACATGTCTATACACGATTCTCGACGTTAGAGTGGGTACATAAGTCGAAGTCTCTTTTCGGACGTGCAGTCCAGTTCGCAGTGCTGCTATCGCAGTGGCACCTGAAGGTGCAGCGCGTGAAGGAGAAGGATGTCGCCTTCGCGCAGCTACTGCAGTCAAGCATCACGAGCTTCGTCGACCTGGAAGACTCGCTCGCGCCGGTGGCACCTCCAAACAGGGGTTCTCCGACTATTCGAATGGACCCCACGTTGCTGTACGCCAGGCTTCCCCGTAATTACAGCGGATTCGTCATGTCTTTTGACGGATCAGCGAAGACAGAGAAGTACGGTGGCTACGGGAGTTGTTCATGGGTGCTGTGGAGCCTTCCTGAGTGGAAGATAGTGATTGTTGCAAACGCTTACCTCTCGGCTACCACGGTGAATGAGGCAGAGTATACAGATATGATAAACGGTGTCAAGGCTGCTATTGCGCACGGTGCCGAGGATTTAGTCATCGTTGGTGACTCAAGGCTCGCGATTCAACAATCACTAGGGGTGATCGCATGCAGGAAGGAAACTTTGCTAGCGCTGCTGAATACTCACAAGGAACTCGCGAACAAGCTTCGATCAGTGAAATATCTTCACGTTGTACGAGAATACAACGCTGCCGCGGATTCATTAGCCACTGAAGCGCTGGAATCGAAGGTCAGTCGTGTCATCTTGGCTGAAACTCGCAAGTCGGATTGGCATCGCTGAATCGCATCCAGGAAATGATTTACGAGCCGGATGAAGACTCGGTAGAGGTTTCGTCACGTGGAGCAAAGCGTCAAGTACATGTACTGTCAGGCAGCGAGTCTTCAAAGTGGAAAACTTTCGAAAATTTCGTGGTTGATTACAGCTCACCAGAGTGCGATTATGGTAATATTGCAGTGATGACTAGGCGACAGATGAAAGCCAAGAAACGCGTCAGGTTTGCAGATGAACGCTCGGAAGGGGTCTCAAAAGCTCAAGAACAGCATGAAGAACGACGAGAGACGTCCACCGAAGATTCAATCGGCGAAGTTTTGCCAGACCATCCTCACAACTGTACCAGCGGCATTTCCCGATGCGGAAGATGTTGACCCGGTAGCGATATAGCGGGAACGACGCAGACGGATAATGGTGGCACAAGATGAGGAGCAGAAGTGGTCTAACATCAAGAAGGTACTTCAGGGCCAAGCAGAAGAGCTGAGCTACAAAGAAGCTCGAGATGCCTGGAAATATGCTGACCGGTTCGTGTTATCAGAAGACGGCGTGCTTCACTATCTTGGATTGAATCGTCGATACGACCACGGTTGGCAAGAAGAGACCAAGCTGCAGCTTGTAGTACCAACAACGATGATTCAAGAGGTCCTACAGAACTGTCACGACTCGCTGGAAGGTGGACATCAAGGTGTGGTGAGAACGTTCCATCACGTTAAGTCCGATTATTATTGGATCGGCTTGTACGCTGACGTGGAGAAGCATGTGAAGTCATGTCCAGATTGCAGCTCGAGTAAAAGCCGTCCGCAGCTTCGTGGATACTCACCTGGCAACGTACTAGCCGAACGACCTTTCCAGATCGTCTCGATGGATTTTGTGATCCCACTACCGAAATATCGCAGGGGCAACACGGCGTTGCTCCTATTTCAGTGCTCGTTCACGGGATTCGTTATTGCCAAGGCTATGTCAGATACGACCGCACTGAGTGTTGCCCAAGTGTTCGAATAATGTGTGTACCGACGGTTCGGAGCCCCATCATTAATAAGGCATGACTGCGACCCACGCTTCATGAGCGAGGTGTTCCAAGCGTTCGCAGAGATGATGCAGTCAAGATCACGGGCGACTTTGAGCTATCGGCCACAGGCTAATGGACAGCAGGAACGCTCGGTGAAGTCAGTGATGGGTTCTGTACGGGTGTACGCGGAAGACCCTTTACAACAAGATTGGGATGAAATCGCAGAGAAGCTGGTGTTTGCTATTAATACTTCTCAGGACACTACAAGGAAGGAAACACCGTTCTACCTCGTTCATGGTTGGGATGCGCAGTCGACGTTGCGGGCAATGTCGTCATCGCTCAAACGAGGACTCGGCAAGCAGTCTGACGCACTAGCGTGGCGGCGTGAGATCAATCGACAACATGAGGTCGCCCTCACTATGGCCAAAGATTATCAGGCTGTAGAAAAGGAGCGAAGAGCTAAAAAGCATAATGATGCTCTGAGTCGATTGGAAAAAGCTGCTGTACCTCAACCAAGTGGAAACGAACACTCGGCGGACCCCTAGAAGCTTCAGAAGAGATGGAAGATCCTGCAAGAGCCCCACCGAGATCTCTTTTTGAGATTGGGAGCCGGGCGTGGTTATACATGGAACGCGTCAAACCGGGCTTGACGAAGAAATTAGTTCATCGGTGGCATGGACCTTTTCGGATCAAGCGCAAGGTGGAAGAGTTTGCGTACGAGCTGGAACTGCCAGACCGAAGTGGGTATCGCTTTTACCCAGTAGTGCATGTGTCGAGACTCAAGGCTATCAACGAATTCAGCAGTCGACCGAACACTCGGTTGGTACTAGACGCGACTAATGAAGCAAGACTCGATTTCGACGAGGAACTGTTGCCTGAAGATAGCTGGGAACCAGATCAAGTTGCCGGTGAATATGAAGTCGAGGCCATCCTCGACGACAGAACACCACTGTCGACGAGCACGGAGCGTGCTGTACGTGAGTTCAAAGTCAAGTAGGTGGACTACGAATACCCAACTTGGGAACCAGCATCCAACCTATCATGTGGAGGTCTACTGTACGACTATTTGCGAGCCAAGAAGAGCGAGAATCGGCTGCAGATGGCGCAAGTGGCGGACGAAGACTAGCGTGACTGGATCACGTGTGAACTGTCCACAGGGCGATGCAGCCTGTGGTAACACACGAAAAACGTTACTGCAACAACAAATTGTACATGCATTTGAAGAACAGTATGAACATGATTACGCTGTGGAAGTGGATTAAGAAAAAGAAAACATGAATGCCGGCCGAGGAGCGACCACTGAAAACGAAACCACGCGGGGCCCCTCAATAGTTAGCTGTGATGCTGGAGAACGTCGTGGAACATGCAGCGAGGATTCAAAGCGACTCCAATTGCCTGGCCGCGGTGGCCAAGAGTGCCAACGAAGTCGAGTCACCACTCTCCTTCTCCTCTTCATCAGGAACCTGAGCCTCGGCAGCTGGGGCTGCAGCCGGACCCTGCGAATCCTCGGCACCAGCTTCAACAGGAGCAGCTGCCAGAGCGGGACGTGGAGTAACCGGTGGTGAGTCAAACAACGAACGCCAGGTCGGAATAATTTCAGTAGAATCCAGAGACGGGTCAACGAGCACGCTTTGGTACACATTCACGAAACGCGAACCACGAGGATTGAAGATCTCCGGATTACAGTGGCACGGGAAGTACGTGGTGTTGTAAGGGTGCTGATGCGGCGCATTCATCCATCCAGTACGCCAGGGTTGACGAGCATCGAGAGCCGGAACCTCGGAAAGCCAGTCGGGAGTCCGAGGTGCAAACGGCAAGTTCTCGATCGGGTACCATGGCTTCGACGGCTCCAAAAGCAGCTCAGGACGAATGAACGGCGCGCCGGAGGTACCAGAGGAAACCGAGTCACGACTCCACGCCATGTACTGTTCACGGTACTTGTTACGAAGACGATCGGTACGACGGTCGCGCTCACTGAAGAGCTTCTTCAACAGAGCTCTCAGTTCCTTCAAGCGCTTTTTGTCGTGGCCAACCTTTTTAGCTTCTTCAACGAGACCTCGCTCAATACCAGCCAACGGAAGTAGTGGAGTACCACCAACAGGCGCAGGGGGAGCAGCAGGAGCCCTCTCCGCGGGTTCAGCGGCGACAGGGAGTGCCGCCGGAGCTATCGCAAGGGGTGAAGAGTCCGGGGCAGGAAGTGCCGGAGGTCCGGCTGATGACGCCGCTGTCGGAGGAAGTGCAGCAGGCTGAGGAGTGTTCGAAACCTCGGTCTTACCCTCCTAAGAAACAAGACGAGTAATCCATGGTGATGAGCAAGGCGCCGATGATTCAAGAGAAGGATGAGCTGACGTACCTCCAGCTGTTCACGTTCGCGACGTCGGCGAGGGTTGAAACGCTGAAACGCGTCGGACACAGCTCGATTCAGACGCTTGGACATACGGTGACTGGATGGTGAATTGGAGAATGAAGAAATGTCACAACGGGCACCAGTACCGTGGCTTCCATTGCGACAGGGGCAGTTGTGGTGTAGTGATTTCTCCGTAGTTGCGGATTATCACCCGTCGACAAAGACGTGACACCGCCCAAGTTGTTCAAGCGACGAACCCTCGGTCAGGTGATGTACGGAGACTCCAAGATGCAAGGGACCCGACGGCGTCACCTCCGAACGTTCAACGAGTATTGGATACGGCCCATATGTCACTGAATCCAGGCTGTCCTTATTATTAATAATGGACTGACCGGATTCGCATTCAACGGATCATCTACGGTACGAACCCTCAGTGGCGGTTGGGATGAGTTCGCGGAAGACTCAGCGACCCTTGGAAGGCACGTTCACCGTCTGGGACAGGGCGCGGACCGTTTAAGATGCTCATGCGACGGTGCAGACGACGCTTGGCGTGCAAGAAGATCCATAACGGATCATTGTTCACTTGATATTTGTATACTTGATTAGGACTTCTTATTAGGAATAGACCCGAAAGGGTAAGCTTAAATACAGAACAGAATTTCCACTCAAGCACACAGAGCGACGTCCGGCTTCAAGGTAAGCGTCTGGTCAAGCTTGTTTGAGTGTGTTATGCCTGTCGGTGAGCTCGAAGCTCTGTAGCGAGGGTTCATCCGGCAAGGCCAAGAGACTTTGTGTATTGGCCGATTACTATCGGGAGGGGTTACGCGACGGCTTATTGTTGCCTATTTGTACGACTGGGAGTGCTTGAATTGCATCCCTTTTATTCTTCCAACCGAGTGTTGACCACTCGGTGATCTCGTAAAAGGCTTACCCGTGCCTGGTACCCTTCCGCTGTTGGGACCACGAGGATTCAAAACACCTGCTAGCTTTGCTCGTGCTAGTAGCGTGTTCTTATTTTTACTGGTTGGCCTATATAAGTAGTTTAGAAGGTCCAGTTTGTCCCGGTGCAAGGGCAGAACTGGGGTCTTCAGGTCCGCCCGAACGATTGTTTACTATCCTAGTAGACGTATTGTTGTGGGAACGTCCTAACTACATTTGTAGCTAGAGTTCACGTGGGAATTTCAACACCACATCAGCTAGAAGTGTTGCGGCACCCGGGCTATCCGACGTACCGGGCCGCTGAGTTTGCGGGGCTTTCTTTCGCGCGTAGCGAGACTTTTGGCCTACCGGGACCCACCTAATCTCTTGGCGCTACCAGTCAATACCCTACAAGCTATGCCTCTCGAGTATCAACGGCAGGCATAATCCAGCCCTATGCAGGGATTTACCGGAATAGTGTACACGTGTCTTGGACTAGGCAAATTCTGCTCTGTTATCTTCTGGGAGCCTTTTCGGCTCCCCCTATTTAATCCTATGCTTCTCATACAAATATCTAGTGAAATGTAGTCGTTTCGGATCTCTACTGACCCTTCCGCTGGGTTCAGGCGACCGTTGAGCTCAGCGGCCATCCGGATAAAGGAGGGTGCCCGCGAGAAGACCCCGCCGACTCCGCGTCAGACTCATGGTAGTTGTCAGGTCGACCAATCCAGCTTCATGCCGGTCGCTGGCCCCACGAGTGCCGACGGGTCGAGGAATCGACTCAGCGGACGCGCCTTCACCTCGACGAGGAGTTGGTGGAGAAGGATGGCGCTGTGAGTTGTGCTGGAGAAACAGACGAGGAGCGTTGGGAGCTGCCAAGTGAGCAACAGCAGAGCCAGCAAACGTATCGAAGAAGGTGGTGGAGAACCGCGAGACGTCATCAGCCGAGTATGGACCAACGGTGGTAGAGCCAAATGAAGGATTAAGACACTCACCAGCTCGGCTCGTAGCATAACCGGGGCAGTTATGGTGTAGGAATTTCCAGATTCGGCCATACGTCAACCTACTTTAGATCAAGAATCGGCTCGGTCTGATAGACCAGCGCTTAGGAACAAAGGATCATCCGGACAGGTCGCTGAGTACTTACCGTTATCCTGGTCCACCGAGCTTGCCGGGCGACACCACCTCGGGCGCCACCAGTTAGTCGAGCTCGGCTGCCCCAGTGAGTCTTGACTCCCTCATGACCAGTTACTCAGCAGGGATACGAGCGCCGGGAGGCTCATGGTCTACGGGTTCACTCGCTCCGTGGAGCCATCTGATCCCGCGCAGCGGCGAGCGATCCTGCATGCTACCACAGCTGAGGAGCTGTTGCAAATCTTGAGAGGCAACTACACTGCTCTTGATTATTCCCAGGCCATCGGGGATCTCAGAGCCGACAATCAAGCTGCCCAAAAAGAGAATCGCGCGTTAACTCGGCGATTGGGCAATCTTGCACTCAACAACATTGATTTGTCCACTCAGCTATCATCGGCACGACAGCAGGTGTCTCGGCTAGAGGCTGCTGCCACACAGTCTGTGAATCTCCTCGCTTCACTGCAAAAAGCCGTAGCCCTGAGTGAGGCGAAACTTGCTCGGGCTGTCGAAGCTGAGCAAGGCAAGGTTGAGGCAGCGTTGCGTCAGGCTCGGCTCTACCATCAGCAAGTCTTGGATCGAGACGCTGAGATCGAGGTTCTCCTCTGATCCATCACCGAGAAGGATGCAGCGTATGCCACTCCCCAAGGCATTGCATCTAAAAAATTCGAGCAACTGCAGGAATCGATGCAGCGGTACAGCTCAACCGGCAATCAACCCTTGCGGCACGCCCAGTTGGTGATCGCTGGTCAGCAGTCAGAGATCTTGCGGCAGAAACGGACCATCCGCCGGAACGGTACTCTTCCGATGCATGATCCCCACATGGCTGCTACTGCTGTCGCCGGGTTGGAGGTTTCCGGACTCGATCCTGTGGTGTAGCGGGATCAGCAAAATCTGCGAGATTGCTGGATCCAGCTTACCAACAGCGCCCAGACACCGACTAACGGAGGGGGTCCCCGATGATCCGTGTTCTGCTGAACTTTCCTCACCTTGTGTACCCGTCGGTAGGGCGGGATCTGCTCTCTCGGTAACTTCCGAAGAGTTCAAGTGGTGAAGCTTGAGTGTCTTGGCGAGACGTGGGGATGGGGTGGAGCAGCAGTGGAAAATCTTCACTCTGCGTCCGTGGATGGTTCCGAATCTTAAGCGAATATTCGAGCTTATGGATTCGGGTCCTAGATCGTGGATCTGGCCGTAGGGTTGCCTTGCGGGTGTGTTCCCTTGCCTTTGTAGTTCCTTTGCGTTGTACTTGCCGCCTCCTGTGACGGGATCTTGAGAGTTGAGAGCCTCTGGGGTATAACCGACCAAGTAGTAAATCCGGTTAACCTGTCGGATCTGCATAAGTAAAGGAAAAGCTCACTAGGTTGTAGGATCTGGCCAATGTATTATCCAGTTATCACTACCAACACTAGATTTGCAATTCCTCAACCTTCTCCTAGCTCGTACGGCCAATGTAGTTCCGATTCTTGAGGGCAGGAAGGCACTTGCGTGTTACTGTGCAGATAGAAGTATGTATTGATACTTAAGCCTATACCTGCCTGGATTCCTACCTTCTATGTCTTTTACCTGCTAAATCCCTTACTAGGCTCGGCTGTATGTCCTTTCTTTTCTTGACCCATCATCCCAGCTGTATTATCCTCAGATCCACCGGATCCATGGCGTAATCATTATGGTCACCCTATTATGGGTACACTCATCCGGATCCAGGTCGCTTTGATCCACCTCACTGTAAGTGTACACTCGTCATGGATCTGAGCTCTCCAATCCTCCAACATCGTCTTGCGACCGTCTGTGATCTCCATTGTCCCACGAAAGTTCGAGATCCACTGCATCCATCATCCCTGTACCCTGGATCCAGGTCCCTCTATGTGGGATCCTCACCCCTTTGGACCCGGACTCGGAAGTATGGGATCTGGGACATATCGTGATGGATCTTGACTTCTCGTTAGTCGCTGATACCAGATCCACCTTTCGATGACACCTTCCATCATTCCTTCATAAGATCCACACTCGATCCACCCGTACATAGTATGTCCCATATCCCCTTTAGTGAACTCAGGTGAGGGTGAATCCGGGTCCTTCCGTGGTGGATCTTGCCTTCCCAAACGTCACCAATACCAGATCCATCGTCGGATAATACGGGATGCCGCTCGTCATGGCCAAATTACCTCAGACAACGTGAATCCCTGCCTGGCGATCCAAATCCTCTCTAATCAATTGAAACTGTCACTGATTCGGGATAGTGACCTCTGGCTAGGTCCATTCTCTTATTTTTGAGAAACACATCACCACAATCGCCTCCTGTACGTGATCGGCGCTGCACAACAGCGTTCACAACGTACACTTCCAGCGTCTCTGCTCTTCCACCAGTTTCCTCCTCTACGTGACACATGTCTCCCACCAAGCACACCAGCACATCGCCGGGCAAGGCCCCATCCACCACTCCGCCGGTCTGCCCCTCCTCTATGTCACCCACCGATCTGCGGGCTTTAGCCCAAGCTCTTTCCGATCGGGTGCGAACCTTGACGGCGGAGCTCCAGACGGCCCAAGATGCTCGGGACCAAGCTCAACGTGCAGCGGCGGCTGCTCAGCAGGCCTATCAGTCATTATCCACGTCTTCGCACGCCACTCAACTCCGAACCTTGCGAGCCCAGGTCCATGACCAGGCCATGGAGATCCAAGGGTGGGAGCACCGTGCGGCCTCTCGCTCGCAGGATCTGCGACTCTTGTTGGCCGATCAAGCAGTCGAGATCCGTGACTTGACTGGACGGCTGGATCGCGTCTCCCGTCAGCGGGATGACATGAGAGACGACAACGACCATCTCCTTGGGGAGATGGCGCTCGCCGGATCCGAGATCCACCAGCTCCAATCCCGAATCCACGACCTCGAGCGGGATCTGGAAAATTCCCAAACTGCTAGCGCGGCCGCGGACGAGAGCTTGGATCGGCTCCGCGACGAGTTGCGCCTGACTCAAGAAGAGGTGGTGACCAACGACTATGTGGGATCCACCCATGGCGGATCCGCATTAGGGTCGGCGCGTGGAGGGTCCCCCGCGCCGAATCCACCTCCCTTGTCACCGGATGCAGCTCTGGCTCGTCTTTCCGAGGAATAGAAAGATACCAAAGAGTCGCTCGAGAAAGCATCGGCTGGGCGAAATTACGCGCTTGAGGAATTCGTACGCATGACTCAAGTCCGCGACGAGATCCAGGCCAAGCTGGCGGATACCGAGCTTCAGCGTAATAAGGCGGCTACCGAGTGGGCAGATGCCAGGCGAACGCAAACGGAACTAGAATCCAAGCTCCGCCGCACGAGTACGTGGATCTTCTTTTGTCTCCTCCCGGTAACCCCATATTCACTCGTTATGTCGATCCAGGTGACAAATTGAAGGATGCCGAGGCAACTGCAACGAAACTACGGGATCAGCTCGATACTGCTCATGCTCAGCACCAGCCGCTGGTTCTGGAGCGCGATCGCGGGTTATCCGAGCGGGACTTGGCGCGTCGGCGACTGCTTTTGGTGGCCGCTGCCATCTCAGATCCCCTTTCTCCTCTGGCTGGATCGCCTCCTGCCACTAGCGTCTCAGCTGCTCCGCTGTCTCCAAGTGGGGCGGGTCCGTCGGCCGCGAAACGGCCGCGTAGTGCATCCCCTGCTCCTGGTACTGGACCCCCCCCCCCCCCCCCCCCCGGTCCAACAAGCATGCCCGAGCTTCCCCCAAGGCCAAACCTAAAACTGGTTCTGCCTCGAAAGCAGTCTCCAAAGCGGGATCCACTTCCACGTCCAAACCTTCCGCTTCGCCTTCGAAGTTTGGTGCCGGATCCAAGTCCGGATCCACCGCCACATCCAAGCCGGCATCAGCGTCCAAGACTGGATCTGTAGCTACGTCCAAAGCGGGGATGGGATCCAAGGCTGGATCCACTGCTGTTACGTCAAAATCTGGATCTGGATCCAAGACTGAATCCGCTGCTGCATCTAAGACGGGATCCACGGCATCCAAGTCCGGATCGGCTGCCAAGGCTGGATCTGTCGCAGTCTCAAAGTCGGGATCGGCGTCCAAGACCGGATCCAAGGCGTCCAAGACTGGATCCGTAGCTACGTCCAAGACGGGATCCACGTCTAAGACCGGATCCACTATCGCGCCGTCGTCCCAGGCAGTGGCTTCGGCTGGATCCACGGCGATTGCCCTTTCTACGACGGGGTTAGTCGCATCCACGGCCAAGTCCGGCTCGTCACAGTCGGGATCCACTGCTGGCCCTTCGGTGACGGTGCCTACCGTTCCCCGACCAGCATCTACCGGCTTTCCGCCTGTCGGAACTGGATCTGGGAAAGGGAAAGCCAAACGTGTCATCCCCACTGGTTGTGGACTTGGTAGCTCGGAGGACGACGAGGAAGAGGGATCGGACTGGTCCGACGGCTCGGGGCCTCCTATCCGATCGGCCTCGAAGCGTACACTGTCCACCGGCCATTATTCCTTCAGTCCTGACGACGATGACGATGACGACGACGACGAGAGTCCGGAGGATTCAGAGGAGGCCCGAGTCGATGATGATGCCTAGGAAGAAGGCACGCGGCGGGCCTTGTCCCAATCCAGATCCGAAGCCCAGCGGAGATCCCTCTCGACACCGCCCCCGCAAGTCACTGGTACAGCCGGATCCGGAGCCGGCACTGCGGGGTCCGCGATCCAAGTCGACAGTGATGGTGGGTCGGATAGCGATGGTGGACGGAGATCACCTCATGGTGGCGGATCCCCTGGATCTGTCTTGACCCCCGTCCCTCCAAATTCTTCGTTGCCAGGTATACTCCCCGTGGCCCCGTTTGGTCCGGATGCTGTCTTCATTCCTGGGCGGCGCTCCCCTGTGGCCTTCGCTACAAGAGACATTGAGCCTTGGTCCGCCAAGAAACTGAGCCGGGTCGCCATCGTCACGATCAAGATCACTGTCCTGTTCCCTGAGCTGCCATTCCGTGCTGAGTGGATATTCCCTCGTGAAGAAGATATCATCCCGACGGCCGGCTATGTGGATTCGCTCGTTACTAGATCTCACGTGGAAGAACTACAAGATGCCGCACCATGGGATACGTTGACGACCGCACTAGTGGATCATGTTAGCTTCCGAAGTGACGTACGCGGGCGTCTCGGGTTGTTCGTTCGTGCCTTCCGGGATTTCGTCTCCAAGCATCGGGTTGCCATATGGGAAGGAACCCATCGGTTCCCTATCTCTCGCAATCAACTGCGGGGTTCGACCTGGTTGTTCAACTTCAACAAGCAGCGTGGTAACAGACGTAGCCATGCCGGTCGAGCTTGGAAGAAAGTTCTCGTGATCCTCGTGTTGGCGATCCAGGACGGTTGGTGTGACGTGGATGTTTTGTTGGATCCATCCTTCTTGCACCTTCCCCGACGCGGGGATAAGGTAACTTGGTTTCCGGGATCCGTATCCCGTCAAGCCAACTTGGAGGATCCCAACCTCCATCGCCCAGAACCCACGAGCCTACTGGAGGCCTTGCAAGAGATTGATGAAGCCGAGCCTTGGCGCATCCAGTTTCGAGGGGATCCGAGCCAACACCCAGGACACCAGATCCAGCGTCTGGTGGGCAAGTTCTTCAATGTTCAGCCCAAGACCACCTGATCCCTATCGTTCTTTGACGCCACGCCCCCAGCTTCCGTCTTCGTGGATTTGCTTCGTAGTAGTAACTAGCGACTGGAAACTGGGTCGAGCTAGCCTTTTTGCATACGCTATTCGGATCCCCGCTTCCTTACTTGAATATGTCTGTAGCATTCTCTTGTTGGTTGAGGAATCCAGTCAGAGTCTACCGGCGTACATCTGGATCTGGGCTAGATCCATCCTCTCAGCGTACTCCTGGATCTGGGCTGGATCGACCCTTTCAGCGTACACCTGGATCTGGGCTAGTTTTCTGGGTCCGGGTTGGATCCACGCTTGGATTTCATCCGGATCCGGCGCCTACGACCCAGTCTCAATTGGGTCAGTATAGTTCGGGCTCTCGAAAGCTCGCGCTTGAAATCAAGCGGGATTCTTCGCACGTAAAACGTCACTCTTTATGCATAAACATTCACTCCTTCCTCTTAATCCACCCCTCTCTTGTAGATTCGTCTTCTCTCTCTTTCCGATGTGACCAACTCACATCAGCGATCCTCCTCCTCCTGACCCACACCCTTCCTGTGGCTCCTTCTTCATCCTCCCATCGACATGACCAACTCACATCCATGGATCCCCTTCCTACTCTTCTTCATGAGACTGCATCATGCCGAATCTGTTCCGATTCGTACGATCCCGCAAGAAATCATAGAGTAATGCTCCACAGTTCAGATCTGCCTCGTCTACCCAACTGGGTTCGTCATATCCACGCCAATACACCAGAAATTCACGGTAAATCCGTCCGTATCTAGTTCGCTTCCCTGACCTCATGTCGGTGATCTTCTCGACTTCGAACTCGTCGGCTTCGAGATCCACATTCCAACTATCTTCCGGTAGGAGGACTTCGTCGAAATCCACCCGGTCGGATTCATCCACCGAAAGACGGGTTTGCGGCCGGTCCGGATATTCCTTGACCAGCTTCAGCTTGGATACGTGTACTACAGGGAACAAGCGATATTCGGTACCTGCCGTTTCCAGCTTTACCGCATGTTCTCCTATCTTTTCGCTCACCCGGAACGGTCCGTGCAATAGATGGGCCAGCTTGCGGGCGTATCCTTCTTTCACTCGATCCAAATATAGCCACACCTGCGATCCCACTTGGATTTGATGCGGACGGGCGTCTTCGTTGTGTCGATCCGCTCGATCCTGTATCGCACTCCGCAGCCGTTCGTTCACTTGGGATCTGGCTTGCCGGTAGTATTTCTGGACTTGGTATCGCCATCGTCTTGGATCTCGGTCTCTATTCTTGGTGCTACACACCGGAATGGCCGCTTCTAGGGTAGATTTAGGATCCCACCCATGCACCAAGTAAAATGGGGTATCACCCCGGATCCTGTCTTGGGCGGTGTTCATCGCGAAGGGGGGCCGTTCTGCGTACTCATCCCAATCCCTCTGATCCAAATCCTGGACATACATCTTGAGTGCCCTCGTGATCGTCTGCACCATGCGCTCGGCCGACCCGTTAGCTTGGGGACGATATGTCATGGCTGCCCGCTGTCTCTGCCCCAGGATCCGGTTGAAGGCTCGAAAGAAATCAGACATGAAGCCTGGCTCCCGATCATGCCTAATCATCTCACTAGCCCCAAATCTTCGGAAAACGCACTCCTCGTACGATTCGGCAATGGTTTGTGCCGTTCTAGACGCGCTAGCTTTGGCTATCACGTATCCGGTAAACAGATCCACCCAGATCAACAAGTCTGTGTTTCCTTGAACGACTTGGGTAAGGAGGGGATGTGATCCATGGCTATAATTTGGAAAGGGTAAGTCGCTTGGACATTCCCAGGTGACTCCCCTTCGATTGTGGGTCTGCCTTTGCCTGTCTCACAATCCACACATTCACCGACATATCGTTGCACACTCTTGAATAATTCCCTCCAGTGGAAACATTCCCGGATTCGTTGGTAGGTCCGACCAATTCCCTGATATCCACCTTCTAAACTAGCGTGATAGTGATGTAGGACATCCTGTTGTAAGGTTTCCGGCATCACCAGTCTCATCAATCCATCCCGATCCTCGTTGACTCTCTTCGTAGGGGGACAATATAAGAGCAAGTCATTCAGATCCACTGCATAATCTGTAGCGATAATACTGTAGGATTTGGTATCCTCCCGACTCAGGTCTCGTACATCCCCCATCAGATACTTCTTTAGTCCCAAGATCCACGCTTCTTCGTTCTGTGCTTTGAGGATCCGCTCAATGCGGACTCCCTTCACAAATGTTTCACCGAGAATCTGGGGGCTGGATCCAATCCTCCCTCTAGATCTAGTGACAGCCATTACCTGGACTGTCCTTTTTTCGGATCCAACCACCACCACCTCATCTAGTCGGTTCAACGTAACGAGATCCTGATGCCGACCTCTCTCTCCACTTCGACACCACATTGATTCCGTAAAGCGGCACTGGCCAAGCTATCTGCACTGGCATTCCAATCTCGCTTGACATGCACCAACTCGTGATTCATCCAACCACGCAGGTGGACCATCACTTTCTGCCGTAACAGTGTTAGGGCCGGGGCCTTGCAGTCAATCTCACCTCGCACCTGTCTGATCACCAAGTTGGAATCTCCACAAATCACCAGCCTTTTTGGATCATGTCTCTTTAATAGATCTAAACCCAGCAGGAGTCCGTTATACTCCGCTTCATTGACGGTGAGGCCCTCCGCATAAGTGGATCTGGCCCGTACAACTTCCCATTCGGGCAGTCTCCACAGTACTGCGCTGTATGCTCCTCCTCCGCGTCGCACGCGAGCAGATCCATCGAAACTCAGGACGTACAGATCCTCATCCACTTGTACCGTCGGGATAGGGATCTGGATCCGGCGTTTGGGCTCTTTCTTAGGAGCGATCCTAGTCAGCGCTTTGTCCATATCGGCTCTGGGTGTGATGCTCGCGGCCAAAACTCCCAGGATCTCGTCTTCCCCTTTCGAACATTTCACAATCTCCAGTGTCCAAGGCGAGAGTAGAGCTGCCCACTGTCCCAAACGTCCTTGTAACCCGGCCGACTTAAACAGCCAAGCTAGCGTAGAGTGTCGAGTCAGGATCCGGATGGATCTTCCCACCAGCAGGTTGTAAGTCAGATCCAACACGCGCAAGAGCGCGAGTATCTCCTTCTCCACCGCTCCGTAATTCAGTTCATTTGGCTTTAGCGTCCGGCTGACGAAGGTGACCGGATGGCAGATCCCCTCATGTTCTTGTACCAAGGCTGCCGAGACTGCCCAGTCACTAGCATAGACTATCACCGTAGGTTGACGTTCCGGATCGAAATGGCGGAGGATGGGCGTAGTCGCGATCCTGTTCCTTAGCTCCGCGAACGCGTGCTGAGCTCGGATTCACCGAGGTCCACCTTTTCCGAGTTCTCTTCCATCGTCTCTATCCAGATTGGATCCTCTCCCCGTTGGTCCTGTTTTAGGTCGGCGTCCGGCGTCGTACTACTTGGATCCCCTCGTGGATCCGGGATCTCTAGGGCCAGAGCTTGTTGGATTTTGATCCGGACAGCCGCAGCGGCCATCGCAGCAAAATCCACCTCCCTCAATTCATAGAGTACCGCAGCAAACAGTGCGTAATCCTCGATGAACCGACTGTAGTAGTTCAAACTGCCCAAGAAGGATTGCATCGCCCGTAACGACCGTGGGAAGGACAAGTCTGCCAATGAAGCCAGGTCCTTAGGATTCGCCTCCAGGCCCTCGTTGGAGACTCGATGACCTAAGTAATCCACCTTGCGCATCCCCAATAGCTTTTCACCACGCTGATAGAGAGATTCCACTTAGTACACGCCTCCAGTAGGGATGTCACTCTCTCGCACAACTGATCCCACGATTCCGCCGGGATTAGAATGTCGTCGATATGGGATCTGCGCCCTAACACAGATGGAGTCCCCGGATCCCCTGGCTCTCCCGCTTCGAATGGATCCACCTCCGTATGACCTTCCCCGGATCCACCCCTTTCGAGCTCCGGTATTCGGGTAAATCCGTAGAGGGCATTATCGGTCAGGCGTTGATAGATCTGGGGTGCATTCCTCAATCCAAACGGCATCCGGTTCCACTCGAACAGTCCAAACGGTGTGATGAATGCGGATATCGCGCGAGCTCGATCCGTCATAGTCACCACCCAGAAACCACTGGCCATGTCTAGAGAACAGTACCAGAGTACTTTATCCAAGTCTTCCAATAGCTCATTGACTAGAGGCATCGGATACACCATCAATCGGGTCAGGCCGTTAACTAGCCGGTAATCAATACACAGACGTATATCCACTCCGTTCTTCTTAACGATGATTACCACCGGAGATGCCCACGGGGACGTTGAGAAACTGATTATTTTGGCTTGCAGCAGGCCCTTAATCAGATCCGACAGTTTTTCTCGGAACTGAGGCTCCACCTTCCGCACCCTTTGAGCGATCGGCTTCGCGTCACCGACATCGATGTCACATTTGACTCCGCGGGCAGCGGGCGGTAATGCATTACCTTTGCCAATCAGCAGATGTCGGCTTTCCCAGATCTTCTGAGATAGCCGATCCACTTCCGCGGGTTCGTATGCCCCTGGATCCACTTGGATATCGTCAATCGTGACCGCCTCTGTGGTCAGTGGCACCTCCGGAATCACCGCCATGCCTTCTCCAAGATCTTCGGCGTGTAGATCCCCGCCTTCACGGTAGCAGACTTGTTCATCTTCCGTCTTCATCGGATCCACCGTTGGATCCAAGCACCGCGACCCTTTTTCACTTGTCAGTCCTTCTGTCTTCGTGGGATCCGGTACCCTGGTACCGGGGAAGCAACCTGTTGCTTCGACTTGATCCTCTAGCAAGTTTAAACACGACGGCTCTTGATTGGCTAGTGTTGCCACTCTCGGCAAGGATCCAGGCACTTTGTCCCATGAAAAGCTAGGATCCACTTGTGGGTTAGCAGGATCTGGCGACCCGGCTTCAGCTCTCTGGGATCCCCCAATCCATCGACGCTGGGTTATCTACGGACCGCCTCCGGGGATCATCCCCTGTCTTGGATCCCACCTCTATCGCTTGGATCTCAATCCGACGATCCCTCTGCAGGATCTTTCGCGGAGTTGGGTATGAAGGCCGATCCACCAAGGGGCCAGTTGGCTCCGCCGGGAGCTCCCCCTCCCCGAGAGATTCGATCTCGGTAGTCGCCTCGTACGCCAGATTCTGCCATTCTCTGTAACGACGGGATCCCACTGACACATATCCAGGTCGCCTAGGGATACCGTCCTTCGCCAACCATCGCCCGATCTCCTCATAATGGTCCAGTAATAGTCTCTTGTCGCTGACGTTCGTGACCTGAAGGTATTGTGATCGACCTGGTCCTTGGATTACTGTAGACACCCATTTCTCACCCCGAGTGACCCACTGTTTCGCATGTTCAACCTATCTGGCAGTTCCCAGGTGTTGGTGGCAGTCAAAGATCTATTACGTTTGCTTACGGAGTCAGGCATCGTAGCTGGTGTGTTCGACGCAGAGGATACCTTCGAGCTAGACCTGGATCTCATAGTATCCGCGACGCCGAACCGCTTTGCCAGAGTTAAGTCCATCACCGGAGAAAGGTCGCGCACTATGGATCCGGTGTCGTCGCCGAGGATCAGCCAAGCTGCTTCCTCGAACTACGAATCCGCGGCTGACGATGGGTCAGACACGTCTTCCGAGCCCCGACGCATGACTTTAGGACCCTCCGGGGCATCCATGCTGGAAGCGCGGGCGAGGATCCGGGGCCAGGAAGTGCCTCTGAGCGTGAAGACTCGGGATCCAGTACGCCCCATCCGTGATCTGATGCAATCCAGCCAGGATCGAGCCAGATCCAGCAAGAAGCTAGGGGAGTTATCGTCAGATCGGGCTCAAGGTAATCGCCGTACAGATCCTGACTCGCCAGTGGACCAGGCGGCCACAGGCTCTTTCGACACCTCATCGGGCACCCTGCAGCGACACTTCGAAGCTGCAATGAGTCGTTTCCTGGCCGAACAAGGTATGAGAACGCCCGTGCCACAAGCGCAAGTGCTCCACGAACATGGAGCACGAGATGTGGAGATGGGGTCAGTGGAGGGAAACAACTCCCATGATGAGTTCGACCCAGATGTTCTGGATGGCCCATCCCCTTCATCAGCGGTGGTAGCAACAGCCACAGCCGGGGCAGGTGGATCGTCCATGATCCAGAGGGTACGGATCTCAGCCATATCGGATCTGAAGGAGTTCACGGGCAAGGATCAAGACGAGGACCGAGCGAGAACATGGATCAGCAAAGTCAAGTCGGCCCTCATGAGAGATCAAGCGTCGGATGCTGAGAAGTGTTTGACCTTTGCGGATCTGCTAGCGGGGCCAGCCAGGAATTGGTATCGGCAGCTGGGCAGATCCACCAGGAACAAGTGGCCAGATTTGTTGCGCAGTTTCCAGACCCAGTACTGTGGATTGGGAGTGTCGGTGGCACGACAATACTACCATGCTCGCCGCAAATCGGATGAATCCCCGCTGGAATACCTACATCGACTAAATGTGGCCGGTCTACAGGCCAAGTTGAAGATCAAGGATGGGGGATCCAAGGTACTGCGGGAACACGTGGATCATTTCATCGAAACGTTGGGAGACGTGGATCTGGCCGACAGGCTGACCCTGTTATGACTTCCCGACGCAGATGAGCTTGAGGAAGTGCTGCGGGCGGTGAATCGCGCGAAACACCGCCAGAAGAAGGCGGCGGTCGGATCCGGCAAGTATCGCCAAAAGGCTCCGACGCCTACGGCCCCAGCTCGACGTGTCCACCAAGTCACGGCGCCCGCCTCAGGAACTGAATCAGGATCCGACGGTTCGGACTCCGACCCTGAAGATTACCGTCGAGTCTGTCTCACTGCGTCCAACGATCGAACGGCGAAGACCGGAGACAACTCTCGCACTGGGGATACCGTACCCGGGGACCGTGGGATGTACAGGTCCCGAGATCTCATGGACGGGACGGGACAAATCAGGTGTTCGCAGTGCGGATCCCGGAAGCACACAGAATCTGGATGCTGGTGACATCTGGTCTGGGAGAAGTGTGGCTAGAAGGGTCATCCCGGGGTTCATTGTTTTTACGTGTGTCGCGGTTGTGGCGAGATCCACGACGCCGGCAAGTGCCCGATGGAAGAGTTCTACAGCCAGATCCGCCAATGGTTCGATCCAGCCAAGCACAGAGGGATGTTGCCAGAAGTGGCCGAGAAGATGTTAAACTAGGACGCTCGCCGGGTTTGAATCCGGTACGAGCCGAGCGTTCTAGGTATTGCATTTATGCATATGTGAACAAGACATCGCTAGATCCAGGTAGCAGAACCCTAGATCCAGTCGATAATACACGTGATCTACATGAAGTGTCAGTTGCCAAGATCTCTAGTTTGCGCCAAGTGGATGAGTTTACAAGATCCGAAGTCTCTTCAACCCTGGATCTACAAAGGGGAGAGGCACGTGGTTATTGGGAGAAGCGCCAACATGGTCGATGGTTTGAGCCTACCAAGGGTGAGGTCACTGCAGATCCATCTAAGGTCTATCAGGTCACTGGATCCCGTGGATTTGAGGATGTTGGATCCATGGATCTGCTAACAGGGGAGTCCCGTGGATACTGGAAGTACCATGCCCCAGGAAAGTGGTTCAGACAAGCCAAGGTAGGGGGCAAGATCAACAATGAAAAAGCAATCCTACTCCTAGATAGTGGTGCCGAGGTGTCTATACTAGATACTGCCTTTGCTCGTAAGGTTGGGTGCCAAGTGGATGGGAGTCGGATCCAAAATTGTGTTGGGATTGGTGAAGGCGTGTACCGTACGAATGGGAGAACGCGGATCAAGATCACGCTGGCAGGATGTTTGGTATACTGGTTCGATATTTGGGGTGGAGATCTCGCTGGTCAAGACGCCATCCTCGGGATGGATTTCATGGTACCAGCCGGAGTGAGGTTGGATCTGGCGGATGGGACACTGTGTTTCCCCGACGAGATGCGGGTCCAGCTCAGCGGACGGCGACCGTTGTACGGGGCGAAGATGAGGATCATAAGGGCGGATAAGACGACCTGGATCGAGCCCGGAGAAACCTGGGAACTGCCAGATCGGTTGAACATGCGAAACAGTGGGTCACTCGGGGTGAGAAATGGGTGCCTACAGTAATCCAAGGACCAGGTCGATCACAATACCTTCAGGTCACGAACGTCAGCGACAAGAGACTATTACTGGACCATTATGAGGAGATCCGGCGATGGTTGGCGAAGGACGGTATCCCTAGGCGACCTGGATATGTGTCAGTGGGATCCCGTCGTTACAGAGAATGGCAGAATCTGGCGTACGAGGCGACTACCGAGATCGAATCTCTCGGGGAGGGGGAGCTCCCGGCGGAGCCAACTGGCCCCTTGGTGGATCGGCCTTCATACCCAACTCCGCGAAAGATCCTGCAGAGGGATCGTCGGATTGAGATCCAAGCGATAGAGGCTGGATCCAAGACCGGGGATGATCCCCGGAGGCGGTCCGTAGATAACTCAGGGTCGGTGGATGAAGGGTCGCAGAGAGCTGAAGCCGGGTCGCCAGATCCCGCTAACCCCCGAGTGGATCCTGGGTTTTCATGGGACAAAGGGCCTGTATCCTTATCGAAAGTGGCAACACTAGCTAAACAGGAACCGTCGTGTGTATACGCACCAGATGATCAAGTCGATCCAACTGGTGGCTTCCCCGGTACCAGGGTACCCGATCTCACGAAAACTGAAGGAATGACGGGTGAAGGAGAGTCGCGGTGCTTGGATCCAATGGTGGATCCGACGAAGACGGAAGATGAGCAAGTCTGCTATCATGAAGGCGGGGATCTACACGCCGAAGATCTTGGAGAAGGCATGGCGGTGATCCCGGAGGTACCACTGACCATAGAGGAGGTCACGATTGACGATATCCAAGTGGATCCAGGGGCGAACGAACCCGCGGAAGTGGATCGGCTATCTCAGAAGATCTGGGAAAGCTGACATCTGCTGATTGGTAAAGGTAATGCATTACCGCCCGCTGCCCGCGGAGTCAAATGTGACATCGATGTCGGTGACGCGAAGTCGATCGCTCAAAGGGTGCGGAAGGTGGCGCCTCAGTTCCGAGAAAAACTATCGGATCTGATTAAGGGCCTGCTGCAAGCCAAGATCATCAGTTTCTCAACGTCCCCGTGGGCATCTCCGGTGGTAATCATCGTCAAGAAGAACGGTGTGGATATACGTCTGTGCATTGATTACCGGCTAGTAAACGGCCTGACCCGATTGATGGTGTATCCGATGCCTCTAGTCAATGAGCTATTGGAGGATTTGGATAAAGTACTCTGGTACAGTTCTCTAGATATGGCAAGTGGGTTTTGGGTGGTGACTATGCCGGATCGAGCTCGCGCGATATCCGCATTCATCACACCGTTTGGACTGTTCGAGTGGAACCGGATGCCGTTTGGATTGAGGAATGCACCCCAGATCTATCAACGCCTGACCGATAATGCCCTCTACGGATTTACCCGAATACCGGAGCTCGAAAGGGGTGGATCCGGGGAAGGTCATACGGAGGTGGATCCATTCGAAGCGGGAGAGCCAGGGGATCCGGGGACTCCATCTGTGTTAGGGCGCAGATCCCATATCGACGACATTCTAATCCCGGCGGAATCGTGGGATCAGTTGTGCGAGAGAGTGACATCCCTACTGGAGGCGTGTACTAAGTGGAATCTCTCTATCAGCGTGGTGAAAAGCTATTGGGGATGCGCAAGGTGGATTACTTAGGTCATCGAGTCTCCAACGAGGGCCTGGAGGCGAATCCTAAAGATCTGTCTTCGTTGGCAGACTTGTCCTTCCCACGGTCGCTACAGGCGATGCAATCCTTCTTGGGCAGTTTGAACTACTACAGTCGGTTCATCGAGGATTACGCACTGTTTGCTGCGGTACTCTATGAATTGAGAGAGGTGGATTTTGCTGCGATGACCACTTCAGCTGTCCGGATCAAAATCCAACAAGCTCTGGCCCTGGAGATATCGGATCCACGAAGGGATCCAAGTAGTACGACGCCGGACGCCGACCTAAAACAGGACCAACGGGGAGAGGATCCAATCTGGATAGAGACGACGGATCCGAGCTCGGAAGAGGCGGAATCTCGGTGGATCCGAGCTCAACATGCATTCGTGGAGCTGAGGAGCAGGATCGCAACCAGACCTATCCTCCGCCATTTCGATCCGGAACGTCAACCTACGGTGATCGTTTATGCCAGTGACTGGGCAGTCTCAGCGGCTTTGGTACAAGAACATGAGAAGATCTGCCATCCGGTCACCTTCGTCAGCCGGACGCTAAAGCCAAATGAACTGAATTACGGAGCGGTGGAGAAGGAGATACTCGCGCTCCTGCGCGTGTTGGATCTGACTTACAACCTGCTGGTGGGAAGATCCATCCGGATCCTGACTCGACACTCTACGCTAGCTTGGCTGTTTAAGTCGGCCGGGTTACAAGGACGTTTGGGACAGTGGGCAGCTCTACTCTCGCCTTGGACACTGGAGATTGTGAAATGTTCGAAAGGGGAAGACGAGATCCTGGGAGTTTTGGCCGCGAGCATCACACCCAGAGCCGATATGGACAAAGCGCTGACTAGGATCGCTCCTAAGAAAGAGCCCAAACGCCGGATCCAGATCCCTATCCCGACGGTACAAGTGGATGAGGGTCTGTACGTCCTGAGTTTCGATGGATCTGCTCGCGTGCGACGCGGAGGAGGAGCATACAGCGCAATACTGTGGAGACTGCCCGAATGGGAAGTTGTACGGGCCAGATCCACTTATGCGGAGGGCCTCACCGTCAATGAAGCGGAGTATAACGGACTCCTGCTGGGTTTAGATCTATTAAAGAGACATGATCCAAAAAGGCTGGTGATTTGTGGAGATTCCAACTTGGTGATCAGACAGGTGCGAGGTGAGATTGACTGCAAGGCCCCGGCCCTAACACTGTTACGGCAGAAAGTGATGGTCCACCTGCGTGGTTGGATGAATCACGAGTTGGTGCATGTCAAGCGAGATTGGAATGCCAGTGCAGATAGCTTGGCCAGTGCCGCTTTACGGAATCAATGTGGTGTCGAAGTGGAGAGAGAGGTCGGCATCAGGATCTCGTTACGTTGAACCGACTAGATGAGGTGGTGGTGGTTGGATCCGCAAAAAGGACAGTCCAGGTAATGGCTGTCACTAGATCCAGAGGGAGGATTGGATCCAGCCCCCAGATTCTCGGTGAAACATTTGTGAAGGGAGTCCGCATTGAGCGGATCCTCAAAGCACAGAACGAAGAAGCGTGGATCTTGGGACTAAAGAAGTATCTGATGGGGGATGTACGAGACCTGAGTCGAGATGATACCAAATCCTACAGTATTATCGCTACGGATTACGCAATGGATCTGAATGACTTGCTCTTCTATTGTCCCCCTACGAAGAGAGTCCACGAGGATCGGGATGGATTGATGAGACTGGTGATGCCGGAAACCTTACAACAGGATGTCTTACATCACTATCACGCTAGTTTAGAAGGTGGACATCAGGGTATTGGTCGGACCTACCAACGGATCCGGGAATGTTTCCACTGGAGGGGACTATTCAAGAGCGTACAACGATATGTCGGTGAATGTGTGGATTGTGAGACAGGCAAGGGCAGGCCCACAATCGAAAGGAAGTCACCTGGGAATGTCCAAGCGACTTATCCTTTTCAGATCATAGCCATGGATCACATCCCCTCGCTGCCCAAGTCGTTCAAAGGAAACACAGAATTGTTGATCTGGGTGGATCTGTTTACCGGATACGTGGTAGCCAAAGCTAGCGCGTCTAGAACTGCGCAAACCATTGCTGAATCGTACGAGGAGTGCGTTTTCAGAACATTTGGAGCTAGCGAGATGATTAGACATGATCGGGAGCCAGGCTTTATGTCTGATTTCTTTCGAGCATTCAACCGGACCCTGGGGCAGCGACAGCGAGCAACCATGGCATATCGTCCCCAAGCTAACGGGTCGGCCGAGCGCATGGTGCAGACGATCACGAGAGCACTCAAGATGTATGTCCAGGATTTGGATCAGAGAGATTGGGATGAGTACGCAGAACGGCCCCCCTTCGCGATGAACACCGCCCAAGACAGGATCCGGGGTGATACCCCATTTTACTTGGTGCATGGGTGGGATCCTAAATCTACCCTAGAAGCGGCCATTCCGGTGTGTAGCACCAAGAATAGAGACCGAGATCCAAGACGATGGCGATACCAAGTCCAGAAATACTACCGGCAAGCCAGATCCCAAGTGAACGAACGGCTGCGGAGTGCGATACAGGATCGAGCGGATCGACACAACGAAGACGCCCGTCCGCATCAAATCCAAGTGGGATCGCAGGTGTGGCTATATTTGGATCGAGTGAAGGAAGGATACGCCCGCAAACTGGCCCATCTATTGCACGGACCGTTCCGGGTGAGCGAAAAGATAGGAGAACATGCGGTAAAGCTGGAAACGGCAGGTACCGAATATCGCTTGTTCCCTGTAGTACACGTATCCAAGCTGAAGCTGGTCAAGGAATATCCGGACCGGCCGCAAACCCGTCTTTCGGTGGATGAATCCGACCGGGTGGATTTCGACGAAGTCCTCCTACCGGAAGATAGTTGGAATGTGGATCTCGAAGCCGACGAGTTCGAAGTCGAGAAGATCACCGACATGAGGTCAGGGAAGCGAACTAGATACGGACGGATTTACCGTGAATTTCTGGTGTATTGGCGTGGATATGACGAACCCAGTTGGGTAGACGAGGCAGATCTGAACTGTGGAGCATTACTCTATGATTTCTTGCGGGATCGTACGAATCGGAACAGATTCGGCATGATGCAGTCTCATGAAGAAGAGTAGGAAGGGGATCCATGGATGTGAGTTGGTCATGTCGATGGGAGGATGAAGAAGGAGCCACAGGAAGGGTGTGGGTCAGGAGGAGGAGGATCGCTGATGTGAGTTGGTCACATCGGAAAGAGAGAGAAGACGAATCTACAAGAGAGGGGTGGATTAAGAGGAAGGAGTGAATGTTTATGCATAAAGAGTGACGTTTTACGTGCGAAGAATCCCGCTTGATTTCAAGCGCGAGCTTTCGAGAGCCCGAACTATACTGACCCAATTGAGACTGGGTCGTAGGCGCCGGATCCGGATGAAATCCAAGCGTGGATCCAACCCGGACCCAGAAAACTAGCCCAGATCCAGGTGTACGCTGAAAGGGTCGATCCAGCCCAGATCCAGGAGTACGCTGAGAGGATGGATCTAGCCCAGATCCAGATGTACGCCGGTAGACTCTGACTGGATTCCTCAACCAACAAGAGAATGCTACAGACATATTCAAGTAAGGAAGCGGGGATCCGAATAGCGTATGCAAAAAGGCTAGCTCGACCCAGCTTCCAGTCGCTAGTTACTACTACGAAGCAAATCCACGAAGACGGAAGCTGGGGGCGTGGCGTCAAAGAACGATAGGGATCAGGTGGTCTTGGGCTGAACATTGAAGAACTTGCCCACCAGACGCTGGATCTGGTGTCCTGGGTGTTGGCTCGGATCCCCCCGAAACTGGATGCGCCAAGGCTCGGCTTCATCAATCTCTTGCAAGGCCTCCAGTAGGTTCGTGGGTTCTGGGCGATGGAGGTTGGGATCCTCCAAGTTGGCTTGACGGGATACGGATCCCGGAAACCAAGTTACCTTATCCCCGCGTCGGGGAAGGTGCAAGAAGGATGGATCCAACAAAACATCCACGTCACACCAACCGTCCTGGATCGCCAACACGAGGATCACGAGAACTTTCTTCCAAGCTCGACCGGCATGGCTACGTCTGTTACCACGCTGCTTGTTGAAGTTGAACAACCAGGTCGAACCCCGCAGTTGATTGCGAGAGATAGGGAACCGATGGGTTCCTTCCCATATGGCAACCCGATGCTTGGAGACGAAATCCCGGAAGGCACGAACGAACAACCCGAGACGCCCGCGTACGTCACCCCGGAAGCTAACCGGATCCACCAGCGTGGTTGCCAGCGCATCCCATGGGGCAGCATCTTGCAATTCTTCCACATGAGGTCTGGTGATAAGCGAATCCACATAGCCGGCCGTCGGGATGACATCCGCTTTCCGAGGGAATATCCTTTCAGCTCGAAATGGCAGCTCCGGAAACAGGACAGTGATCTTCATTGAAACAATGGCGACCCGGTTCAGTTTCTTGGCGGACCAAGGCTCAATGTCTCTGGTGGCGAAGGCCACAGGAGCACGCCGACCAGGAATGAAGGCAGCATCCGGACCAAACGGGGCCACGGGGAGATCCCTGGTAATGACGAGTTAGGAGGAGCAGGGATCAAGACAGATCCAGGGGATCCGCCACGATGAGGCGACCCCCCTCCACCATCGCTACCCGATCCACCATCACTGTCGACTAGGATCGCGGACCCCGCAGTGCCGGCTCCGGATCCGGCTGTACCAGTGACTTGCGGGGGCGGTGTCGAGAGGGATCTCCGCCGGGCTTCGGATCTGGACTGGGACAAGGCCCGTCGCGTGTCTTCCTCCAAGGCATCATCAGCGGCTCGAGCCTCCTCCGAATCCTCCGGACTTTCATCGTCATCGTCGTCGTCATCGTCCAGAGTGAAGGAATAAGGGCCGGAGGACAGCGTACGCTTCGACGACGATCGGATAGGAGGCCCCGAGCCGTCGGGCCAGTCCGATCCCTCGTCCTCGTCATCCTCCGAGCTGCCAAGTCGACGACCAGTGGGAATGACACGTTTGGCTTTCCCTTTCCCGGATCCAGTTCTGGCCGGCGGAGGGCCGGTGGAAGCTGGCTGGGGAACGGCAGGCGTCGTCACCGAAGGGCCAGCGGTGGATCCCGACTGTGACGAGCCGGATTGGGCCGTGGACACGACTAACCCCGTCGTAGAAGGGGTAATCGCCGCAGATCCGGCCGAAACCACAGCCTGGGACGACGGCGCGGCGGTGGACCCAGGCTTGGACGTAGATACCGTCTTAGGCGTAACGGCGGATCCGGTCTTAGACGTCTTGGATCCAGTCTTGGGCGTTGATCCCGATTTTGAAACCGCGACGGATCCAGTTTTGGACGCCTTGGATCCGGCCTTGGATGCCGATCCCGACTTGGATGCCGCGGGTCCAGCCTTGGCAGACGATCCGGATTTGGATGCCGTGGATCCCGTTTTGGATGCAGCAACGTATCCAGTCTTGGACGCCGTAGATCCAGTCTTGGGTCCAGATCCAGATTTTGACGCAGCAGCAGTGGATCCAGCCTTGGATCTCACTCCCGCTTTGGACGTAGCTACAGATCCAGTCTTAGACCCTGATGTCGACTTGGATGTAGCAGTGGATCCGGACTTGGATCCGGCACCAGACTTCGAGGGGGAGGCGGAAGTCTTGGACGTGGATTTGGATCCCGCCTTGGACGCAGATGTGGATCCCGCCTGCGAGGCCGCCTTAGAGGCCGAAATCGTTTTGGGCTTGGCCTTGGGGGAAGCTCGGGCATGCTTGTGAGGACGGGGGGATTCAGTGCTAGGAGCAGGAGACGCACTACGCGGTCGTTTCGCAACCGACGGATCCACCCCACTAACAGACGGTAGAGGAGCAGAAACGCTGGCGGCATGAGAGGGACCAGACAGGGGAGGAAGGGGGTCCAGACAGCAGCTGTCACCAGCGCCAGTCGGCGGCGCGCCAAATCCCGCTCCGACAAGCCGCGATCGCGCTCCAGAACTAGCTGCTGGTGCTGAACATGAGCAGTATCGAGTGGATCCCGGCGTTTTGCTGCAGTTGCCTCGGCATCCTTCAATTTGTCACCTGGATTGACATAACAAGTGGATATGGGGTTACTAGCAGGGGACAAAAGAAGATCCACGTACTCGTGCGGCGGAGCTTGGGTTCTAGCCCCGTTTGCGTTCGCTTGGCATCCGCCCACTCGGTAGCCGCCTTGTCCCGCTGAAGTTTGCTGTCCGCCAACTTCGCTTGGATCTCGTCGCGCAGTTGAGTTATACGTACGAATTCTTCGAGCGCGTAGTCTCGCCCAGCAGACGCTTTCTCGAGCGACTCCTTGGTATCTTTCAGCTCCTTAGACAGTCGAGCCAGAGCTACATCCGGCGACGAGGGAGGTGGATTTGGCGCGAGGAACCCTCCCCGCGCCGACCCTAATGCGGATCCGCCATGGGTGGATCCCACATAGTCGTTAGTTATCACCTCCTCTTGGGTCAGGCGCAACTCGTCACGGAGTCGATCTAAGCTCTCGTCCGCGGCTGCACTAGCAGTCTGGGAATCCTCCAGATCCCGCTCGAGGTCATGGATCGGGGATTGGAGCTGGTGGATCTCAGATCCGGCGAGCGCCATCTCCCTAAGGAGATGGTCGTTGTCGTCCCGCATGCCATCTCGCTGACGGGAGGCGCGATCCAGCCGTCCGGTCAAGTCGCGGATCTCGACCGCTTGATCAGCCAACAAGAGTCGTAGGTCCTGCGAACGAGAGGCCGCACGGTGCTCCCACCCCTGGATCTCCATAGCCTGGTCATGGACCTGGGCTCGCAAGGTTTGGAGTTGGGTGGCGTGCGAAGACGCAGCTTGGTCGCGAGTATCTTGAGCTCCGCCGTCAAGGTTTGCACCCGATCGGAAATAGCCTATGCCCGCAGATCGGTGGGTGACATTGAAGAAGGGCTGACCGGAGGAGTGGTGGATGGGACCTTGCCCGGCAATTTGCTGGTGCGCTTGGTGGGAGACATGTGTCACGAAGAGGAAGAAGCGGTTGTGGATGCTGGTAGTGCACGCCGTAAGCGCTGTTGTGCAGCGCCGACAGCGTACAGGAGGCGATTGTGGTGAAGTGCTTACTCAGAAATAAGAGAATGGACCTAACGCAAGGTCACTATCCCGAATCAGTGACAATTTCAAGTGATTAGGGAGGATTTGGATTGTCCGGCGCGGATGCAAGCTGCCTGCGGTGGATTGGCCAAGCCGAGCAGCACCCCGTATGAAACGACGATGGATCTGGTATGAGTGATGTACGGGAAGGCAAGATCCACCAAGACTTATCTCGGATCCACCCTTACCTGGATTCACTTAGATGGATATACTATATAAGAGTGGATCGAGTGTGGATCCTATGAAGGAATGATGGTAGGTGCCCTCTGAAGGTGGATCTAGTAGCCACGGCTAACAAGAAGTCAAGATCCACCGCGAGGTACCCCGGATCCCATACTTCCGAGTTCGGATCCAAGGAGGGAAGATCCCGCATAGAGGGACCTGGATCCAGGGTACAGGGATGATGGATGCAGTGGATCTCGAACTTTCGTGGGACAATGGAGATCACAGACGGTTGCAAGATGATGTTGGATGATTGGAGAGCTCAGATCCATGACGAGTGTACACTTACAGTGAGGTGGATCAAAGTGACCTGGATCAGGATGAGTGTACCCATAACAGGGTGAATTTAATGATTACGCCATGGATCCGGTGGATTTGAAGATAATACAGCTGGGATGATGGGTCAAAAAGAGAAAGGACATGCAGCCGAGTCTGGTAAGGAATTTAACAGGTAAAAGACATAGAAAGTAGAAATCCAGGCAGGTATAGGCTTAGGTATCAATACAGTCCTCAATTTGCACAGTATCACGCAAGTGCCTTCCTGTCCTCAAGAATCGGAACTACATTGGCCGTACGAGCTCCGTGAAGGCTAGGAATTGCGAATCTAGTGTTGGTAGTGATAACTGATAAATATATATTGGCCAGATCCTACAACCTAGTGAACTTTCCTATACACGTGCAGATCCGACAGGTTAATCAAATTTACTACTTGGTCGGTTACACCCTAGAGGCTCTCAACTCTCAAGCTCCCGTCACAGGAGGCGGCAAGTACGACGTAAAGGAAACGCAAAGGCAAGGGACACACCCGCAAGGCAACCCTACGGCCAGATCCACGATCTAGGCCCTGGATCCATAAGCTCGAATATTCGCTTAGGATTCAGAACCAACCACGGACGCAGAGTGAAGATTTTTCACTGCTGCTCCACCCCATCCCCACGTCTCGTCAAGACACTCAAGCTTCACCACTTGAACTCTTCGGAAGTTACCGAGAGAGCAAGATCCCGCCCTACCGACGGGTACACAAGGTGAGGAAAGTTCAGCAGAACACGGATCATCGGGGGACCCCCTCCGTTAGTCGGTGTCTGGGCGCAGTTGGTAAGTTGGATCCAGCAATCTCGCAGATTTGGCTGATCCCGCTACACCACAATGGTGCGCGTGCCCGGATCTTTTGGTGACTCGGGATTTCACCGTGAGTCCCAAGAAGATGCTCAAGTGAAGATTGAGCCAGGGGAAGAGGCGTCGTCGGAGGTCGGATCGACGAAGACGCTGCTGAATGAAACAAGATCCGCGGATCGATGGAGTTTTGGGAGGAACTCTGGCGACGGAAGAGAGGTGGATCCGGATCTAGAAGAGAAACCTCTCTATCCTCCCCAGGTCCCCTCGGGGCCCCCTGCGGATCTTGACTTGCGTCAAGATCCGCTAGCAAAACAAGGGAAAGTGAAGGCGAAGCGGTATGCATTTGCAGATTCACCGGTTAAGCCAACACCGTACCTAAACCCAAGCCCGCTAGTCGAAGAAACGAGAAAGAAGACGAAAACGAGTAAGACTACGCGGAAGAAGATGCAAGCTCCAGAGTCGGAAGAAGACCAAGCTGGATCCAGGTCCAGCTGGTCCGACAAGGATCTCGAGTTTGTGTATCGCCACCAAGCTCTACGCGATTTTCTGCATCAAGATCCGGCCATGCGGATCCTTAATCCACGACAGATCGAAGTTCTAAGGGAACCGGTGAGAGCACCAACGAAAACGGCGAACGTGTTGGTGGCAGTCAAAGATCTATTACGTTTGCTTACGGAGTCAGGTATCGTAGCTGGTGTGTTCGACGCAGAGGATATCTTCGAGCTGGACTTGAATCGCATAGTATCCGCGACGCGGGACCTCCGTGTCAGAGTTAAGTCCCTCACCGGAGAAAGGTCGCGCACTATGGATCCAGTGTCGTCGCCGAGGATCAGCCAAGCTGCGTCCTCGAACTACGAATCCGCGGCTGAGGATGGGTCAGACACGTCGTCCGAGCCCCGACGCATGACTTTGGGACCTCCGGGGCATCCATGCTGGAAGCGCGGGCGAGGATCCGGGGACAGGAAGTGCCTCTGAGCGTAAAGACTCGGGATCCAGTACGCCCCATCCGTGATCTGATACAATCCAACCCGGATCGAGCCAGATCCAGCAAGAAGCCAGTGGGGTTATCGTCAGATCGGGCTCAAGGTAATCGCCTCACGGATCCGGACTCGCCAGTGGACCAGACGGCCACAGGCTCTTTCGACACCTCATCGGGCACCCTGCAGCGACACTTCGAAGCTGCAATGAGTCGTTTCCTGGCCGAACAAGGTATGAGAACGCCCGTGCCACAAGCGCAAGTGCTCCACGAACATGGAGCACGAGATGTGGAGATGGGGTCAGTGGAGGGAAACAACTCCCATGATGAGTTCGACCCAGATGTTCTGGATGGCCCATCCCCTTCATCAGCGGTGGTAGCAACAGCCACAGCCGGGGCAGGTGGATCGTCCATGATCCAGAGTGTACGGATCGCAGCCATATCGGATCTGAAGGAGCTCACGGGCAAGGATCAAGACGAGGACCGAGCGAGAACATGGATCAGCAAAGTCAAGTCGGCCCTCATGAGAGATCAAGCGTCGGATGCTGAGAAGTGTTTGACCTTTGCGGATCTGCTAGCGGGGCCAGCCAGGAACTGGTATCGGCAGCTGGGCAGATCCACCAGGAACAAGTGGCCGGATTTGCTGCGAAGTTTCCAGACCCAGTACTGTGGATTGGGGGTGTCGGTGGCACGACAATACTACCACGCTCGCCGCAGATCGGATGAATCCCCGCTAGAATATCTGCATCGACTAAATGTGGCCGGTCTACGGGCCAAGTTGAAGATCAAGGATGGGAGATCCAAGGTACTACGGGAACGTGTGGATCATTTCATCGAGACGCTGACGATGTGGATCTGACCGACAGGCTGACCCTGTTACGTCTTCCAGACGCAGATGAGCTCGAAGAAGTGCTGCGGGCTGTGGATCGCGCGAAACACCGCCAGAAGAAGGCGGCGGTCGGATCCGGCAAGTATCGCCAAAAGGCTCCGACGCCCACGGCTCCAGCTTGACGCGTCCACCAAGTCACGGCGCCCGACTCAGGAACTGAATCGGGATCCGATGGTTCGGACTCCGACCCAGAGGATTACCGCCGAGTCTGTCTCACTGCGTCCAACGATCGTACGGCGAAGACCGGAGACAACTCTCGCACTGGGGATACTGTAGCTGGGGACCGTGGGATGTACAGGTCCCGAGATCTCATGGACGGGACGGGACAAATCAGGTGCTCGCAGTGCGGATCCCGGCTAGCCAAGCACAGAGGGATGTTGCCAAAAGTGGCAGAGAAGATGTTAAACTAGGACGCTCGCCGGGTTTGAATCCGGTACGAGCCGAGCGTTCTAGGTATTGCATTTATGCATTTGTGAACAAGACATCGCTAGATCCAGGTAGCAGGACCCTAGATCCAGTCGATAATACACGTGATCTACATGAAGTGTCAGTTGCCACGATTTCTAGATTGCGCCAAGTGGATGAATTTGCCAGATCCGAAGTCTCTTCAGCCCTGGATCTACAAAGGGGAGAAGCGCGCGGTTACAGGGAGAAACGACAACATGGTCGATGGTTTGAGCCTACCAAGGGTGAGGTCACTGCAGATCCATCTAAGGTCTGTCAGGTCACTGGATCCCGTGGATCGGAGGATGTTGGATCCATGGATCTGCTAACAGGGGAGTCCCGTGGATACTGGAAGTACCATGCTCCAGGAAAGTGGTTCAGACAAGCCAAGGTAGGGGGCAAGATCAACAATGAAAAAGCAATCCTACTCCTAGATAGTGGTGCCGAGGTGTCTATACTAGATACTGCCTTTGCTCGTAAGGTTGGGTGCCAAGTGGATGGGAGTCGGATCCAAAATTGTGTTGGGATTGGTGAAGGCGTGTACCGTACGAATGGGAGAACGCGGATCAAGATCACGCTGGCAGGATGTTTGGTATACTGGTTCGATATTTGGGGTGGAGATCTCGCTGGTCAAGACGCCATCCTCGGGATGGATTTCATGGTACCAGCCGGAGTGAGGTTGGATCTGGCGGATGGGACACTGTGTTTCCCCGACGAGATGCGGGTCCAGCTCAGCGGACGGCGACCGTTGTACGGGGCGAAGATGAGGATCATAAGGGCGGATAAGACGACCTGGATCGAGCCCGGAGAGACCTGGGAACTGCCAGATCGGTTGAAGTGGGTGAAACATGAGAAACTGTGGGTCACCCGGGACGAGAAATGGGTGCCTACCGTAATCCAGGGACCAGGTAGATCACAATACCTCCAGGTCACGAACGTCAGCGGCAAGAGACTATTACTGGACCATTATGAGGAGATCGGACGATGGTTGGCGAAGGACGGTATCCCTAGGCGACCTGGATATGTGTCAGTGGGATCCCGTCGTTACAAAGAATGGCAGAATCTGGCGTACGAGGCGACTACCGAGATCGAATCTCTCGGGGAGGTGGAGCTCCCGGCGGAGCCAACTGGTCCCTTGGTAGATTGGCCTTCATACCCAACTCCGCGAAAGATCCTACAGAGGGATCGCCGCATTGAGATCCAAGCGATAAAGGTTGGATTTAAAAACCGGGGATGATCCCCAGAGTCGGTCCTAAGATAACCCAGAGTCGGTGGGTGAGAGATCGCAGAGAACTGAAGCCGGGTCGCCGGATCCTGCTGACCCACAAGTGGATCCTAGCTTTTCATGGGACAAAACACCTGGATCCTTGTCGAGAGTGGCAACACTAGCCAACCAGGAACCGTCGTGTGTAAACTCACCAGGGGATCAAGTCGATCCAACAGGTAGCTTCCCCGGTACCAGGGTACCCGATCTCACGAAAACTGAAGGAATGACGGGTGTAGGAGAGTCGCGGTGCTTGGATCCAATGGTGGATCCGACGAAGACGGAAGATGAGCAAGTCTGCTATCATGAAGGCGGGGATCTACACGCCGAAGATCTTGGAGAAGGCATGGCGGTGATCCCGGAGGTACCACTGACCATAGAGGAGGTCACGATTGACGATATCCAAGTGGATCCAGGGGCGAACGAACCCGCGGAAGTGGATCGGCTATCTCAGAAGATCTGGGAAAGCTGACATCTGCTGATTGGTAAAGGTAATGCATTACCGCCCGCTGCCCGCGGAGTCAAATGTGACATCGATGTCGGTGACGCGAAGTCGATCGCTCAAAGGGTGCGGAAGGTGGCGCCTCAGTTCCGAGAAAAACTATCGGATCTGATTAAGGGCCTGCTGCAAGCCAAGATCATCAGTTTCTCAACGTCCCCGTGGGCATCTCCGGTGGTAATCATCGTCAAGAAGAACGGTGTGGATATACGTCTGTGCATTGATTACCGGCTAGTAAACGGCCTGACCCGATTGATGGTGTATCCGATGCCTCTAGTCAATGAGCTATTGGAGGATTTGGATAAAGTACTCTGGTACAGTTCTCTAGATATGGCAAGTGGGTTTTGGGTGGTGACTATGCCGGATCGAGCTCGCGCAATATCCGCATTCATCACACCGTTTGGACTGTTCGAATGGAACCGGATGCCGTTTGGATTGAAGAATGCACCCCAGATCTATCAACGCCTGACCGATAATGCCCTCTACGGATTTACCCGAATACCGGAGCTCGAAAGGGGTGGATCCGGGGAAGGTCATACGGAAGTGGATCCATTCGAAGCGGGGGAGCCAGGGGATCCTGGGACCCCGTCTGTGTTAGGACGCAGATCCTATATCGACGACATTCTAATCCCGGCAGAATCGTGGGATCAGTTGTGCGAGAGAGTGACATCCCTACTGGAGGCGTGTACTAAGTGGAATCTCTCTATCAGCGTGGTGAAGAGCTATTGGGGGATGCGCAAGGTGGATTACTTAGGTCATCGAGTCTCCAAGGAGGGATTGGAGGCGAATCCTAAGGACATGTCTTCATCATCAGACTTGTCCTTCCCACAGTCGTTACGGGCGATGCAATCCTTCTTGGGCAATTTGAACTACTACAGTCGGTTCATCGAGGATTACGCACTGTTTGCTGCGGTACTCTATGAATTGAGAGAGGTGGATTTTGCTGCGATGACCACTTCAGCTGTCCGGATCAAAATCCAACAAGCTCTGGCCCTGGAGATATCGGATCCACGAAGGGATCCAAGTAGTACGACGCCGGAAGAGGACCTAAACCAGGAGCTGGATCCACCCCGGGACCAACGGAAAGAGGATCCAATCAGGATAGAGACGACGGAAGAGAACTCTGAAAAGGTGGACCTCGGTGAATCCGAGCTCAGCACGCGTTCGCGGAGCTAAGGAACAGGATCGCGACGACGCCCATCCTCCGCCATTTCGATCCGGAACGTCAACCTACGGTGATAGTTTATGCCAGTGACTGGGCAGTCTCAGCAGCTCTGGTACAAGAACATGAAGGGATCTGTCATCCAGTCACCTTCGTCAGCCGGACGCTAAAGCCAACTGAACTGAACTACGGAGCGGTGGAGAAGGAGATACTCGCGCTCCTGCGCGTGTTAGATCTGAATTACAACCTGCTGGTGGGAAGATCCATCCGGATCCTGACTCGATACTCTACGCTAACTTGGTTGTTCAAGTCGGCCGGTTTACAAGGACGGTTGGGACAATGGGCAGCTTTACTCTCACCTTGGACACTGGAGATTGTGAAATGTTCGAAAGGGGAAGACGAGATCCTGGGAGTTTTGGCCGCGAGCATCACACCCATAGCCGATATGGACAGAGCGCTGACTAGGATCGCTCCTAAGAAAGAGCCCAAACGCCGGATCCAGATCCCGATCCCGACGGTACAGGTGGATGAGGATCTGTACGTCCTGAGTTTCGATGGATCTGCTCGCGTGCGACGCGGAGGAGGAGCATACAGCGCAATACTGTGGAAACTGCCCGGATGGGAAGTTGTACGGGCCAGATCCACTTATGCGGAGGGTCTCACCGTCAATGAAGCGGAGTATAACGGACTCCTGCTGGGTTTGGATCTATAAAAGAGACAGGATCCAAAAAGGCTGGTGATTTGTGGGGATTCAAACTTGGTGATCAGACAGGTGCGAGGTGAGATTGACTGCAAGGCCCCGGCCCTAACACTGTTACGGCAGAAAGGCTTTTTCTTTACTTGTGCAGATCCGACAGGTTAACCGAATTTACTACTTGGTCGGTTATACCCCAGAGGCTCTCAACTCTCAAGATCCCGTCACAGGAGGCGGCAAGTACAACGTAAAGGAAACGCAAAGGCAAGGGACACACCCGCAAGGCAACCCTACGGCCAGATTCACGATCTAGGCCCCGGATCCATAAGCTCGAAAATTCGCTTAGGATTCGGAACTACCCACGGACGCAGAGTGAAGATTTTCCACTGCTGCTCCACCCCATCCCCACGTCTCGCCAAGACACTCAAGCTTCACCACTTGAACTCTTCGGAAGTTACCGAGAGAGCAAGATCCCGCCCTACCGACGGGTACACAAGGTGAGGAAAGTTCAGCAGAACACGGATCATCGGGGGACCCCCTCCGTTAGTCGGTGTCTGGGCGCAGTTGGTAAGTTGGATCCAGCAATCTCGCAGATTTGGCTGATCCTGCTACACCACAATGGTGCGCGTGCCCGGATCTTTTGGTGACTCGGGATTTCACCGTGAGTCCCAAGAAGATGCTCAAGTGAAGATTGAGCCAGGGGAAGAGGCGTCGTCGGAGGTCGGATCGACGAAGACGCTGCTGAATGAAACAAGATCCGCGGATCGATGGAGTTTTGGGAGGAACTCTGGCGACGGAAGAGAGGTGGATCCGGATCTAGAAGAGAAACCTCTCTATCCTCCCCAGGTCCCCTCGGGGCCCCCTGCGGATCTTGACTTGCGTCAAGATCCGCTAGCAAAACAAGGGAAAGTGAAGGCGAAGCGGTATGCATTTGCAGATTCACCGGTTAAGCCAACACCGTACCTAAACCCAAGCCCGCTAGTCGAAGAAACGAGAAAGAAGACGAAAACGAGTAAGACTACGCGGAAGAAGATGCAAGCTCCAGAGTCGGAAGAAGACCAAGCTGGATCCAGGTCCAGCTGGTCCGACAAGGATCTCGAGTTTGTGTATCGCCACCAAGCTCTACGCGACTTTCTGCATCAAGATCCTGTCATGCGGATCCTGAATCCACGACAGATCGAATATCCAAGGGAACCGGTGAGAGCACCAATGAAATCAGCGAACAAGTTGGTGGCAGTCAAAGATCTATTACGTTTGCTTACGGAGTCAGGCATCGTAGCTGGCGTGTTTGACGCAAAGGATATCTTCGAGCTGGACTTGAATCGCATAGTATCCGCGACGCGGGACCTCCGTGTCAGAGTTAAGTCCCTCACCGGAGAAAGGTCGCGCACTATGGATCCAGTGTCGTCGCCGAGGATCAGCCAAGCTGCGTCCTCGAACTACGAATCCGCGGCTGAGGATGGGTCAGACACGTCGTCCGAGCCCCGACGCATGACTTTGGGACCTCCGGGGCATCCATGCTGGAAGCGCGGGCGAGGATCCGGGGACAGGAAGTGCCTCTGAGCGTAAAGACTCGGGATCCAGTACGCCCCATCCGTGATCTGATACAATCCAACCCGGATCGAGCCAGATCCAGCAAGAAGCCAGTGGGGTTATCGTCAGATCGGGCTCAAAGTAATCGCCTCACGATCCTGACGCGCCAGTGGACCAGACGGCCACAGGCTCTTCCGACACTTCCTCGGGCACCCTGCAACGACACTTCGAAGCTGCGATGAGTCGTTTCCTGGCCGAACAAGGTATGAGAACGCCCGTGCCACAAGCGCAAGTGCTCCACGAACATGGAGCACGAGACGTGGAGATGGAGTCAGTGGAGGGAGACAACTCCCATGATGAGCTCGACCCAGACGATCCGGATGGCCCATCCCCTTCGTCAGCGGTGGTAGCAACAGCCACAGCCGGGGCAGGTGGATCGTCCCTGATCCAGAGGGTACGGATCTCAGCCATATCCATATCGGATCTGAAGGAGTTCACGGGCAAGGATCAAGATGAGGACCGAGCGAGAACATGGATCAGCAAAGTCAAGTCGGCCCTCATGAGAGATCAAGCGTCGGATGCTGAGAAGTGTTTGACCTTTGCGGATCTGCTAGCGGGGCCAGCCAGGAACTGGTATCGGCAGCTGGGCAGATCCACCAGGAACAAGTGGCCGGATTTGCTGCGAAGTTTCCAGACCCAGTACTGTGAATTGGGAGTGTCGGTGGCGCGACAATACTACCATGCTCGCCGCAGATCGGATGAATCCCCGCTAGAATATCTGCATCGACTAAATGTGGCCGGTCTACGGGCCAAGTTGAAGATCAAGGATGGGAGATCCAAGGTACTGCGGGAACACGTGGATCATTTCATCGAGACGTTGGGAGACGTGGATCTGGCCGACAGGCTGACCCTGTTACAACTTCCCGACGCAGACGAGCTTGAAGAAGTGCTGCGGGCTGTGGATCGCGCGAAACACCGCCAGAAGAAGGCGGCGGTCGGATCCGGCAAATATCGCCAAAAGGCTCCGACGCCTACGGCCCCAGCTCGACGTGTCCACCAAGTCACGGCGCCCGACTCAGGAACTGAATCAGGATCCGACGGTTCGGACTCCGACCCAGAGGATTACCGTCGAGTCTGTCTCACAGCATCCAACGATCGAACGGCGAAGACCGGAGACAACTCTCGCACTGGGGATACTGTAGCTGGGGGCCGTGGGATGTACAGATCCCGAGATCTCATGGACGGGACAGCACAAGTCAGGTGTTCGCAGTGCGGATCCCGGAAGCACACTGAATCTGGATGCTGGAAACATCTGGTCTGTGAGAAGTGTGGCAAGAAAGGTCATCCCGGAGATCATTGCTTCTACGTGTGTCGCGGTTGTGGCGAGATTCACGACGTCGGCAAGTGTCCGATGGAAGAATTCTACAACCAGATCCACCAATGGTTTGATCCAGCCAAGCACAGAGGGATGTTGCCAGAAGTGGCCGAGAAGATGTTAATGTGGTGTAGGGATCTCCAGATTCGACCATACGCCAGCCTACTTTAGATCAAGAATCGGCTCGGTCTGATAACCCAGAGCTTAGGAGCAAAGGATCACGGTAAGTACTCGGCGATCTGTCCGGATATGCTATCCGGATAGCCGCTGAGCTCAACGGTCGCCTGAACTCAGCTGAAGGGTCGGTAGAGATCCGAAACGACTACATTTCACTAGATATTTGTATAAGAAGCATAGGATTAAACAGGGGGAGCCGAAAGGGCTCCCAGAAGATAACAGAGCAGAATTTTCCTAGTCCAAGACACGTGTACACTTTTCCGGTAAGTCCCTGCATAGGGCTGGATTATGCCTGCCGTCAATACTCGAGAGGCATAGCTTGTAGGGTATTATTTGGTAGCGCCAAGAGATTAGGTCGGTCCGGGTAGGACAAAGTCTCGCTACGCGCGAAAGAAAGTCCCGCATACTCAGCGGGCCGGTACGTCGGATAGCCCGGGTGCCGTAACACTTCTAGCTGAGCGGCCTCTGCGCTCGATGACCTGTAAAAGCGCTCGCGCGCCGTCGTCCATCCTTTGGTGGAGGGCACAGGGTTGTGAACGAGCTCAGCCGAACCAAACTCGGCGGAGCCTCGGAAGTGATCTGACTTGGTTAGTCGGAACCGAGTGGAAGCGAGCCACTCGTCTGTCCCGGAAGGGCCGGACCGCGAGGGGACCACCCTCTGCGCAGGCCATACAACCGCCGACTTAACTCGGCGATTTGTTGTGGTTTGTGTAAGGAATCCACATCTGACGGTATTTGTGTGTTCTACTACACCACAACTGGAGCCGCGACCCGAGAACAGGAGTGTGTGCTTGTTTTTATAGGTGCCAGCTAACCAAGTTAAGAGGAAGAGAAGAGAAAGAGAAGAGTGAAGATGGTCAAGGGATCAGCAACTCCGAACGACGGAAGCCCAGCGACGGCTGGAGGATCGCCTCTCGCGGGGTCGGACCCGGCGGATCAACGACTCATCGCCATGACGATGGAGGTGGGACGAACCGTCCAGTTCGACGAGGATGGCCAAGACCAGGAGAGCGAGAACGGAGATGCAAGTGAAGGAGAGTATGAAGAGAAGGCCGAGACCGCTGAGCTCGGAGAAACGAAGACTACCGCCGAGCTACTTGGCGAGGTGGAAGAGTTGACGCAGCAGGTGGGACGCATGGGAGCTCCACGTCCTGTCGAGCGCAACTTATCCGCCGAGCTCGACGAAGGTGCGGACGATGAAGAAGATGAAGATGAACATGGCGTTGCTCAAGGGGACCGTCCGCCCCTTATTCCGAAAGCGACGAGGAACGCCGATACGCCGAGCGCCAATAAAGTGTTGGCTCGACTCGGCGAGGAGATGAGAACGAGATCGGAATGGATGATGATGTTCGCGCCTGTAGCGATGGCGCAGGCGAAGTGGCCGATGTTGGGTCCTGAGTTAACTCAACCGGTGCGTGCAGCCAACATAAATCAGTTGGTGGAAGAAACTGTGTTGCTGTTGAAGGCGATGGGCTATCGGTGCAACAGCCGGCCAAACAGCCTCATCCTGTCCGACTGGAGTCTGACCCGTGGCGGAGCTGAGCTCTGGCAATGGAAGAAGAAGTTGAGAGTGGCGTTTGGACTGGAGAAGGCCCCTGGTGGAACGAAGAAGGTGTACAGCCGAGTAGCCGAGTTCAAACCACTCGGCGAAGACCCAAGCAAGATTCCTTTGCCGAAGACCCCGGAGACGAAGAGACGTGAAGTGTTCCGCGCTACGCAAGGGACTCCGTACTTTGAAGACTCCCACATGCTGACTCCAATGAAGCTAAACCCGACTCAGCGAGCGCCGAGTCGTGGGCAGCGGAATGTTGGTCGTTACCGTGAATTGTATGACGCTGCAGATGAGGCTGAGGCTTACGAGGAGGATGAAGAAGACGACGACACCTTCGACGTGAGGGGTAACCGTGAAGAAACCGTGAAGGACTACATCCGAAACTTGAGCTTTGACGCGGCTGAAGAGGACTCGACGCAGTACCTAGAAGTCCGAACCCACGCCTCGCTCGACAAAATCGCCGAGTTCGAAGGAAAGCGATACCGCTCTGACACGTCGCTCCAGTGGCTCAAGCGTTTCATCTACGAAATGAAGAGCACCAGGATGCCCCAAAGTGCCTGGTGCGAACCTCTCTCGCTATGCTTGGGACGCGCGGCGAAGAGTTGGTACAGGCAGCTGCCGAAGAAGACTCAGCGACGTTGGAAACTACTCTGCGAGGCGTTCCTGGATTATTATTGCTCACAGTTCGACCAATCCGCCCGCACTCGTTACTACTCGGCGAGACGTAAAGTCAACGAACCGATCTGCGATTTCCTGATCCGGCTCAACGGGTATGCTCGGACAGCCAAGATCCAGTATGAGAAGGGTGGCGCCGACGCGGCTGACCATGTCGAACACTTCTTGCTGCATTGTGGTGATGACGATATGATGGATTTGATGTACCCCTTGCAGTTGGAAGACATCAGTAAGGTGGAACAGATAATCAATCGTCGGATCCTCGGCGAGAAGCGCAAGAAGCAACGCGACCGACTCGTGATCGCACGAGGCCGAGATGACAAGCGGAAGGATCAGAGCCGCCGAGATGAACGCCGAGATGGACGTCGAGATGAGAAGCGCAGTCGCAAGGAAGAAAACCGCGACCGCCGAGCCACTGTCGTTGACGCTGACTCCGACGGGGAGGAACTCATCGATCAGAACCCGCCGAGTCCGTACAACTCCGAAGACGAATGGGATGATGAGGACCAGTCCGGAGGACACGACTCAGCGGAAGACGTCGACTACATAGACGCCGGCGTTTCCAATGATAAAGGAAATACACCGGACCGCCGAGAGAACTCGGCGGGAGACCAGAATGGCTCAAATCGAAGTTGGGGAAACTCAGCGAACCGACCTCCGCGACCGTACAACCAACGAGAACAGTCGAACCGTGGAGATGGATCACGCGACAACGCTTAGCGTGGACCTTGTGCAGCTTGTGGAAGAATGGGGCACTCGGCTCACTACTGTCGACGACGCTGCAAATTCTGCAGACAAGTCCATGAAGGCGGCCAGTGCGAGCTGTTTCGTCAATATGAGAAGCTGGCTGCGTTCGTAAAAAAAACTCTGTCGACAAGTCGCAAGTGCCAGAAGACCTGCAAAACCTTTACGCGCCGAGTGATTTAAACTCGGCGGCCCGCCAACACTGACTGGGTCGGAATATGCCGGGCTGCCACAGTCAGCTGAACCTGTAGTTGAGGCGAACTTCTTGTTTGCCTTCGTAGGCGAAGCAGGACGGCCCGAGGGAAGAAGCGGGGATGGCAATTGGATGTGTGAAATCGACGGAATTGAACGTGAGCTCGGTGAGTTAGATGATGACCACCGAGCGATTGCAAGTGTAACTCGGCAGTTAGACCAGGCTGTGCATCGTACCAGAATCATAAAGCTGCTTCCGGGAGAACGGCTGGGATGGTGGTCAGCACAGACGTTTGATCGCCGAGTTAGAATGAGAGCTCTCGTATTGGGTGCAGTGAACGACCGAAGGACCAAGATATTATTGGATACCGGAGCAAATGTCTCGGCGATTAGTGAATACTTCGCAAGGAAACTGCGTCTCAAGAGAGTGGCCAGCCGAGATAAGCGAATCGACATACAAGGAATAAGTAAAGACAGAATGGTGACAACGTCAAGAGCAGTGGTGAAGGTGACACTCGGCTGGGAAATGGCATACGAGTTTGAAGTATGGATAATGCCTCATCATGCCGGAGTCGATTTGATTCTCGGCACCGACTTCATGATCCCAGCTGGGATCCGTCTGGATCTGTACAACTCGGCGGTCAAGCTACCCGATGAGATGGTGATCCCACTCATCCGATCAAGTAATGCGCCGACCAAGACCGAGTTCGGACCAAATGTCCCATGCGGACCACCAGACGGGTTAACGATCGAAAGTCGAATGACCGCTGAGTTCAAATTGCCCAGGCGACAACCCAGTGAGTCGACGCATGACTTGTGGGTGCGATGGACGAAGGGTTGGATTTCAGCGGTTGTTTTTAATCGCCGAGGAAGACCAACCCATGTCCTGATTACGAACGTACGACCGACGTCAGTCTGGTGCCCACCTCACTTTTATGTGATAAAATGGCAACCACACGGAGTACTGGCCAATGAGGGATATGTCCGCGTGAACTCGGCGAAGTACCGTGACTGGCAGATATTGGCATTTGAGTCAGCGATGGACAAAGATTTGCTGCAGAAAGAACAACGACTGTACGAGGACTGGTTGTCACACCAGCCGCCAGCTGTGGAAAGACGAAAATACCCAGTTCCGACGGCGGTGGAAAAACGACCCCCTCCAGTGGAAAATGGACCAGAATTAACATGCGCCGAACGCTGGAGAAGGATCGAAGCTGATACTGAAGCCGGCGACGACGAGAGGCGTCGCGGTAACCCAGACGTCATATCGACTTCAGGGGTGACAAGGGGTGACCCGGCTATAAACTCAGCGTTCAAGCTGGAAGACGTCCGAGCGGATCGTACGCCGGTGCAACACGATGGCCAAGATGTCTCCTATCAGCTGTCAAGTTTGAAGACGATGGCGCCATTTCTGACGTCAACACGAACTCAGCGGTTGAAGGAACAAGTGCAGTAAGGGCCAAGGAAGACGTGTTGGCGACTGAAGACTCAGCTATAACGGAAGGAGGCTCTGAAGAACGCTCGGAACACGCCTTACGTGACGCCCAACCCGTTATGGACAACCGAGCCAAGTTTGGAGTCATTAGACCAAGTTCCGCAGCCGTGGTGAACTCAGCGATGGGTACACCGGAAGCCTGCATTATCCAGTCGGGGGGAGTGGACTCGGCGTCAGCAGATCTAAACACTGAAAGTGCCTCGGACGTGACCACAGCAGGATGTCAGCTATACCGAAGACGCGTTTGCATGCACGGAAGTTAGTTCTGCCGTCACAACCAACTCAGCGGATGAGCACTCCGACGCGACCAAGGACTATGATATCGGGGGGTATTACTGCCTGAAGGAATAAAGCCGAACGACGACCCAGCTACGGCGAGCTCAGCGTTGGAGACATTGGAGACTACGACCGGTCCGGAAATGGTTAGACAGCGTGACGATGATACCATCTACCTCGGAGCCAAGTTTGAAAACGCAGGAGTCAGATCGACCATCGCAGTGAACTCAGCGAATACGGGCCCTGACGCAGCCGACAACCATGAATTACCAGAGGTATCACTGTTGGAAGGTACTATAGCTGAGGTCGGAGTGACGAACTCAGCGGCGACGGTGTTCGACCCCGGCGGAATTGACTACGGTTTAGGACAAGCTGAAGATGACGAGTGCAACTCAACGAGAGACCCAACGGAAACTCTAAGACAACACTACTTGGCTATCGCCGCGACCAAAGACGAGCAAGAGGATGATGTTGACGATGGTACGACCAACGCCTTTGAGCGTAGTGGAACAGATCTGGAATTGACGGACTACGCTCACGAGCTGGCCTTCCTTCCCGACCTTACTGAAGTTGAACCTACCGAACTCGACTATGGCGCTGCAAACGTCAAGTCGAGTAGTCATACGCTAGCACAGTCGGTTAAATTGGTGACAGAGCTGCAAAAGCACGAAGGGATAATGATTTCAAGTGGTAATGCCCTGCCGCCTCCGGCGTACGGAGCATTGTGCGACATCGACGTTCAAGGGCACTCACCCATTAAGCAGAGAGCTCGGCGGATACCTCTCCGCCACTTGAGCAAGCTTTACGAGTTGTTGAAGGGGCTACTTCGAGCGGGGTTGATATCGTTCTCGAGCAGCCCTTGGGCTTCGCCAGTGGTGATAGTGCTCAAGAAAAATGGTGTGGATATTCGGCTATGCATTGACTATAAACTGGTTAATGCGGTTACGACGCCGATGGAATACGCTATGCCACTGGTTGATGACCTGCTTACCGAATTGGAAAGTTACTTGTGGTTTTGCTCGCTCGATGCTGCGAGTGGATTCTGGGCAGTCTTGATGACACGCCGAGCTCGGCAGATCTCAGCGTTCGTCTGTGCACTTGGACACTTTGAATGGTTACGAATGCCATTTGGATTGAAGAATGCACCTATGATTTACCAGCGACTGATCGACAACGCTCTATGGGGATACGTTCAACCAAAGGGAGGATGGCAGCTGTTTGCCGAACGAATGGCTGTTGCTGAAGCCGAGTCGGGAACTCGGCGAGTTGAGCTCGGCGGAGTCAGCGATTCAACGCAGAGTCAGCTGACGAAGTTTGAAGCTGACCACCAATCACAAGCTGACTGCGATCCGGTCCAAGACCTGGTCAACGGACCGGACGGCGACATGTTTGCTAATGGAGAACCAGACCAGTCTTCCTTGATTCCGGTGTTCAAGCGGAGGTCATTTGTCGATGATATCTGTTTTGGAGGGGAGACGTTCGACGCCTGCTTGGAGACACTCGACCGATTACTAGCCCGGTTCACAGAATGTCGAATTAGCATCAGCTTTACCAAGAGTATCTTTGTCCAACCCAAGGTTGATTTCCTATCGCACGAGATTACGCCGAGTGGCATACGCGCTGATGCGAAGAAGATAGCCGCGATCGCCGAGCTCGCCTTCCCGAAATCAAAGAAAGGGATGCAAGCTTTCCTAGGTGCCCTGAACTATTACGGCCGATTCATCCAGAACTTGGCTGTTTACGGTGCAGTACTCTATCAGCTGAAGGATACGGACTTTGGCCCTGGGGGTGACTTAGCGTCAGCAAAAGCGTCATTCGCCGAGCTCAAAAGACGGGTAGCAGAAGCTCCAATTCTGCGTCATTTCGACTCGACGACAGAAGTACATATAATGTTGTACGCCAATGAGTGGGCACTAAGCAGTACATTGATGCAACCGCACGACGACAAGCTGCACCCAGTTCGCTTCTGCGGACGCGTACTAAAGGAGAATGAACTCGGCTATCATCCCGCTGAGAAAGAAGTAGTCGCGCTGTTACAATTGCTGAAAGTGTGCTACACTCTCTTGGCGGGAAAGACGCTACACGTCTACACCCGTTTCTCCACGCTGGAGTGGGTGTTTAAGTCAAAGTCGCTGTACGGCCGCGCAGTCAGTTTCGCAGTTATGTTGTCGCCCTACGATTTGAAGGTGAAGCGAGTACGTGAACGAGATGTAGACTTCGCCCAGTTGCTCCAGGCGTCGATAACCCCGTTTATCGGACTCGACAATTCCTTGAAGCACCTTGCGCCTCCCTCCAAGAACTCGGCGACAGTTCGAATGGACCCAGAGCTGCTATACGCCCGAATACCAGCTGACTTTGCGGGATGTGTGCTGTCATTTGATGGCTCAGCGAAGACGGCTAAATACGGCGGGTATGGCAGTTGTTCGTGGATACTGTGGCGCCTTCCGAATTGGGACATTGAGATTGCTGCGAGTGCGTACCTGTCGTCCACCACAGTCAACATCGCCGAGTACACCGGCATGAACAATGGAGTCTTGGCGGCGATTGACCGAGGGATAACCGATCTGATTATCGTGGGTGACTCCCGGCTTGCAATCCAGCAATCCATGGGGGTGATAGCATGCAAGAAGGAAACATTGCAAGTGGAGCTAGCTCGACAGAAACCCCGATTGTCACGGCAGTCACTCGAAGCCGAGTACGCCGAGTTCACTTTGAGGACGAGCTGGATGAAGACTCGGCTAGAGCAAGAGGAGGAAGTCAGGATCATGAAGCCATGTCAACAAATCCTGGAGAATCCGCGTTTGAAAGCAGTGGAGATGAATTCGAACAAGTCAGCAGGGCGTCGACTCGGCGGACTAACCATACGACCCCGAATGTCGAAACAGGGTCGCAGATGGAGTCAGCCCAGACAGCTAGGAATGCCAACGACATTGATCCAGTGACAGTACAGACTGAGCGGAGACGACGAATCGCGAAGGCACAAGATGAAGAACTCAGGTGGGCCGATCTGAAAGCGTACCTGAGAGGCGAATTTGAGGACCTTACACACCGTCGAGCTCAGAATGCCGGCAAAGTCGCAGAAGTCTTTGTACTCAGCGAAGATGGCCTGTTATACCGCCGAGATGAAGCTCGCCGACTGGGCGAACTCGGCGAACCGAACCTCTCATTGAGATTGGTGATTCCGTCAACTATGGTCGACGAAATACTTCATAACTGTCACAACTCGATCGAAGGAGGGCATCAAGGCATTGTCAGAACGTATCACCGAGTCAAGCCGACTACTACTGGATTGGTCTTTACGCCGACGTGGTGAAACATGTTAGGGCCTGCGAAGACTGCAATACTAGTAAGAGCAAGCCACAGTTGAGAGGTTACTCGCCGGGAAATGTGGTGTCAGACCATCCATTCCAAGTCGTGTCAATGGATTTCGTGATTCCCCTTCCTCGAACTCAGCGGGGCAATACTGCACTGCTGCTGTTCCAGGACCACTTCACGGGATTCGTTATCGCTAAGGCTATGAATGACACCGGAGCACTCGAAGTGGCCAAGGTATTTGAGGAATGCGTCTTCAGGCAGTTCGGGGCTCCGTCTCTGATACGGCACGACCGAGATCCAAGGTTTATGAGTGAAGTGTTCCAAAAGTTATCCGAGATGATGCAGTCGAGATCAAGAGCTACGCTGAGTTACCGACCACAAGCTAACGGTCAACAAGAGAGGTCAGTCAAGACAATGGTTCAGACTATACGGGTCTACGTGGAAGACCCACTTCAAGCCGACTGGGATGACATCGCCGAGAAGATGGTACACGCTATCAACAACTCAAGAGATTCGACTCGGCGAGAAACCCCTTTCTATCTGGTACATGGTTGGGACGCCAAGTCTACACTCAAGGCTATGACGAGTTCAATACGACGAGGACAGGGACACCCAGTCAACTCGGCGGACGCAGTCGAGTGGCGCCGAGAAGCGAACAGACAACGAGAAGTGGCACTTCGATTAGCAGCTGAGTTCCAAGTGCGAGAGAAAGCACGACGAGCTCGAGAGCACAACGAAGCGTTGAGCAAGAAGGAGAAAGATCCATTCCCAACACAGCAGACGACGAAGATGAAGTTGCAGAGCCAGGCGATGAATCCACCAAATCCTTGTTCAAAGAAGGAGATCAAGTCTGGTTGTTTATGGAGCGAGTCAAGTCGGGCCTAACCAAGAAGTTGGCCCACCGATGGCATGGACCATTCAGGGTGAAGAAGAAGGTGGAAGAATTCGCCTATGAATTGGAGTTACCCGACAAGAGCGGATATAGGTTCTACCCAGTGGTCCATGTATCACGTCTGAAGGCAGTCACCGAACTCGGCGGAAGACCAAAGACGAGGCTAATCGCCGACCTCGAAGAGACTCAGCGATTTGATTTTGACGAAGAATTACTGCCTGAAGACAGCTGGGAGCCAGACACAAGTACAAACCAGTATGAAGTCGAAGCAATTCTCGACGATGAGCTACCATTATCCACGAGTACGTCACGATCACAACGGAAGTTTAAAGTTAAGTGGGTCGGCTACGATGAGCCTACTTGGGAACCACTGTCGAATTTGTCACGTGGGGGTCTCCTGTTTGACTATCTACGACAGAAGAAGCGCGAAAACCGTCTGCAAATGGTGCAAGTTGCAGATGAGGATTAACAGCTATTGCACCAAATGTTACACCAACTCAGCGGACGACACAGGCCGAGTTGAGATGGAATGCTACTGTGTCGAAACTACATATACTGAATAATTACGAAATGAAGTCCTGAACGATACCTACGGGACGCCCAGTCAAAGGAAGAAAACTAAAAAGTCGGCGATCCGGACTCAAGTGAGTTGAACCCGACGGAGACAACTGGGAAGAGCTCAGCGGACTCGACGATTGGGGGCGTGGCGTCGTAGCAGACGCCATCCCTTGGGAACTTGCGGAAGGAGATGCAACATTCGCAGCCGTGGCAAGAAGTATCATCGCCGAGCTAGCCAACGAAGCTGACGCCGAACCAGGTGCCTCAGGACCCGACGCGGCTGAAGTGGGTTGAGGCGGATCCGTTCCACTGGGGAGTGGGGTGCCGAACAGAGACATACTCGGAGACGCGCCTCGGAGATTGGGAGAACCCAACCCATCGTCCGCCGAGTCGTCATCAGACGCACTCTCGCCATCTGAGCCGAGCTCACCGATTGAAGACCCAGTGAAGATATGGATGCCTTGACGATTCAGCCGAGTTGGAGCACCCGGGGCATAGGCAGGAGGCGCTTGTTCGGCAAGATCGAAGTCTTCTTCAATCGCGTCGTCAACAACCTGAGGATCCATACCGCGCGGAGCGAAAACCAAGAAGTCCACGTTCCGAGCGCGGAAGCAGGTATTGTGCGGGTGGACCGCCGGGTCAGTTAGCCACCAAGCTCGCCAGGGCTCGGCTAGATCCACATCATGAGCACATTGGACCCAGCCTCTCCCGGAGGGAACCCACAAAAGGTTAACGGGAGAATAATGGGGGACGGACGGGTCGAAAATAGACCTCTGCGTCCACCAGAGGAGCAGGTTCATCGCCGAGTTTCTGAGTGACCGCCGAGTAAAGCTGATCGTAGACAGTGACAACCAAAGATCGCAGAGTGTCACTGCGACGTTTGCGTTCACGCTTGTACACCAGCCACAGCTCATACACCTCAGCAAGCTGAGCGTGCGTGGCAGCCGTGTTGACGTCAGGATGGAGACCCATCAACACACTCGACTCGACGATCCAATGACGACGCTCATAGAGAGCTACGAAGTAACGGGTCATTTGGCCATCTGTCTGGATGGGCCTCCCCGCCGAGTCCAAGGGACTGTCGCCACGAAGCTTCACCCACATATCTCCAAGAATTTGCATCAAAGTTCGAGGTCGGGTCTGAGAAGCCAAACACCGCCGAGCTTCCTCCAGTATCGACGGAGAAAAGAAGAAAGGAAGCTCAGGGAGCATCCGCCGAAGACGCTGACAAGGATGGCTCGGATCGAAAACGGCCATGAAAGCTCGAATGCCGTCAAGAGAACACGGCGTAGGTGGCACACGACTCTTGCCTCCTACGAGCTCCATCTGCACCCCTCCGCTCAGTGTATCCAATAATGCATTCCAACAACGGGCTGAGCCGAAATGCATGAATGGTACCTCGCGGAGTTGAGCCATGTGAAGAGTCAAACGACAATCCTTGGACACCGCTTTGCGAGGCTCGAGTCCGTAACGTCGCCAGCGGGAGTGTAAGAGCGCTGGGTAGTGCGACCAAAGCCGGACGTGAGGCAGTCGAACTCGGCTGAGAGAGAATCGATACACCGGGAGCCTACTCGGCGAAGGAGCAGCCGGAATGGATTGAGCCGGAGCTGGATCAGGAGTTCGACGGAAGCTGCCGATGCTTGTGGTGTCGGTGTGTCTTGTGATGCTTCTTGTGCTTCTTGTGCTTCTTGGATCGCGTCGACCGATGACCGGTAGGACTCGACGAGGCACGACGTTTGCGATGCTGCTGCTTTCCCGA